>JAGDYQ010000151.1:717733-920233 GCA_021962125.1 Bulinus truncatus | reverse complement strand
ATATTGTTATCTGAAGTAAATCCCGGTAACGATAATGCCCCCAGTTCTGCGAATGCACACGTATTATGGTCAAAGTGGTAATACTGTCGGCCAATTGTAATCCTCGGCAGACCCTGATAACTATATTTATTTTTTATCTAGCAAATGTTAAAGGTTTTTTTTTTGTGCCGTGTATTATCGCACCGAGACATACAATGGGTACGGAAAATGAAAAAAAAGTTGAAATTGGGCAAATAACAATTAAAAAAAGGTAGTAGGTATGAATCCATGTGATCGGTAATATTTTATTCAACCTGTCGTACTCCAGTTTGTTTACAAAGATAGCTATTTTTGTTAGTATGTTCATTTACATGGAAAACATCTATATAAAGGAAATGCTATTTTTGTTTGTTTGGACTCTATGATTTGTTGCTTGTTGATTGTGTTTGTGTGTATAATTATTGTGTTGTTTGAATATTATATTGTCAGCAGAAGACATTAACTGATATATTTGTAATTGAAAAGTTGATTTTTTTTTTTAATCTTATGATAATTAGTTTGAAAGTGACAGCGCTATCTACATAATGTTCCAGATAGAAAAAATTTTCAGCCCGACTTGCGAACTTAACCGTGTGTGTGTTTATGTTATGGTGTTAAAGGTTACAATAGTAGTAAAAGTAAGTAAAGTTCCCTTAGCTCTAACGGCCATCGGGGCAGATGAAGTGTAGAATTCATCTGTTTCTATAACTCGCAAATGAAGGGGTTGTGTGGTTAGCACAACGCCCAGCCGTTTCCTTTACTTCCCCAACTTAAAAGTCAGGTACCCATTTAAAGCTGCGGACTTGTGGGACGACTATGAAACACATTACACCTGGAAAATTCCCCATGGTTCTCACCGAGGATCGAACCCAGGACTCTCAGGCCGACAGTCGAGTATCTACACCACTCGGCCATCCGTCCCACAAAGGTTACAATGCACAAAACGAATGTTCTACTCTACAGTATCGGGTATCTTAATAACCTCTCTATACTGACAGGTTCAACCACCTCGGTGTGAAATCAAAACTTGGAGAGCATAGACAGCATCAGGCTCAGACCTTTGTGTTCAACAGGAGCCAATGAAAACTTCATGTATATTCAGAGCCTTTTTTTGACTTTGAGAGATATCCGACGCCGCTTGGCAAAAGTACATTCGGGGGCTCCCCTTTAAGTACCACATTGGATAGTACTTTGTACCAGAAATGATGTCCTTTTCAAGTTGCCTTGTTTTGCCCCTCCATCTGTATGTGATGTGTTTTTTGTAACTTCTAATATGTAATATTTTCTCGCAATTGTTTACTTGTATTGGGCGATGCATGAGTGATAGTGAGTAAAGAGGGCTATCTTCTTGCCCCGGGGGGGGGGGGCTCTAAAAATAATAAAACCGTATTGGAAAGGTCTCAGACAGATTTTCTATGCCTTATCTACAAACATGTCCCATTTAAAGTCCAGAATTATTGTTCCTGGAAGTTTCACTTATATCGCCTGGAACAGACAAACTTGTGAAAGACTAAGTATTGAGTGAATTTGAAATCTACAACATCGTGACTCTAGAATGCTAGAATAAGTTGGTATCTCCATCAACACAATTTAGCATTAGCGATTATAGTTTGTTTTTTTCTCGTAATCATTGACAGTTGTACTTAAGTAGGTAAAGAACGAGAACAATCTTAACATCCCCGTTAAAACCCACACCAACCGTCATTTATATCATGAAACAGTATCATTTTGAATACACGTTGTATCTCACTATTGCTTTGATAACCGCTTGATCATCGATGTACCCTACAATGCACATATAATGTAATATTTAACTTAGATTTAAACAAACGTAAATGTTTATTTTTTTGTATATTAGAACAATAAAAAGCATTTTATTAAACACATAAGGGACAAATATATATATATACAATATATATATATATATATATATATATATATATATATATATATATATATATATATATATATATATATATATAATATTAGGCCATTTTTCATAAGATAATTTACAAATATTTAAGTAAAAATATATGCAATCTACAATGGCTGAACTCCTCGTTTATGTCAGTCATAAAAAATATAGTTAACAAATAAAAGATCTTTATTCTTCAATAACAAATGTTACTTATTTAATATATATATATATATATATATATATATATATATATATATATATATATATATAGGCTTGCAATACGTCCGGTTTGACTCCCGATATACTGGGTTGTCTGTCCCGCCCGGTTGTTGAAGGTTTAGATTCAGGACACAGTTTCTTGGAAATAAAATAACAAAGATTATCTATTCTATATTTTAAGTGTTTTTACATTACTGTTTTCTTCCCCCCCCCCGGAACCGACATCCCTAAACCTAAAGTAAAAAAGTGTCCCGGTTGGTCCGTGAAAAAAATATGGCCTTTTGTCTGCTAAGGGTTTTGTCCTCCACTTTTCGTCCACCGGCAATATTTCTACAGTCCACAAAGGTATCTCTATAAATGATACTGCCATTCTTTACTTCAGATACAGTGACACATAGTTCAATTTGTTGTTGTTTTTTTTACACAGGCAACATCGGTAGAGCTTGAATGATGGTCTAGTTCTGGTTAAATACTTCACGGGTTTAGCGCTAGTTATCTGGCCAGGTTTCATGTTGCGTACGTCAAAAGCTGCATCGATTTCAATCCATTGTTTCAGAGCCTGTGTTGCATACGATGCTTAAATGTGTTGTTGTTGTTGTTGTGTGTATGTGGTCTGTATTTATCTATGTCTGATGGGAGGTCACATATCCGATGATTCTGTGAGATACGTGCAGCACCCACGGGTGTACAACCGCCTTGGCATCACCACACAATATAATGGTAATCGGTTTTATCTGTATCCCCCCCCCCCCGTTCTGTTAGGTGTAGTCGGGTCTGTCCAAGGAATCAGAGATCACTTGTGATTAATGGCATATTTATGGCATGTCCCTAGCTCTGGTACTGAGCGAGGGTGAAGTGGTGACTATTAATGTTTTCGATTGAAATTTCTGATTTCAGCAGTGAAACATTTCTCCGGGGGGGGGGGGGAGATTTTGTTTTACACCTGCTTAGTGGATTTTTAATGAGCATTTAGCTACTAAAACGTTTTTTTTTCAATGCATTCTTTAAAACAAAATGATCTGGCAATGGTCACTGATTTGGACCTCAGTTCACTGGTCAGTTTGAATTGGTCTTTATTATGCCCCTAGTGTTTAGCCATTGGCCAGTCCTATTGCTGGGTCATAATCGATCAAAATTTGTATTTCCCTCTTACAAAAATTGAAATTGACCACTCAATCATTGGTCGTCCCTAGTCAACCCACCCACACCTCGTCCCTAGTCAACCCACCCACACCTCCACCATCTGCCATGTTTATGAAACCAGACTAGACACTGTTGAGTTGATGGTATGAGAGCGCCAGATACAATAAGGGGCCGGGGGGGGGGGGAGTGGCTGTGGAAGTCATAAATGTCGGATGGCAATGTCGGACGAGCACGAAAGGTCTCCATGTGGCGGTCTCATGTTTCATTCCACACCTACCCGGGTCCCCCCCCACCCCACCACCCTGGATATATGGCAGCAGACTGTGACTACAGACATATCATACTTTCCACACCGTGTCTGTAGTTTTCATGTGCTCTATCGTAGCTGTCTTTTTCAGAAACTATTTTTATTTCTCTATCATACCTGTCTTATAAAAAAAAAAAAAAATCTCGTGTGGTATGTAACCCCCCTCTTCACTGTATTTTTGTTTCTCCATTTTTTGTTTCATTCAATTATTTTAAGATGAATGCTACATGTATGTATTTTACAAATAAAGGCTGCTGCATGTGTATAGGCATATTTTAAGGTTTGAGCACATGTATGTGGGACAACTTTAATGAGATTTAGGCTACATGTGTGTGGGACAACTTTAATGAGATTTAGGCTACATGTATTTGGAACAACTTTAATGAGATTTAGGCTACATGTATTTGGAACAACTTTAATGAGATTTAGGCTACATGTATTTGGAACAACTTTAATGAGATGTAGGCTACATGTGCAACTTTAATGAGATTTAGGCTACATGTATTTGGAACAACTTTAATGAGATGTAGGCTACATGTGTGTGGGACAACTTTAATGAGATTTAGGCTACATGTATTTGGAACAACTTTAATGAGATTTAGGCTACATGTATTTGGAACAACTTTAATGAGATTTAGGCTACATGTATTTGGAACAACTTTAATGAGATGTAGGCTACATGTGTGTGGGACAACTTTAACGAGATTTAGGCTACATGTATTTGGAACAACTTTAATGAGATTTAGGCTACATGTATTTGGAACAACTTTAATGAGATTTAGGCTACATGTATTTGGAACAACTTTAATGAGATTTAGGCTACATGTATTTGGAACAACTTTAATGAGATTTAGGCTACATGTATTTGGAACAACTTTAATGAGATGTAGGCTACATGTGTGTGGGACAACTTTAACGAGATTTAGGCTACATGTGTTGTTGTTTTTTTTTAGAAAGTTAGGCTCCTTGGATTATTTCCCCCACTTGTCCACATTTAATGTTCTACTCTGCCCTCTTCTCGGCTCCTTTTGTCTTTACCTCTATTGCCCGTGTCCCTCATCTCCCACATCAGACCTGAAATAATAAAGGCCCAGGGATTAGTCCTGGTAAATCAGATTCCGGTGTATAGAGTTTCTTTTAATTCTTTGTGGGTGTGAGTCTCCCCCCCCCTCCCACCACCAGCCAGGGGAAGTTAATCTGAAACCTAGTTAACTAAGTGCACAGCCCCAGAGAAGACATAAACACCCCTGTTTGATTCTTTCCCATGATTGATCTACTTGATAGCGGAGTTTCAAAAAAAATGTCCATTGACCTGTATAAAAAAAAAGTCGTTGACTTCTTTGAGAGTTGGCATCAAATTGACAAAAACTTTTTTTTTATTGACGCTTGATCCTAGTTTAATTTCGATCTTTTTTTTTTTTTGGTCTCCATTGGGTTGAGTTTTAATGTCCGATTTATGGTCTCCCTCTTAAGATTAGTTGAACATAGGATTAAGATTAAAAAAAAAAAAGTAGAAATGGATTTCATGGATTGGATTTTAGTTTTGGTGCCTGTTATTTTGTGTTGTAATATAGAAGGCAAAAGTAGACACACTGTGGGGTGGTGGTTTAGAAGTGAACGAATTGACGTGATTTTACTGGAATGAAGGGAAACTGTTTATTTACAAAGAAAATGTAAAAGAGTGCATCGGAGAATTTCAGCTAATCACATAAGGTATTGACAAACCCCAAGTATCAGGCTATATCTTTCATGAAGGAAACCTATTTTGACCAAACGGCAACATGTTCTGTCAAGCCTAAGCCACGACCAATGTTCCCTCTAAGATGTGGTATAGACTTAGCAAGAAATTTTGTCTCTGAGCGACATTTTTGTTTGAGGCCAAAATTTGTGAGCGATTTAAGCGATGTCGTCCGTCGGAGTGAGCGATCGTACGTGTAGTATGGGCGACGCTCTGAATACGTGTGAGCGATGGCTCACGCGCTCAGCTTAGAGGGAACATTGGTCACGACTATAAAAATATTACCCTCTCACTTGAGTGCTCATATTTTGTCAATGCACTCATCTTTAATTGATACTTTTTTTTTTATAAAATATTAACAGTTGTCAAGATGCTGCTAGTACGTGAGTGGGCAAACGTTTGTACCCCGGGGCCACATCGTGCTGTTGAATTTTGCGGAAAGGCCGGATCAAGCGGGGCTTGGTGAAGTGTTTATAGTTAATGTGAGAGCCTGATTAAAACGTAATGCATATCTCATGTATTGGAACGTGGAAAGGGGCTGTGCAGCGCGGCTAGGATCAAACGGCCGAGTGAGCTGTGCTTGGTCAAAGGGCCGCAGTTAGCCCATGTTCGTGCTTGTACCACGCCCAGGGCACGATGTCAGTAGTATTGCCTATAGTATGTCTTAGGTTATTGTATTATCATGGCTTCCTACCATTCGTGTATCTGCTTAGTTCATGCTGATCTCTTTCGTTTTGCCATTTGCCGGCCGGCCTGGCACCCGATATGCTTGAGATTTTTACCCCCCTTCCCCCATCCCTCATCTCACACCTACCTTGATTTGATTTAGCCCATTCAGCCTGCGTTAAGACAATAGGAATGTGGGGGGGGGAACCCCGGTGTAATCCTGACATTTATCACATCCAGCCCTTGCCGCCCATCTTCTTAAACCCGACCGATGGCCCCCGGGTCTAAGGGGGCATCTCTTTCCAGAGTCTGGCGGAGGCGTGGAAATCACGTACGTCGACGTGACCTAGATGTCGTTTTGTCAGCCGCCTGGGCCAAAATGTATGGAATAACACTGTACCATAACTGTCATGTAAGTCTCTGTGAAGAAATAAATAAACAGCACTCGGGGGGAAAGCTAACAAGGGGAAAGATAACACCATCTGGCTCAGAGTGAAATCATTTGTTATCATCAGCACAGATAGCACATCCTTCGCGCACCCAGCCCTTTAGTGTTTTATAACATGAGCTGATATGTGTGCCATAGTTTTTAGTCTTGTGGTTATACATAAGTAGTGCCCTTATTTTGACTGCACCGTAGCTTCAAGTTTAGTAGGCACACACACACAACACTCACATATATACTCAATACACACACACAAATAATACATACGTAGTGCAAACGCCAGAAAATGAACTGTGGATCTTTTATTATCAAATCGATTGCCGAATTATTTTTGTTTCTGAGCATAGATAATGTTATATGATGAGCGTTTGCAAAATGTGATGTCCAATTCCTAGTCATTCGTAGAACCAGTTAGTGCCCACTCATTAACATATACACAACCAGTTCGGATCACCAGATAGTGCGACAAATCACATACACTATTGCGAAATTTCTTAGCATGAGGTGTATGTGTTAGTAAAACATGCAACATTTTTTTTTTAATCTCTAGTTCGGGATGTGTGAATATGAAATATATTATAATTAGGTCTAGATATTTGAATTATTGACTTAAAAAAATAGCCATTCACTGAATAACTTCACGTAGCTTACCCCCCCCCATTCCCCTCACCCACACAAACACACACATTATGAACCTAGACTGTTATTAGATGATTTGTACAGATTTTCTTTTTCTTTCTGCTCTCTTTCAATCGCGTCTTTGACAGTGGCTGACGTCATGTGATTGAGTCTTGTCTCTGAGCCCCGGCGTGGCTCTGTCCGCCCCTGGCTGAAATAACGATGGTGTCCACATTTGGGAAGCTTGCCCGGCGGCCTTTTCCCCCCTTCTTTTCTTCCATTTCACGACATGACGGTTCTATTAAAGATGATTCTCATCTCGTAATGCAATGACCCTCCTTATCTGCGCAGAGTGCACCAGCTTAAGGCTACTGTCCCATCACCCCCACACCCCACCCCACCCCCTTAGGACCATCGATTCCCCATTTTTTTTTCTTAAGGCGATAACGCACCCCAAGACGAGAAAATGAAAATGGAAATTTGATGAGCGAAAATTTTTATGGGTGCGCTGATAACAGTGGAAAATGCCGGGGAGGAGAAAAGCGAAGGGTGAATTTAGAGCGACGGGTGGGGGGGGGGGAATAAAACATAAAATGTGTGCATACAAACTCATTTCGTCTTGGAACCTGGGAACAATCAAACCGTGGAAACGTAATGCGTTTTGTCAACCGGAGGAAATGCAAGGAGGAAAAGCGTGTCAGCGCTCCAAATGGTTTCAAGGCCTGGATCCCTGAGTAATGAACGAGGTTAGCACATGCCTGGGATGGCGGGGGGGGGGGCTGTGTCCCTGTCATCTGGTTGAGGCGCTGGATGCTGCACATACGTCTACCATGGGGCGAAGGTGGCGCGGAATCCTGCACATATGTCTCGCAGTGGGAATATGTATAAACATATATTCATTTTATTCATTTCGTATACACTTTTTCATTTGGCTGACATGATGTCTGACATGTCCGGTTGTTTTATTTAAGCATTCTATCAAACACTGATGAAAAACTTTTTTATCCATAGCATTAGAATCATTTTTGTTTTCTAGTGTTTTTTGCCCAATTATGAGCTACAGATATCAATTTAAATTTATCATTATACCGAGAGAGATCTAGAAATGCATTTTTTATTAAATTTAACTTTATATTGCCAGAGATATAGATATACATTTCAAGTTGACAACATATCGACAGTTTATTTTTTCATAGAATATTTTAAGAACTCTTAAAAAAAAAATTCTTATTCCATACCACTAAGCTCTAAACTCTAAAATTGATTCCTTTGTTGTTGTTTTTTTTTAAGTTTCGTGCTTTCGTGTGAACTTCTTTATTGAGTGCTAATATTGTTTATTCAGTTCTATTTGCATGTATCCCAGCTTATTCCGTTAATGTGTTTTGCATCAGAGGCCAGACAGGGCAGGTACACGTGGGACTATAATTGTGTCACGGAATCAGCCACCAGATGAATTCGTAAAAACAGCTGACGAGAGACAAAAAGCTAAAAAAAAGTTTTGATAATAGCATGCCAGTCTCTAGGGGGTGTCAACAAATACACCGATGTCACGGTCTTAGCAGATTGATAGAGGGGAAAGAATTTGACTGCTTAGCTGGCATTCTTTCAGTTTCATGATCTTTTTTTTTTTTAAATTTACTCTACATGGAATTGTATTAATGTGTCTGTTATAACGGGACTTTAAATGTTTGTGCATGTCGTCTTGTCTAGTTTTGTGGATACATAATTGGTGAGCATGGTGCTCATGTGATAGGCCCGGTGGGTAATTCGCATGGTGTTCATAGGTGAGCAACTCGCATGGTGTTCATGTGGTGGGCAACTCGCATGGTGTTCATAGGTGGGGCAACTTGCCCGGTGTTCATAGGTGGGCAACTCGCATGGTGTTCATAGGTGGGCAACTCGCATGGTGTTCATAGGTGGGAAACTCGCATGGTGTTCATGTGGTGGGAAACTTACCCGGTGTTCATAGGTGAACAACTCGCATGGTGTTCATGTGGTGGGCAACTCGCATGGTGTTCATATGGTGGGCAACTTACCCGGTGTTCATAGGTGAGTAACTCGCATGGTGTTCATGTGGTGGGCAACTCGCATGGTGTTCATGTGGTGGGCAACTCGCATGGTGTTCATAGGTGAACTACTCGCATGGTGTTCATGTGGTGGGCAACTCGCATGGTGTTCATGTGGTGGGCAACTTACCCGGTGTTCATAGGTGAACAACTCGCATGGTGTTCATGTGGTGGGCAACTCGCATGGTGTTCATGTGGTGGGCAACTCGCATGGTGTTCATAGGTGAACAACTCGCATGGTGTTCATAGGTGAACAACTCGCATGGTGTTCATGTGGTGGGCAACTTACGCGGTGTTCATAGGTGAGCAACTCGCATGGTGTTCATGTGGTGGGAAACTCGCATGGTGTTCATGTGGTGGGCTACTCGCATGGTGCTGATTCTTTAATTTTTCACTACTTTTATTTTTTAGTGATGGTTGTTTTTAATTTTAAATTGTCTGAAGTAACTAATTGGTGCACAATCATGACGGGCGCAATATCTCCCTATAGGCCTATATGTATGTACTGCAACACAACTAAAATAGGGCCGCAACTGATCACTGAATGAGCTTTAACAGCAAGTCTCGACCCAAGTGCGTCTGTGTTACTTACAAGCTTTACTTTGTGTCTGTCTTTTGTCTTCTAAAGTTTTTTTTTTTTGAAGCCCGGGTTTGAATGCCAGCAGGAGAGAGAAATGTAAAAAAACAAAAGGAGAGGGTGTGAGGCAGGGGTACTTGAGTGTGTTGCGTGTATTGTGTTGGAATGTACATCTATTTGTTTTAACTCCCCCTCCCCACCACCATCCTACCACATCAACCCATGACTAGTATAACCCGATGTATCTACTGCCTGTGACGACTGCATCCTATTTTGACAGTTGGCATTTTGTAAAGAGCGTTTCTGGCTGCAGGAGCTGAAGAAAGATGGTGGTGAGGGGGTTGGGGATAGAGAGGGGGTGTGGGGGTCGCAGTAAGTCAGGGGTTGTTTTGTGAGATGTCGGCGGGTTGGATTCACCTTTGATCACCCACCTGACGTGCAGGGGCCAGGCTGGAGTCCAGTGGCTTCCCTGAACTTCCTGTACATTGTTTACTTACACGTTCTGCGGCTCTCTTGTCTGGCCCTGGTTCTGTCTTTTTTTTTTTTGGATACTCCGCGATACGTTGCGCCAGCGTTTGAGTGTTATTTTTATCAATAGCTCCTAGCTGTGTAACCCAGTCAGCCTACGTTGCTTCGACATTATTGACATTATTGGATGCATTTGTTATGAAACAAACCTCTCAGACGTGTATGTTGAATGAAACAGTGTTAGTTATGATACAGTGTCATGATGGAATACACCAAAAAAACACTTGACTATACAATCTTTGTTGCTTATTTTATTTTTTTCAGTCACTCACAAAGTGTATATGCACTGCTATATTGATCCTCGTATTTTCTACACATGCTCACCAGTCCAACCCTCCCCTCCCCCCAATCCTCTTTTTGAACCTGGTCATATGCTCACTGTCAGTGCTGTTAGTCAGTTTTCTATTTAGGACTAATCAGTACATACTTTATTGTGTACTTACCCATGCTTTTTTTTATAGTGCTTTAAAAAAAAACATGCCATTGATGACATGTTGTGTCTAACAACAAATCACAGACTTTCTTACCTGATGTCCTCATTACTTACATGTCTACTTTTGGCTGTTCCACTTAACAAACACTTCAGGCTCACCCTCACACTTTAGTATTGTGTATTTAGTTTAGATCTGGCGAAATGAAATAGTTATTGTAAAGAATTTTTTTTTTTGTTTTTACTCATTCTGAATCGCACTGATCTGTATAGACCTAGAGGCAGCTTATTTAGCAAATGATATTAAATATTCTTCTATATAAATAATAGCGGTCTCGCGTCTGCGTTATATCGAAAGCAGAAATCAATTCAAAATGGCGTCTTGTGTCTCGATTTGATATATGTTTTTTTTTAATCTACAGTTTTGAATAGTTTATGCGGTTTTCAAACACGAAACCCAAAGGCCAAAATGTAAAATAATTCCATTTAAATATATTATTTTTGTTTTGGTATTTCTATAACATATTGCATCTTTAAATTGTCATGAAATCATGCAAAAATCGGATCTGTCCGAAACCAATAATAACCTAGCCTTCTGATCAAACCTGAGGGAATATAACTCTATGCAAAGGTTTTGCAGGGTACATCTAGTATAATTATAATTTCTCACATTATATTGTACTAAGTTTCAACTGTACTTAAAAAATTAATGAATATAATAGTAAGTACAGAGTTTACTCGGAACAGTACACTTCGTCTTGTAGTACATCTCCACAATTAACAGCCTTGACGTTGCCTTCTTCTTAATATTTGATTGAAGTAAATGTTTTCTATCTCAAGGTATGATGTAATCAAACATTCATAACATACTCATACATACAAAAATATGTTTTAAAAAAAACACCACTAAATGCCGTTGTTGTTGTTTTGTTTTACTATATTATGAAACAGAGAAATAACTTGAGAAATTGTATTGGTACTTTTTTTTTTTGCTTTTCCCCTCCTTTTCCCCTCTTTTTTTTTTAAACACAGATGGTGATTCAGTATTGATTTATATTTTTTTTTCAACAGATGTTGGATTTTATTAGAATCTATAAAAATATTTTCTTAATATTTTATCGATTTATTATATACTGTGATGTTCCTCTACAGATGTACAAAATACTATTTGAAACGTGTTCGACTTGCTGTTTTGTAGCTGTTGTTGTTTTTGGGGTTTAGTTGGTCTCTAGTCCGAGTCAGTGACTGGATATATTTAGTTGGTCTCTAGTCCGAATCAGTGACTGGATTATTAGGTTGGTCTCTAGTCCGAGTCAGTGACTGGATATATTTAGTTGGTCTCTAGTCCGAATCAGTGACTGGATATATTTGGTTGGTCTCTAGTCCGAGTCAGTGACTGGATATATTTAGTTGGTCTCTAGTCCGAATCAGTGACTGGATATATTTGGTTGGTCTCTAGTCCGAGTCAGTGACTGGATATATTTAGTTGGTCTCTAGTCCGAATCAGTGACTGGATATATTTGGTTGTCTCTAGTCCGAGTCAGTGACTGGATATATTTAGTTGGTCTCTAGTCCGAGTCAGTGACTGGATATATTTAGTTGGTCTCTAGTCCGAATCAGTGACTGGATATATTGCCGTTGTTTAGTCATGGTTACCCTGCCAACATCTAAGCCTGGCATAGGACTTTGTCTGGACCCACCCTCATATTTTATTCAGTAGAATCCGCCGCTGGTTGCACGCGGAGCACTTCTGGTCAGTCCTTGATTACTTCCTGTCAATTCCTTCCGGGCAACTTCAATCCCATTAAATAAAATGAGACTTATCTATTGCATTTCTTAAAACTTTATAAGTGTTAATTATACTCACTGGTGTCAAAATGCGGTCCTTGTAGCCCTATGGGGGGGGGGCAGTGGCTAATGGGGCCTCTAATAGATGTCCATTATTGCAAGAACCGGTTCAAACATTTTTGTTAGTGCGGCTTATACTAATAATTCCTTTGACTTCTTTCTAATAGTGTACACATAGGGCCTATATATTTATTTATTTATTTCTAACAGAGTGCACATATCTATTTAGTTCTTTTTTTCTAATAGAGTGCACACATATATTTAGTTATTTCTTTGTAATAGAGTGCACACATATATTTAGTTATTTCTTTCTAATAAAGTGCACATTTCTATTATTTCTTTCTTTCTAATATAGTGCACATATCTATTATTTATTTATTTCTAATAGGGTGTACATATCTATTACATTATTTATTTCTAATAGAGTGCACATTTAGTTCTTTCTTTCTAATGGAGTGCACACAAACACACACACACAAATATATATATCTAGATCTTACTTTTTAATATAGTGCACATATTAGTCATATTTATTGATGTTTTTTTCTCAATCAATTTTAACAGTGATAAATACTAAGCTCTTGAATTTAAATCTCTGTACATTGTTAATGAAATGTTTACACACCAACAAAAAACATTACAGCTGCCAGTGGCTGTTCAGATTTGAGAATCCTTTACAATTTAGTAGCCAATCTTTTCTCTTTCTTTCTACTCACTGTGAACGTCCATAAAGTAATCCCGTGGTATTCTCTGCTAACATCGCCCTGGGGGTGCAGCCATCATGTTTTACATAAATGTATCCACTGGGAGTAAATAGCACCCTCGCCCATCATTGAGGGGGTGTGGGCACCACGTGGTCCATGTGCTGATATACAGAAGTGTGTGTGTGTGTGAGAGAGAGAGAGAGAGAGTGAGAGAGATTGAGAGAGAGAGAGAGAGAGAGTGCTAAGGGGTAGGGGTACCTTCACCCTATCTTACCATCAAGTACGTAGATAGCCTCTAGGCTGAGATGATCATACATTGGAAACATGCTTTTTTTTAAATTTTTTTATTATCAGTTGTACACACCCGTGAAACGTGCCTGTCTATATGTTCATGCACTTATGTACTACTTGATTTTAATTAGTTGCCAATAGCAACAAATCACAACAAACCAAACCCACTGTCAACGATTTCACACTTTTTTTTTACTTTCTTCTTCAGTTTATAATAGTTTTTATGTTTCATAAAAATAAAAAAATAAAATATTCTAGATGTTTTTTTTTTTATCTAAGTAGACGCAACATTTGAAACAGTTGATCAAAACATTGACCATAGTGTACTTATAAATTATTACACACATTCACAATTATTATCATTATTTTCAAGTGACCTAAAAACTGTTTTATCACAATTCTATCTATATAAAAATGATTTGTTTCATTATATAATTTTGGGATTTTCCAACTTTTTTTTTTATTTAGTTATGCCCTGTTCACGCAATTCAGACAAGAAAAAACTGGCAATTTTTTTTAATAACATGTAGTCTTATATCAAGCAAAGGAATAAAAAAAAATGCATGTACAAGTTTTTCTCCCGTCAACCATTGAAATTTTTTTTTTCCCAAATGATTCAGCTGATTTTACACGGTCAAGGTCGTGACGCAATAACAAAACAAAAAAAATAATAAAAGTTTGCATTCCAATTGTAAAAGATTTCAAGCACTGATTCTCCCATCGTGCATTAGGCCATGGTGTTAAACATTGTCAGACTAAGGACACCAGTCCCCTTCCAATAGCGGCCAGGAGCAGCAGCTCGTTGAAAGGTCATGCTACAAACATCTACGGGTGTAACGTTACCGACTGCTGTGGGCGTCAAGACGAGGCCGGTTAGTTGTCTTTGAGAAATGTACCCGGGCTTTTTTTTTTTAAATATATTTTTTATTGTGCTCTTTATCGTTTTGCACTGTAACTTAAGAAGCTTCTTTCGACCTCGCTGGTGTGTAAAATATAAATTTTATTGCCTGCATATTACGCCACAGTCCTAGTAGGGCGAGTGTTCCCAAGCTATTTGCACCATAGGGCCCATTTTAAGTGGTGAGTGTCCACTAGTTAAAAAGAATACAATGAAAAGCAGTTGTCTTAGTCATTGCGAGTTTTGACTTCAAATAATGGGTGCGGTTTTTGTTTTCGTTGTGCGGGCACTTGCAAACTGGTCATGGGGCACCATGGTGCCCGCGGGCTTATGGTAGAGAACCCCTGCACTAGGGCCAGGTCTGACACTGCGCAATACTTAGTTTTTATACATGGGCGAGAAACAAGATAGCCAAGGACATGATTCAGCCAAATAGGTTTTTTTTTTAATTGTGTTCATTGTTTTGTGAAGAAGGTTGTGGATGAGGTGTCATATTTTTCTGCACTGTCTGTACGAAATTACGTGAATTTTGTACAGTTTTATTTGTTACTAGTTAATGTTGTGTGACAAGTGTTGGCATGAAGGGTTGTGCCCACCACGGGGGGTCCTGGAGTATTTGATATTATTCACCTTGTTGCCCATTGGAAGGAATTCGCTGCATCACTGCCATGTTGTCTGTATAAACCTTAATTACAACATAGAAGGTCAGTGTTACATTATTTTGCTGATAGCTGCTATATCGCCACTGTATTCATTTTGTGATCTCTTGCAATGTTGTCATGGTTTAAATATGACATTGAAGCCTAGTAACAAACGTAGTCTTCTGTATCTTTATCCATGAAAAAAAATTCTATATGACTATTATTAACGCAAGTTGTACTAAGCCCATTCACGTGTCGTACATATTATTACTCATTCTAAATAGCCCATTAAGCATATGGTACAAATGTATATCAGCGCTGAATTCTTTGGTCATAAGTGTCTGTCTGTAGGCTATAGACTCACGTATTGTTGTTACCCAACACTGCCATGAAGACCGATGACCAATGATGTAATTTCGACTTTACCCACGGCTTCACAGCTTTTTTATTTGGGGGGGGGGGGGGAGGGGGGTATCAAAAGCCAAATTTTGCTTTTGTCAAAGTGGGCGCTCACCAAGGAAACCAAACTGTGGGCAGCCTTGACGAAAGACTTTCCTTAAGTCTTCAGTTACCTCGTATACTCCCCCCCCCTCCCCTCTCTCCAGGAGCCACCCAGTCTATTGCCTGACTTGTATTATTTACCCATTCTGTTCATAACCAATGTGTTGTCATTTAAAATAGGTAAGAAAAAAAAATCGAAGACACGGAAACAGCAAACATTTCTCCTCCCCCCCCCCTTTCCCAAATCGACTGATACACCACCAGTTCCTCTAGCTCCCCACACAGCAGCAGCCCCATCCCCCCCCAACTCCCACAAACCGTCACTCACATAGTCTTACCAACGCAACAGTGGCTAGTGTCTACCTTGACAGGTGTGGTTCTATGCAGAGGAAGTTCGCGGGTCTTCTAGATCGGGGCTTTAATGAAACATCAATAATATAACCATAAAAAAAAAATGAGGTGAACTTTTCAAGGTATCAGGCGCACACACAGTGTGACTAACACGCAACACTTGACAGAAATAAAACAAAGGTGTGCGGGTGTGTTGGTGCCAGCCCCGTAGCGTGAAAATTCTACAGCAGGGGCGAGGCATTTTACAGCAGGGGCCAGGCAATAGCAGGGGGGCAGGTAATACATTTTACTAAGTAGAGCAAATAAGCACAGGGGGTCAGACAAAACGCAGGGGGCCCGGCCCCCTGCCCCCCCGCACGCTACGGGTCTGGTGGGTGCTGTATATCTTTGTGTGCGAGTGTTTGTCTTAAACTGCGAATATCAACAATTGACCCAGAAGCAAAATCGGAATTTTTTTTTACATGACTGTGCCATTTACAATTATAAATAAACACGCTTTTATGTTGGCCTTTTTTTTATAGGAAGTGTTTATAACATCTGTGATATCATCAATAACTAGTGTATTCTTTATCTTACAGTTGAATGCACTCACAAAAGATGTTCATTTTTCTTAGTAGGCTTGATTACGATTATGTATTCATACCGATTTCATAAAAATTCCCTTTGATATGAGGCTCTAACCAAGAACAGATAAATGGCGTAGACTAATATATATTACGTGTAAACTTATGTCCCCTTGCTGGTAGGAGGGAAGATTAGGAGCAGGCTGAATCAAACAGCCCAATGGGACGTAATTGGCCCGCAAGCATTATTTTACCAACCTCTGCATATGACCGAAGCACGTGAAAGTATGGTAGTTGTTTTTATTTATTAAATTTACCTCTAAAAAATAAGACTTCTGAAGGTGATCGACTTTTTGGAAAATTACAATGCATTAACGATGTTAACTTCATTTATTGATTCTTCTTCTTTGTTCTCGATCCTCCATATTCGTCGAGATTGCGTGGCTGTATGTTTTGCGCCATTAAGGCCTACTGCCTCCGTCTTCAGCCTGCTGTTTTTCTGGATTTGCTTCCATAGCCTTTGGTCAGTCAAGACCATCTCCAAGGCAACAGTTGATTTAATTTCAAAGTTTTCTCTCCTAGATGACTGCTATCCCTAGCTAACGGCCTCATCTGACCGGGTTTAGAGTTTGGGCGCTCTATGTCCGCTTTTTGCTATCATTTCTTAGGTTTTTTGGGGCATTTTTTTATAAAGGTATCCTTACCACGGGTACCTCACCTCACCCTCCATGACAGCAAACCAGTTGGTCCGCGACCGCTTATTTAGTATTCACGGCTGACCCTTATATCTAAGGGTCTTTCCCCTATCCGCCAGCTGGGGACGCGCTTGGTAGGAGATGGTGGCTCCCCCATTTATTGATTTAGGCATTCTTTTCTATCTAGCATTAACTTTTTTTTTTTTTTTGGAAAATAATATAAAAAAGGTAGATGAAGTGTATAATTCATCTGTTTCTATAACCTCGGCATATGAAGGGGTTGTGTGGTTAGCACAACGCCCAGCCGCCTTTACTCCCCCAACTTAAAGTCAGGTACCCATTTGAAGCTGGGTGGACTTGGGGACTTTCACCAGGACCTGAAAAAATCCCAAGGTTCTCACTGAGATTCGAACCCGGGACCCTTCGGTCGACAGTCGAGCGCTCTACACCGCACGACCACCCGTCCCCGCTGTACTTACTTATAAAAAGACCTTATTTTTTTTTAAAGCGCACACAGTAAAATCCCTGTCCTTGACTCAGACGCGCACTTCTTTATGATCTCCAAATTAAAAGAAAACCCAGAATTCTCAGCCTCTTGTTGGCCACGAGAACAATTTGCATACCGACGACAAACCCCGTAGACTCGGGGGACAGCAGCCGAGAAGAAAGGCCTGGAGTGGAAGGAGACTCGCTTGTCTCACTTAAGACTTAATCCATGCTTTTTATTTTTATTTTTTATATATTGTATTATTATTAGTATTATTCTAAAGAGTTATGCATTACTAAACTCCAAAAAAAAAAAAAGAAAGACGTAATCCCGAACATTTTGTTAGCGATCGTCCCTGGAGCTGAACTACCTGGTACAAATGAGGGTATTGTAGCAGGGGAACGTTTTGACGTTGTGGAGGGGACACATGCAGATACATTATGTGTGTTGTGAGAGATTGTAGGGGGGGGGGAGGGGGCACAGCACACTTGTGGATAGTTTGTAAGACTGAACTAATGACACACCGACAGCGAGTGTTTTTTTTTTTTTAGATAGTATGGGACACAGGCAGTGCACCGAAGGGTATGTGACACAGGCAGTGCACTGAACGGTATGTGACACAGGCAGTGCACTGAACGGTATGTGACACGGGCAGTGCACTGAACGGTATGTGACACATGCAGTGCACTGAACGGTATACCACACATAAAGGCAATATTTGATGAGAAAGAGAATGTTAAGTATTATTATGTTTAATAAGCAAGTGAGTAAAGGATAGGATGCACGCAGTACTCAAACAAAAAGTAACAAAAATCAACAAAAACAATCCATTATATCAAACCAATATGCTTATACATTTTCGTTACTTGTAATATAAGCGTCGATGACCACCTTGGTATATAGATTATTTATTTATTTATTGCTAATTATCAACTAATGTAAAGGCATATTTAGTTCAGTAAATTGTAATCACCAGCTATGTTAATTATAGTAGTGATAATTTATGTACATATCTGTACGATGTAATAAATTGTTGTTGTTTTTTTTTTTTTTAAAAAAAAACATTACTTTGCCTTTTTAAAAAAAAAACTATTTTTTTTTCAGTTTTAATTATTTTCTTTTTGAGTTGTGAAATAATTAACCTTCCTGTTGTTGCACACTTCCTCCTAATTTTGGTAATTGTGCGACAAACCCACGGAAAGCGAAACTAATTAAAAGCTTATAGAAATAGTACAGTTTCCATATAGACACAGTATTGATGATAATAATATATGCAACTATAGGGATAACATATTTGATCATGTGAATTTTACAAAAACGTAACTCTTTCCGATTTTTTCAAAGTTGATAACAGAACTTTGGACAGTTTTTGGCACTTGACAACCAGGCAATGTTCCTTAGGTATCAATGTGCACTGATCTACATACACCCCAGCCACCACCCGCGGAGGCCCCCGGGCACTTGTTGTGTTTGAACAGCTTAATCCCCGTCCATTAACTCACAAATCTACCCTCCCCCCCCCAAGCAACTTTCTATCTCCCTTCCCCCTCCCACCTCCTTCCGCTGGACAGATTATGAGAAACATTTTTTTTTCTTCTGTTTTGTATCCACACGGCATGAATTTTAAAAAAAAAAGTGACTACTAAGATATCATTGATTCCAGCAGTGAAAGAGAAGTGTATCAAAAGAAACGTCTTTGATTACTTTCACACAATGACGTAATCAAAACATTTGTTTGCCCCCCTGTCTTGTATCACAATTAAAAGGTGGGGGGGGGGGAGAGTTTTCTAATGCTGTAGATACCAGGTTACATTGTGGGGAGGAGGGGGTGGTGTTGAGTCAAATGTGCCCCGCTAGTTTTATTTTTCAATCTACCCTCACAAGGACAGGTAAGCAAGGCCAGCTCCGGGGGGCTGAATAGCCCATTAAACGTCACACCGTGTCAAGTCGGGCTAAAGGAGTGAATCTTCTTTTTTTTTTTTTAAATGTATGAGAGTCGGGGCGAGGGAGGGCATATTTTCTGAGAGTTGGGTGTGTGGGGGGCAGACGGGGGTTTGTCTCAGGGCCCGAAGGTCTGGTCTAAATGATTCGAATAAACTGACACCCGGGTCTCTGTGATCGGTTGGAATGCCATCCATTATGTTACAAAGATGTTATTTCACCCTAGATGATGCGGCCCGGGCTCATCATTCATGCTTGGGTCTAGCCGGGTGGGGGGCTGTGTTTCACTTGCGGCTTAAAGCACAAAGCAGTGCACCCAGAAAAGGTATACGGTAAATGCACTAAGTAACTTGTATAAACAATTTTGTACATAAGAAGTTGTTTTTTTTTTTGTCTTTAATGGTTAAATGTGTGGGATGTATTCTACTGCCAATTAGTTGATAGCCTATGTTCTAGAGTCTAGGCCCCCCCCACCCCTTCAGTAACATGAAGCCCATGTAGCTACAATTTGTATTTTTATTGACATTATGAGCCATTGCAGAGTTACACTCACCATGTCTAGATGAATGGAAAGATAGGTTTGAGATGAAGTTTGATATGATATGTACACAAAAGCTAGACAGTTATAGAACAGCTTTCTGCCTGCACATGCTGAATATATTTTCTGTGCCTAACTAAGATTGAATAGTATATTTTATTTCATGACTGACAACTATGTCTTACCGAATTCAACGTAATAATATATTCACCTAGATATGATACTTATAATATGACCAATATAACAGAACTTAATACAGTCTATTCCGCTTAATTGGGACACATCGGGACCGAGGCTTTTTGTCCCAATTAAGCGGCTGTCCCAATTAAACATACACATTTACTATTTGCTTCTTGGTTTGATTTCTTTGAGATTTGTACCAAATAAGCGGCTGTCCCAACTAAGCGGTGTCCCAATTAAACGGAATCCACTGTAAAATGGCAATAGTAGCCTACAACTGAACAAACCCACGTCACCCCAGTTTTTTTTTTTAATTAGTAGATATTAGACAGAGGGGTTTGAGTTTCATGCTATTTTCGATATTGGATCAGTTAATTTAATTCCTTTGTTTATTGTTAATAACATTCGTTTTATCGCCATCGTTGGGTTTAAAACTGATTCAGACGTTTCACACGTTTGACCATTTGCTTCCTTCCACACTAACTAGTGGCCATCTCTGGTTGGAATAGATGACCAGTGCAGATGGTCCAGTGAAAAACATTTTACAGTACAATGTTGACTGCTTAGTTGAAAAGATGTTGCTGGGGTAGAGTTGAGCAAGTAGGCTAACAGTGACTGTGAGTAGCCTGATGACTTGGCAAAATATTCAATGACTAAAAATAAATTAATTGGCGCACATGGAACTTTCTAAATTGATATTCCACGCGGACCACTCACCTGCCTTGATCAACACCAATTAACGTACCCGGGTTTTTTTTTCTTGTTGCAGGGACTTTTGGATTTGGAAAGTGAATAGAATAACATTTTCTCGTTTGTTTGCGCAGAGTTAAGTTTGATTAAAAAAAAAATGCTATTGCCTAAAAAGTATGTTTTCTACAGGATTCCAAAGTTAAATGGCAGGCTTACAATTTCTTCTCTTTTCTGCTCCCTGGGTTTTCCACGCAAACAATGTGCCAGAGATTATCCGACAATCTCTCTCTCTCTCTAGTCCCAATCACTCTTGCACTGCCTCCACCCCCCCCCACCACACCTCCACCCTATTGGTTTACCTCGTGTATCAGGCACCCAGACTTACCTTAAAACGTTCTAACCAGGTGTCCTGATAATTTCAATCTATTGCCAGACTACACACGATGAAAAGTAACAATTAGAGAGAGTGGGGCGCCCAACTCGGGGTAACAGCGAAGAAGTTTGGCACAACTCTGCCAGATTACAGAGCAACATTTCGCTAGTCTTTGTGTTGTTTAGTTTCACTCACCAGTAAATGTAAATCTAAGGTACACATTTTGTTAACATTCTGTCTGTCTTCAATGTTGTTGTTTTATATTTTTTTTTTTGCTGTCCCGCAGCTGTGGAAAGTGTTTTGTTTTTTGGTTTGTCAATTAAGAGGGCAATAAATTTCCCCCCGATATTTGTTAGGATGTACACATAACTTGAAAAAGAAAATGTCTGAATTTCTCCTTCATTCCTAGTTTCACTGCCCCACTTAGAAATGGCTACATAACGTGTCCATGTGCATTGTAATGACGGTACAAATGCATGTTCAAAACTGTTTTCTTAATCTGCTTGCGTTTTTCCCCCTTCTCTACACAACAGACCCAATCTTTGTGTTCGTTTTGACCAGCTCTCCTATTCCTTAACAATATTTCAAACGCCCAAAATACTTTTACCTGCTATTTTCCCACAAATCATTTTTTAATGTTTTTCATTCCCATGGTGCAGCAATTGAATAGTTTCTCCGGTACATTATTATTTTTTTTTTATTTAAATATATAACGTGTGTTACACATTTGATGGTGACCGTGCTTCAGTATCATGTGATTGTATACAGCACGTAGTTTGTTGTACCGCTTTAATATAAGTAACATTTAAATGTGTATGTTTATGTAGTCCATGTGATCTTCACATTTTTTTGAATTATGATTATTTTGTTATTCATTTTATTATGTTACGGTCATCACCCACAATGGTAAACAAACGGCACGGCGTCTTATGTCAGTCATTGGTCGGTTGTAACCGAGCACCCGAAATATTGACTCTGCTGAACCCTGCCCCCCTCCCACAATTCCTTTTTCATTTCCTTGTCTTTTCTTCTTAGTCTCTCTCTCCACCCCCAACCCCCCCCCCCGCCCCCCCAAAAAAAATCATTTTACTGATGATGTATGTTGTAGTTAGTCCAGACTCACTCATTATTGATTTGATTTGATGGTCACCTTTACCATGTTACTGCTAATTGATTCGCCGTTCGTCTCGAGTGGTGTAAGGAAGGGGGACATAGAAACCAGCACGAGTTGAAAGACTGAATGTATTGCGATCAGTAACAGGCATCCCATACAATAACTGCTGCCGTACTCTACCAACTATCTACACTGTCAACATTACAATGACATCATTCACCTAAATATGGGATGTTGCTCACCGCGGTACTCTATACACATTTGTGTACACGGACACTTCACTTGCAGTTTAGTCTCTGTTGAAAAAAATGTGAATCGAATTTGTCTCCTATTTCTTTTTACACATTTTTAACTTCTAATCTGATTTTTATAAACTCAATTGAGTGCATATTTTAGTCATCGATAAGTAAGATTGCACAAACTTTTCACCTCCTTACTGGTACATTTCATGTTCTGCTCTAGTTTAGGGCGACTTAATTATCTAATATAAATAATAGCTGCCTCATATCTGCGTCATATCGAAAGTAGGAATCAAGAAGTCAAAATGGCGTTTTTTTTTTTTTAATCTACAGTTTTGAATAGTTTTTTGCTGTTTTTAAACATAAAACCTACAGGATTAAATGTGAAATAATTCCAGTGAAATAATTGTTTTCTATTGCTACAACATATTGCATCTTTAAATTGTAATAAAAAGATCATGAAAAAAATTGGATATTTCCGAAACCAAAAATAACCTAGACTACCGATCAAACCTAAGGGAATATAACTCTGTGCAAAGGTTTTTGCAGGGTACAGCTAGTATCAATATATTGATTATAAATAAACTTTATTTTAGTTCTCAAAACCGCCATTTACCTCTCGGTAACGGCCGTACGTTGTGCACCCCCGATATAAACATATGCTCGCTTTTTTTTTTTTTTGAAGTTGAAACTTTTTCATTATGCTTTCCTATCTGTATCCCTCGCCTTGACACCTTGAAGCCACTTATTGCCAGCTCGCCCTGCCTTCATCTGTCTCTGACATTTCGCTGACGGGTATCTGTTACTCAAACAGGTCGGAGCTTTGGACAGTTATTACTGACACGTTTCCAGAGCAATATCTCCACCTTAGATCTAGTCGCACTGCGACCGGGTCCGATCTGCCATTGTGTTTATATGACACCAAAAGGGGAGGCCATTGCAGTCCCGTTGATTTTTATCACTTTCGTGGACCTTAGTGGGAGGACTGGAGCGAGGGAATGGTGAAAGGTGGTCACAATAAGCAGTGGGTTTGAAAAACCTGGCTTCAGGGCGTCACATGTTAACCAGTAGTTAAACTCATGATGTATTGCACTGTGAGGGGGGCTGTGACCTTTGACTTTTTCAAACATTAACATTTTTTTTTCTTAACCAGCCAGCCTCGGCTCTTCCATAACTGTCAACCTGAGTACACGGTTCTGCCCCCTCCTCCCCACACTCCCAGCTCTCTTTATACAGGAATGAATGGACTTGATTCACTTGGGTTCACTTTAATAACAGTGATTTCTTTGGCTTTCAAGTTGCTGGTTTTAACGTGAGGAGAAGGTTTTTAAGTGAGAGAGAAGGAACATTTTACCTAATGTACTGCCTGCCATTTGACAGTTGTTCAGTACTCGTAGTTTTTTTTTGTTATTTCTAATATTGCTTTTTCTAGTCTCGATAGCGAGCTACACATGCACCTTTAGATAGTATGAAGAACACACCTGGCCAAAGACAAACTATTGTCTGGAATTCGGACAGATGTGTTTTATCTACGATCATAACTTTTCAAAAAAAAAAAAATAGGCAAATTAGGCGACCGATTATGGCTTCACTACTGTCAAAAGGCCTCATTTAGGAATTAAAAAAAATCAAATCTGGTGACATCTAGGTGTTGAGGGGGGCGCGGGCGGACCCCCAACACATTAAATAGCTAACAATGTCTCTGTCTAGATAAGGTCATCTTTATAGAAAACTTGTTATTTCATACTCGTTTTTCTTTTCTTTGTGCGTTTTCTTTAATTTGAAATGCGTCATGAAATTTGTTCGGGGGTTTTCCCCATTACACATTCCTTTACCACTGCCGCCACGAGCACGGCGACGCGCGCACACAGACAAATCCCCCGATTTCAATTTCTTTTTCAGAGTACCTAACCCCGCCAGACACGATGTGGCCCAATCAGCACCATGCGCCACTCCGATAGAAAAAAATAATTGACTTTGACAAAAAAAAACTAATCCTCCCCACTTGGGGGGGACTACTGTAGCTCGTTGTAAAGAACAGAGCAAGGCATACAGCGGCACTGGCTAGAGGTTTTTTTTTTTTGCGGGATTAACACATTTTCAGAAGGAAGGATTTCTTAAGAATAATTCTTCTGTCACCGAGTGCGGCAAGTAAAAAAAAAAAGACTACAAAACGACTGACCTCGACAAACACCGAGAACTAAAGGGGGGTGAACATTTGTTCATTGGATTGCCTGGAAGATGTGTGAATCGAATCGAATCACCCGTTTTGGGGGTGGGGGGGGGTGAAGACAAATATTTATTTACATACTAAAGTTGATTTATGAAAACAAGGCTCCTCATAACAATGGAGGTTCACACTCCCCCCCCCTTCGTTTCCCCGTGACCTCCCCTCAACTAAATACACGTCCTGTATCAGTCCCTTGAAGGGTGGAAAGTAAACCAAGTTGAATATTGTCATAAAGATACGACACGCTGTCCCGCCCCTACGACGGGGTGCACCTCAATGGTAGACGTAAAGAAATTGCGACACGTGAAATAATTCAAGTCAGCCCCAGTCGAGTGCAGGTTGTTTGGGTTTAATACCGGCTGGATGGGCCATTTCAATCTAGGTATAGGTCGAGTGCAAGTTGTCTGGGTTTAATACCCGCTGGATGGGTCATTTCAATCTAGGTATAGGTCGAGTGCAGGTTGTCTGGGTTTAATACCGGCTGGATGGGTCATTTCAATCTAGGTATAGGTCGAGTGCAAGTTGTCTGGGTTTAATACCGGCTGGATGGGTCATTTCAATCTAGGTATAGGTCGAGTGCAAGTTGTCTGGGTTTAATACCGGCTGGATGGGCCATTTCAATCTAGGTATAGGTCGAGTGCAAGTTGTTTGGGTTTAATACCGGCTGGATGGGCCATTTCAATCTAGGTATAATACCGGCTGGATGGGCCATTTCAATCTAGGTATAATACCGGCTGGATGGGCCATTTCAATCTAGGTATAGGTCGAGTGCAAGTTGTTTGGGTTTAATACCGGCTGGATGGGCCATTTCGATCTAGGTATAGAAGATTTATTTATTATTTTATTTATTGTTTACAATTTTTTTAAACAACAAAGAATATTGTAATGCTGGCTTTAGAAAGAAAATAACATAGTAAATTGAAATGCCTAAGGGCTGGATTGAATGGAATATTACCTTTTAAATCCATTCTCTTAAAAAAAACCAAAAAACTTGTGATTGTGTAAATGTTGATTGTGGGGGTTTTTGGTGGCGAGGTCAGTAGTTGATTGTGGCGAGGTCAGTAGTTGATTGTGGCGAGGTCAGTAGTTGATTGTGGCGAGGTCAGTATTTGATTGTGACGAGTTGCTTATGTCCGTGGTGCGACTTCCAATTTTGCTTGTGTAATAATTGCATTTAACTATGCAGCTGTGACATCACAAAAGTCTGTTGTAAATATCTTTAATCCCCCCCCCCTCATTTCAAGTTACCCAGCGTCCATGCACCATATTTTTATTGTGTGAATTTTAAGAAGACTCCCATCTGGTGTTTCCGTGGTCTTGCCTGGTTATTCAGGCGGTAATTAATAAGTCACTAATGTCAAGTGTTAATGACTACAGAACAGTTCCTACACCAAGTACTTTTTTTTTTTCTTCTTTTGATCTCAGCAGTGTCATCCATATTGTCTATCGTGTTTTAAGACGGATTTGGGGGGGGGGGGGAGGGTGTACACATAAGGAACACTTTCAACTTGTACCATTTATTCGGGAATTTCCAAACCGAGTGTACATTTCTAAAAGCCTGTTTGTGTATGTAATGTTCGCGTGTCTTGGGTTTTCCCAAAACAGTTGTTTGAGTTGTGTAAAAAGGTTTTTATTTAGTTGAACAATACATGGTCCATAATGCTCATCTCTGGTAGCATCCAGAATTTTGTTGTTTAAATGACGCCAGTGAGTGTACTATAGTGTCTACAGCCCGTTGTCGAGATGTAAAGAAACATAATGTGAATGTAGGTTACAGTAAGTGTACTATAGTGTCTTCAGCCCGTTGTCGAGATGTAAAGAAACATAATGTGAATGTAGATTACAACAACACAGTGTCGTTGTCTCCTTTTGAAAAAAAATAATACTGTCACACTCAGGGCCCTTCGCAAACTATTCAACCGCCCCCCCCCTTACTACCATAGGACCCTCCTTTTCAAGTACACATATACCTGTTAAATCTGATCAGTACGGCTTTGGTCACATAGTGTATCATTAAAAGATGACATTTAAAAAAAAACTTTCACTATCCGCTAACGGTCCAATGTTGGCAGAAGTTGTGGTAAAGGTCGCTCGCTCTATTGTCCGTTTCCTTTTTTATCCCAAACCCAAACCGAGTCTTGACAGTTTCCCCCCTATTGTCACGCTTCTAGGTTTATTGATAATAAATCATAGAATCAACCAAATATATATATATAAGTATATATTTATTGTCCAGTGTTTTAAAATGACTGCCCTGGTCGGCAAGGTTTAAATAGCTGTGCAGTCCTGTCCCTCGTCTCGGCTTATTTAGCCCGAGGCCCACTAACACCCCATTGTCAACACACCCTTTAACCCCCCCCCCTCTCCATTGTGAACCTTTCGCTTGACCAAACAAGGAAGCGGAACTGTGCAGTGGTTTCCTCCCTCAATTCCTATTCATACCGGAAGGGAGGGGGCGCTAAAGTAAGGATGTCACATTCAAAGCTCATGTCTCTGTCACAATAACCCTCCACCCCACCGCTCCCTTCCCTTCCCCTCCCCCCCCAGCCCACTCAGGGATATGGCGTGCTACTTATGGTGTGCACACGGTGACCTGTCCGACCCACGTCATGTGATGACCCGTGAAACATTGGGGTCTACGATGAGCCTTGATTTATGGGGACTCAGTTCTGGTTATACGCTCCTCTCCAGTGAGACACAGGTGTTGGTTGTTTTGGCTGTGTATGTGTCTTGCAGTATTCAATGAACGGTAAATAAGACATTTGGACATCTCAAGCTAAATGTCATAGTTTTTAATGCATGGAAACTGCACATTTTGGACAGATGTCAGGGTTTATCTACATGTCAACTGGATGTTAACCGGACTTTTAAAAAAAGGCAACTGTGAATTCCTGTATGAGTTAAATGACGGGAGTGTCCAGTCCTACACGTTTTTACTATCTCGGCGTCCAGATGTGCTAATGATGATGTGTTCTTCTCGGTGAAACCAGCAAACATCTCCTCCTGTCATTACCCTATGAAGTACAAAGGTTGTTGTTGTTATTGTGGAGGTGGACACGGGACCTTTCCTGTATATGCACACACACACCCCTCCTCCTCTTCCCCGAATACATTCTTCTCTTTTAAACACACCACTAACCACAGCAACGACACTGGCTTATGTGCAGGAGTGGACCCATCCTCCCCCCCCCACACACTGTAAATAAATCCCCCCTCCCCCCACCCCCGTAACCCCCACCTCTCATCTGTCCCTCTCAGAAATCCTTAAGTGCTTCTTGTCCCTCCGGAGCTGAGTTGACTTTAAGCTCTGGCTGTTTGAACTTAACACAGCGAACCGTTTCAATAGAGAAAATTGGTCCTGAGTGTTGGGGGGGGGGGGGAACATGTATTTAGCATAGACTTAGAGCTGCTTCTGGACGTGTTGGGACGACAACGGTCCTCATTACTCATGACCTGCAGGTCTTGAATAATTAAACAAAAAACAAAACAAAAAAAAAATGACCATAGCAGTTGGGTAAGTTCGAAGCGAGACGCCCTCAATTCCATCTGCCGTTCATTTATTATAATTGTGGCAGTTTTTTTTATGGTGAAGATTTAATCGGTTTGTGTTTGCACCAGTTTCACTAGTTTTGCTGCTTAACAGAACAATGGAGATCTCAATGTCCAGATTGAGTTCACCATTAAGTGTTTTCTTTATTGTACCCAACCCCATATCGGTGTGAGGCTCACTGGTGTGCACACCATCCACGTCTCCAATGCTTTCACTTTAATAGGTAAAAGAGATTTGATTTAAATATTAGTGCATCTATCTATGCTTTTTTTTCTGTCGGTCTGTCTGACTGTCGGTCTATTTATGTGTTATCAAGTCCTCGATGACTCGAGTTACTTTCTCATGAACACTACTACCTCATTAAATATGTTTGTATTTATTATCATGCCCGTTGGGCCCACAATAACACATAATACATTGATGCCCGTTGGGCCCACAATAACACATAATACATTGATGCCCGTTGGGCCCCCACAATAACACATAATACATTGATGCCCGTTGGGCCCCACAATAACACATAATACATTGATGCCCGTTGGGCCCCCACAATAACACATAATACATTGATGCCCGTTGGGCCCCACAGTAACACATAATACATTGATGCCCGTTGGGCCCCCACAATAACACATAATACATTGATGCCCGTTGGGCCCCAAAATAACACATAATAAATTGATGCCCGTTGGGCCCCCACAATAACACATAATACATTGATGCCCGTTGGGCCCCACAATAACACATAATACATTGATGCCCGTTGGACCCCACAATAACACATAATACATTGATGCAGTTTATTGTTTTCTTTTCTGCAGGTCTCAGCCAGTGACCCGGAGTGCGGCAAAAACTCCCCCGTCACCTACAGAATGGCCAGGATGCTGGCACCACTGTCAGAGTTCTCCGTGGACCGCTACACCGGGGACATCTGCGTCAAGTCCAGTTTGGACTACGAGACGTCCACATCATATCAGTTTCAAGTGGAGGCTATGGACACTGGTCAGTAGACAAGAGTCTGTGTTAAACCGTTCAGATGTTTCGCTCATTCAATGATATGTAGCTGTTTGACTCGTAGATTTAGTTAACAAATTTAAATCTAGAAACAGTGTCTTCAACCTTTTATTCTGTACCATGCCCCATCTAAACATTTCTAAAAACCTACATGCTACATATATGTGATAAATACAGTAGACAACTGTTACTATACAATACATGATATTTACATTATACAGCTGTTACTATACAGTACATACATCTTGCTCCATCGTAAGCGGTTGTACCCGGTTGTTCATTAAACTCTAGGCGAGATCTTTTTCAAATTCCCCCCTCCCCCCAATCCTCTTTAAAATCTAGAATTTTCGTTGTTATAATTATTTAAACATTAAGGAATATACTGTGCATAGAATATAGCACATATCTCTGAAATACATATATATATATATATATATATATATATAAAGTAAACATTCATACTAAAGAGATGTTTTAAATAACTAGTTAGTAAACAAAACAAACAAGTCTTGGCTGACAGTATATTGTACCCATTGAGACTGTGACCGATTTGGTTATTCGATTGATTGCTCCCCAGACTTGGAACTATTCTGGCTGGATGAATCGGGGAAACCCGATTGCTTGGGTATTCTCATAGACCGCTTCATTACCGGGGCCATTGGAGACAAGGAAATATATTGGAATCGGTCTACTTTTGTGTGTGTGTGTGTGTGTGTGTAAACAATAAACATGTAATAAAGAGGAACAAGACAAAGTCTGACCCCATTACCATGTATAAAGATTAGTTTGTTTAAGATACGTATCTTTCCAAAGTGTAAAGATTCCATTTTTTTCCCCACACCAGCTAAAGAAGTGTCAGATGAACTATAGGATTCACCTGTTTCTCAACTACGTCATATTTAGGGGCTGCTCAGCGCCCTTCTAGCTTTGTTTCCCAAACTAAAAAAAAAAATATTATGTACCTTTAGATAAGCTGGTTGGACTTCAAAACTTCGCTCTTAAAAAACAAATCACAGTACTCTCTTAGTTCATATAGATTACGACACCCCATCACTATCCGTTATCTCTTAGTTCATAGAGATTACAACACCCCATCACTATCCGTTATCTCTAGTTCATACAGATTACAACACCCCATCACTATCCGTTATCTCTTAGTTCATAGAGATTACAACACCCCATCACTATCCGTTATCTCTTAGTTCATAGAGATTACAACACCCCATCACTATCCGTTATCTCTTAGTTCATAGAGATTACAACACCCCATCACTATCCGTTATCTCTTAGTTCATAGAGATTACAACACCCCATCATTATCCGTTATCTCTTAGTTCATAGAGATTACAACACCCCATCACTATCCGTTATCTCTTAGTTCATACAGATTACAACACCTTATCACTATCCGTTATCTCTTAGTTCATACAGATTACAACACCTTATCACTATCCGTTATCTCTTAGTTCATACAGATTACAACACCCCATCACTATCCGTTATCTCTTAGTTCATAGAGATTACAACACCTTATCACTATCCGTTATCTCTTAGTTCATACAGATTACAACACCCCATCACCAACCCCGATCTGTTAGTTCAATTGGATTACCAGAGCAAGTAATGGGTCACTGAGCTTGACCCTCGACCCATATGACCCATCAAGTTCTTGACCCAGACCCACCATGACCCATGACCCATTGAAGCAAGCTGCTAACATGGGACATATTAAAATTGTTTAAAAGTAAAAAGGTACCCCATTAAATTAAATAATTGAATAATAATTAAATTAAATTATAATTAAATTGACAATATCGCTGCAAGTGTTTCACATATAATGTTCTATACGAATGTATAGAGACAGGGCACGTTTTGTTTTCGTCGCAAATAAAAAAAATCGCGCGACGACGGGGTTTTTTTTTTAGGGTCGGTCGGAGACTAAGGATGGGTCGTGGGTCAGAGAACATTGACCCATGTGACCCATCCAATTTTGCGACCCATTGACCCATGACTTACTCTGTAGATTACAACACCCCATTACCATCCCCGATGTCTTTGTTCATATAAATTACAACACCCCATCTCTCACAAACTATAATGTGCAAACCATGAAACAAATAAACAAATGTATTCACCTGAACTAAATGTACATCATCAACACCTAATTACTTCATGGTGGGGAGGGTCATGTGTGAGCTCTCCTGAAGTTCACCGTGGTATATCTCCACAACACAAGGCCGTGGTTAGGTTTAAACAGATGAAAGGAATGCTAGAAACTTGGCTTTTAATTGATGTATCCTATGTCTCTGTCTGTCTGACTGCCTGTCTGACTTGTGTGTTTATGTGGATATGTATGTCTGTTAATCTGTATGCATGCCTACCTGACTGATAGTTTGCATAGTATCTTTTGTTAGATCATTTCATTTAAGGAATCGCTGTTAAGAGATGCTTGCGTTACACCTGCGTGGTGTGTCTGTCTAAAGACACACAGAGGCATACAAACAAAAAATGCCATTGAAACCATGCTGGAACTTCAACGGACTCTCTCTGTCTGTTTGACTGCCAGGCTGATGTAGGCAACGTTCAGATATTAGAATAGATATTGTCAGACCTAGTCCAATGAAACCACTTCACATCCATACTAAACACTAATAGGTCCATGCTTGTTGTATTCATTTTATTGAATGGTTGTTCCACTATTACATGAACTCCTGTGTAAAAGGAATTATTGAAAGAATGTGTGTGCATCTATATGAATGTAATTATTTTTCTCAGGCTACATGGTCACTTAGGTATAATACACAGACAATTAGATATACACAGTTACTTAGGTATAATACACAGACAATACATGGTCACTTAGGTATAATACACAGACAATTAGATATACATGGTTACTTAGGTATAATACACAGACAATACATGGTCACTTAGGTATAATACACAGACAATTAGATATACATGGTTACTTAGGTATAATACACAGACAATACATGGTCACTTAGGTATAATACACAGACAATACATGGTCACTTAGGTATAATACACAGACAATTAGATATACATGGGTACAGGATGTTATAAGTAGGACACAGTGTGTATACTTAATAAAACCACTGCGTACAGTCCTGGGCTATGGGGCACATTATTTTATACACTTAATATTTTGTTGATCAGAACCAATTCTATATTTCTTTTTACAGTTTTCTGTTAGTAACAATTGAAAGCCTTCTTTAAATTCTACAATTGGCTAGGTTTCTTTTTTTCTTTAGATATTTTTTGAAACAGTGAATTCATCGGTGACATCATTGTTAGTGAAAGAAATTAACTGTCTGTGATTAAACTTATGTTGCCTGTTTGTTATGGGAAAAATACTAAGTTTTCTTTTTTTTTTATTACTTATTTGTATAGACACATTATTTTGATATTCTCTGTTGATTCAAATTGTTGGACCATGTCTGTCGATTGATTTTATTTATGATTTTTTTTATGCAGAGAAATCTTTCCTGCGGAATGGTGTCCATGTTTCACATTCAATTGTCACTTGTATCCTCAGATAATTTGACCACTCAGGCTGTGATACAGGTGGAAATAACCGATGTCAATGACAACCATCCGAAATTCGAACCCAGGGAGTATGCCATCAACGTCATGGCTAATGCCTCACCAGGCCCGTTGGTCACTGTGCAGGCCAGGGATAAAGATAGTGGTCTGTTTGGCACCGTTACCTATTCCATAGTTTCTGGCAATGACAGGGGATTCTTTTCAATTGACAACAACACAGGTAACGATTTACCTTTAGATAATGTTAGTTGAAGTAAAAAAGTTATGACTAAAGTCAGTCATTTAACTCAGCTATAGTTGAACATTCATCACACTCTATATGTAATGCTAACTAAAAAAGTGTTTCAGCTCTTGTAAATAAACCTAAACATTACCAGTAGAAGTAAAGGTTCCTTATAAAGCCTATGAAGACCATCAATCTCAGATGAAGTAGGCTTCAGCTGTTCCTGTGTGTGTGAAAACTTTTTTGATACTTTAAACCACTAATGGGACTGTTTTTAAGGTGCCCTTCTTTCATCCCCACCATAGCCCATAGTGCAATGGCCTTGGGGCACCAATGGGAATATTTGGGACATTAACCATGACCTGAAATATCCATTTGTCCTCTCTGGAGATCGAACCAGTGACCCTGAGGTTGACATTTGATATTAATTTTATTATACATGTATTTTGTTGAATTTCTTGAAAATTTAAGTTACCGAAATTAGTCGCCTCACATTTTGATGAATGTAATAGAGAAACCAGAGCTGAGCCAGTTGCCTTACTTTCTCTTTCTGTTTGATGCATCAGTGCATCTAATGTTAAACATTCTTTCAAGGGATTCTATCATTAATAGTAATAGAATCTACCTAAATGTTTCTATTCAGGTTCCATTGTCCTGAACCGAGTTCTACCCAGTGGTGTGTTCACATTGATCATTAAAGCAACAGACGGGGGTGGACTTACTTCCCTGGACAATGGTGCGGTCAAAGTCAGTGTCATCAATGACAGTATGTCTCCACCCATCTTCACTCCCACCATGTTCAACTTCACTGTTAGCGAAGCAGCCATCATTGGCCAAAAAGTCGGGCAGGTTCCAGCCAGTCTCTCGGACCCTAAATCAGGTAAAACAGATTGGTCCTTTTGCATTTGTGAAATCTGTTACTATATGTATTTTCAATATTATCTTTTTCCAGATCATACTATTATTAGCTTGAATTATTTCATAATATATCCTGAATCTTTGATACAAAAATTTTCAATTTTTTTTTTCTTCAGATATAAAGTACTCCATCCGCTTCCAGACTATGGACTGGTTCATTGCGGACAGTTCCACCGGAGATCTGTTTTCTAAGGCTCAACTGGACAGAGAAGTCAGTCCATTTGTAGTACTTAGCATTCAGGCGGAGGCTTTTTACCCACCTGTCTTTGCTGTAGCACAGGTAAGAGCTGGATTAGTGCCCCTTACATAAGTCGTAGTAACAGGTGATGCATTAGTAAAACAATTAGCTCTCAAAAATTTCTTACAAATACTTTACACTTTTATAACTTGTAAACTCTAGGAAATGCATGTGATTTCATATATATTTAAAAACTTTTTTTTAGCATTTTTGTAAACTAAGTAATTTTTTAGAAGTCCACGACTAATTTTTTTTCCCTATTTCTCAATTCAGGTCAATGTTACGATATTGGACATCAATGACAATGCTCCATATTTTTCTTCTACTACCATGCTAGAGCTGGAAGTTCGTGAAGACGAGGCGGTCGGTAGCAATCTCTATGTGGCCCAGGCTTTTGATAAGGATCTGGGTAACAATGGCGCCGTGAGATACAGGCTGCAGGACACCATGAGCAATACTTTCCTCATCGACAGCATTACAGGGAGGATAACTCTGGCCAAAAGTATTGATTATGAATTGGCCCAGAAGTATCTGCTGGTCATCATCGCTGCAGATCTGGGCACACCTCAGTCTCTGAGCGCCAACATGACTCTCACCGTCAAGGTCAAGGACGTCAACGACAATGCTCCAGAGTTTGACAGAGCTGCTTACTTTTTCAGCGTGTCTGAAGATGTGCCCCTAGGCACAAATGTCGACCAGGTTAATGCCACTGATAGAGATTCCGGCAACAACAAAAAAATTACATTCTCTTTCATAGAATCACGTTACAGCTACATGTTTGGGATATCACCACTGACTGGGCAGATATGGACGAGAGAACCCTTGGACAGGGAAATTCATGACCACTATGAGTTCACAATCAAGGCCGTCGACCATGGCAGCCCACAGCTGTCCACTACAGTCCTTGTCAGGATTAATGTTACGGACGTGAATGATAATGAGCCAGTGTTCACCAGAGAGGAGTACCGCTTCTCTATCACAGAGAACCTGCTGCCCAACAGTTTTGTAGGTCAGGTGATCGCCACTGATAGGGACATTGGAAGCAACGGTCTGCTGCAGTTCTTTTTCTCTGGGCAGCAGACCAACTTCACCATCAACCCGACCAACGGTGAGATCCGAACCCAGGTGACCCTTGACAGGGAATTAGTGCCTGAGCACATAATCACTGTTTACGTTTCTGACAACGGGGCCTTGCCAAAGACATCACAGACAAGGGTCAAAATCAGAGTGGCGGATGTGAATGATAACAGCCCGAAATTTCAGAGGCAGGGCCCGTTCATTCTGAATGTCTCAGAAAACAGACCGAAAGGAATAGAGGTTACTACGTTTGTGGCTGTGGACCCAGATGAAGGGGATAATGGCCTTGTAACTTACTTCTTTGATCAGAGTGAGTATCAGCAAAATATAATGTTTTAAAAGCCAACACATACTACACCAAATTAGTGAAAACACTTAGATAATTAAAAAAAATAATGATAATAAATAGTTAAGTTAAAAAATAAGAGGTTTGGGTGTGGACTTGAACCAGATGACTTACAGAATGAACTTACTCTGTGTTTTTATTATTTTTCTGCCAATAAGTTCAATTGACAAAGACTCTTCGCGTAGGCCATCAAAAACATAAAAACTTAGTTTTTTGTTGTTTTTTTAAATCAAATTTTATGCATTTTTATATTTAAATTAAGAATAATTAGCAATATTTGTCTCCCATTATTTTTCTTTCTTTTTTTTATTTTTGATCTTTCCTAAAATGCAAATTAACTTATCTAAGATTTACTTTAGGCAGGAGACAAACATTCACGTTCCATATATCCTGGGTTTCTTTACGCTTTTATTTATGATTTTTTTTTTTCATGATTAGCAATCAAAAGTATATCTTCTCTATGTCTATGTCAATGTAAAGGTCGATCTGAAGTTGCTGCTTTGATGAGTTTTGAGATCCATCCACGTTCTGGCAAAGTCACCACAAAAGAAGTTCTGGATTACGAGGCAGTGAAAGTTTACCATTTGACTGTGGTTGCCCGGGACAATGGTCGCAATTTCCTGGAAACATCGCAGTCTGTCACCATCCAGGTCCTGGATGTCAATGACCAGACTCCAATGTTTCCCACTCAAACGGTGACCTTTGACTGCGTTGAAAATGTCAGTTTGGGCACTGTGGTGGGTAAGGTCAAGGCCACAGACAGGGATTCCGGGGAGAACGGTAAAGTGAACTATTACCTGGTCGGAGGAAATATATTCAGTGCTTTCTCAGTGGACCGAAGTACAGGAAATATCACAACAGTTGCAGAGATTGACTATGAGGTCTCATCTAGTCATGTACTAAACATCCAGGCATTGGACAGCAGTGCAGCGCTGCCCAAAAGTAGCAACATCACTGTTATAATAAAAGTAAGCCACTTTTTCAGTCATCCTGCCTTGATAATTTATAACTTTAATGTAAATAAAAGAAATAATTATTCTATAAATTACTCCTCTTTGTTTAGCTGTGTTATTAAAGACTAGTTGCAAGTACCCGGCTTTGCCCGGGTTTAAAATAAGGTTTTCTGTTTACCTTCTGTTTTCTCCCTACCCCCTCTCTCCCTTCCTCTCTCTCTCCCTCCCTCCTTCTCCCTCTCCCTCCCTCTCTCCCATTTCTCTCCCTCCCACCCTCCCTCTGCCATCTCCCCTCTCCCCCTCCTTCTCTCCCCCCCGTCCATCCCCCCTCCCTCCTTCTCTCCCCCTTCCTTCTTCCCTCTCTCCCTCCTTGCCCCCTCTCTCTCTTTATCTCTTCCTCCCATTTCTCCCATCCCTCTCTCCCTCTCTCCTTCCCTCCCCCTCTCTCTCTCCCTCCCTAACCCCCTCTCTCCCTCTCTTCTTTCTCCCTCCCTCCCCTCTCCACCTCTCTCCCTCTTCCTCCCTCCCCCACCCCCTCTCTCCCTCCCTTCCTTTCTCTTTCCTTCCCTCCCTTTCTCCCTCCCTCTCCCATCTCCCCCTCTCCCCTCCTTCTCTCCCCCTGTCCACCCCTCCCTCCCTCTCTCTCCCCCTCCCTCCCTCCCTCCCTCCTATCCTCCTTTTCCTCTCTCTCCCCCTGCCCCCCTCTCTCTCTCTCTTTTATCTCTCCCCTCCCTCCCTCCCTCTCTCTCTCTCTCTCTATCTCTCTCTCTCTCTATATATATATATATATATATATACTTATTATTATGGCTTCACACTTCTTCTAAAATCCTTCTTCATTCCTTTACCTTCCTCAAACTGTACAAATCAGAGAGCATGAAAAAACATCAACAATTCTTTGCATCACAAAGGCACAATACAGCACCAGCGCGCAAGTTCTATTCGATCATAAGGAAATGACGTCACAGAGGAATTTTGTTTATGGCGCCGTCGAGATTACTTTAATATAGTAAAATACTAAAATAAAAAAAAATTAATTACAATTAAACTACCCATCGAGATGAAACGAAACCTGTCCTATAACCTTCCCCATGTAATTATGTGTATGTGTAACAAATTTCACGTTATCTGTTTTTCTGGATCTTGAGTTATAAGGGAACAGACAGACAGACAAAAAATGCGTCTCATAAGTATAGAGAAGTTAAAACATTTTTTTTATGTTTACCTCTTATATCATGTTTAATGTTGAAAACAAGGTAAAATTATCTGCTTTACACTTCTGTTTTATTAACACCAACCGGAAAGCATCATTTTAATCGTGTGAAATTTTTAAAACAGAATTGAAGTTTTTAATTATCTGCTTGACAGATCCTAGATTTGAATGACAACGCACCTGTATTTGACCAGGATCCTGTCATCATTCGCACCATCGCCGAGAACGCTGCCAGAAATCAAGTTATTCATGAGTTCATTGCCACTGATCGGGACTCTGGTTTAAATGGAACAGTTCGGTACTCCATCGAGTCCTACTCAGGACAAGAAGATAGTCTTGGGCCATACTTTGACATCAATCGTACGACTGGAGAAATGTTTATCTCTGGACTCATTGACTTTGAAGCCGTAAGTAAATGTATTTCATTTTTTTTACATCTCAGAATCTTAAAACCCAACAAATTAGATACAATGCTATGTTGTAAAGTAATTAGTTAGAATTTCTTATAGTTTTCATATATATAAATATATATTCAACATTTTTTAATTATTATTTTTTAGAAATAAATGTTTGGTATTTTATATTTTGAAAATGTAGTTTTGAAATCAAATGACTGAAGTAAACTTTACAAATTTTTCATTTTATTTATGTATGCTATTATATATGCTGATGTTTTTTTCCCCATACAGGTAAAACAGATTTCGGTTATAGTCAAGGTTCAAGATTCCTGTCCATTCCCTGGCAAGTCTCTCAGTTCATTGATGACCACCATCATTTTTGTGACTGACGTGAATGACAATGCCCCTGTGTTTGAGTCTCCGTCCATGCTGACTGTGTCTGAAGAAGAGGTTGTGGGCTACGTGGTGGTTGTTGTCGTTGCAGTGGACGCTGACTCCAATACTGATGGCAGCGGTAACAATGTTGTCAAGTACTTCATTGTGTCTGGAAATGAGGATGGCAAATTCAGCCTGGAGGCTGAAACAGGTAAAGAAATTTATAGTATGAAATGAATAAAAATTAAAGTTCCATTAACTCTAAAAGGCCATAGGGGTAGATGAAGTGTAGGCTTCATCTGTTTCTATAACCTCGACTTAAGGGATTGTGTGGTTTGCACAATGCAAAGTTGCCTTTACCGCCCCCAACTTAAGTCAGGCACACATTTAAAGCTGGGTGGACTTGTGGGACTTCTCAACTTTCACTAGGACCTGGGGAAAAATCCAGATGACCGAACCCAGGACCTTCAGGTTGACACTTGAGCAATTACACCACTCTTGTCATCCAAGATCCATCTCCCACATGAAATTGAATAAAAACAATTGTATTTTTATTAGATTAGTTTTCTTTTTGAAAACTAAGTAAACATTTCAACATTTGTTGTTTTTATTGTGTGGCACTGATGGCAGGAAGGTTGTGATAGTGACTTACTAGGTGCAAGTTTAGGGCCTTGATTACCAAATATTTACTCATGGTGTTGTCTTACGAGGTAGAATCCATGGCCTCTGGTTTCTCTCTGGATATTGAAGCTCTGGATATGATTTTAGATCAAAAGATAACATTGAATACTTATACAAAACAAAAGATTATTTATATTCATTGATTGAATATATTTTAGATTTAACTTACAAAACTTACAACTTACAAAAAAAAATTAAGAAAATTTTAAGTAGAAGTATTTAAAATCATTCATCCATTCTGCCAATTTTTTTTTTTTGTGTCGTAATTTTGTCAAGTTTTTGATGTAGTCATAGGCAATGTTCCCTCTAAGCTGAGCGCGTGAGCGATCGCTCACACGAATTCAGAGCGTCACTCATACTACACTACGATCGCTCACTCCGACGGACGACATCGCTTAAATCGCTCACAAATTTTGGCCTCAAACAAAATGTCGCTCAGAGACAAAATTTTTTGCTCACTACCTACCACACCTTAGAGGGAACATTGGGCATAGGACCTATTGTTTAAACATGCTCGTAATCATTTACTTAGACATTGTTTCATTAATTATTTTTTTTCTCCATAATTTCAGGCTATTTAACTCTGTATGATGTCCTGGATCATGAGACACAAACCACTTATATTCTAAACATTAGTGCTGAAGACATGGGAATGCCTAAGATGGTCTCCTACCAGCCATTGGTCATCACAGTTGCTGACACCAATGACAACCCTCCGGTCTTTCACCAGACAGTGTATCACACCAATATATCAGAAAATGCCAACTCGCCAACGGCCTTCTTCACTGTTAGGGCCTCAGATGCTGATACAGGTATAGTAAAAGTTTCATTAGGGTGTCTTATACTGACCAACTGTACAGGGTGTCTTAGACTGACCAATAATTCTGTGCTCATTAATTTTATTTTACTTTATCAGGAGCCAATGGAGAGCTCACATACCAGATACCTGCTGGGATAGCAGGGGACAGATTCTCTGTGGATGACCGCACAGGTGTGGTGACCGCCAAGTATAAACTGGACAGGGAGGAAGTGGACTCGTACATCCTGACCGTGTATGTGAAAGATGGAGCCTACCCCTTCCACTACAGCAGCTGCACTGTCTTCGTGACCGTGACTGACCAGAACGACAACGCCCCCACCTTCAGAAGCCCCCCCTTTCAGATCAGCATCCCAGAGAACAGAGAGCTGTCATCTGTCATCACCGTGGTGGCATTAGATCGGGACATTGGTGAAAATGCCAGAATCACTTATGACATAACCGGTAAAGTTTCATTTCACTGATTTATATCCCAGTTTAAAGTTGTGTACGGTCATGATGGCTGCCTCATATAGTCATATCAGAGTTTAGTTATTTTAGTTATTATAAAAATTCAAAAAGAGGAGTTGTGAAAACATTTTTTTTTTTCTACAATCCTTTCTATCAAAACCAAACCAGGGAAAATATGCATGACCAAACCACTTCCCCTTTTCTTTTTTTTAAACTCATCTTTCAATATCGCAACCATTTGAAGCCCCTAAGGTTTTACAAGATTTTTTTAATGAGAATCCATAATTCCCAATATACGTAAATGCTTGATCGGATTAAAGATTAATTCTGTATAGATAAATTGAACATAGGACATAAAATCAGGTTATATAGGAAAGAGGAAATTAAAAATGATAATATTATCTACAATGTATTAACAGTTTTTGAAGTTTGTACAGACTGGTATTTATAAAGCAGATTAATTTTATTTTCTTAAATGAATCTATCCCTCCGATTAAATTTTTCCTGCTAGACGTCTTCACTCTTGCACATTTAGAGATTCACAATTTTCCCTCCTGCACCACTTATTCATCATAACACAGAAATGAAATTGTCAATGGAAAACATGCGAAAAGAAGCATGTAATTAAGGAACTCTTGAAGTTTTATGTATTTCCTGACTAACCGAAGAGAATGTCAGAGTTAGGTGTATATAATTGAGTATTTTGTGTTTAACAGGATACATTTACTTTACTCAGTTGATTGACTTAAAAACAAAATTAAAGGGGAATTATTTATAGCTAACTGATGTATGTTGTAGCCACTTTCTGGATTATTTCCTTTACATCAGTGTTTCCCAAAGTGTGGGACGCGTACCCCTGGGGATACACGCAGAGCTTTATGAAGGCACAGGCTGAAGGGAAAACCGAATCGTAAGAAAATTTTGGAAATCTTAGACATGAACATCGGCTACGGACAACCAATAAGATGGTATTGAAAACATCATTAAGATGTGGAAATCGATATTATAAACATAGTCTCAGTTGAAGAACCCTTCAGAAACCAATCACATGAAAGTACTGTGTTTTGTTTGTTTGTGAAGGTGCTCATGACACATCTGCTATAGAGAAGTTGAAAAGTATTTTTTTTTTTTTAATTCCTTCTTACAGCTGGAAATGACGGAAGCTTCAGCATTGACCCTCAGCATGGACATCTGTCCACTCAGGCCTTGGACAGGGAGACCAGGGCTGTTTACAACCTGACCATAACTGCCAGAGACCATGGTGCCACATCAATGTCTGCCAGCACTTACGTTCTTGTCAATGTTTCTGATGAGAATGACAACAGCCCCAGCTTTGATAAATCTGTAAGTTGTGTCCCCTTCACGTCTTTTCATCTCATGGCATTAAGTAAAAAACTGCTCTAGTTTTCAACAGTATCCTAATGGGTTTTCTTTTTCTGCAGGTTTATGAAACTTCTATCCCAGAAGATGTGGCCCCCGGCACTGTCATGCTGACAGTGTCTGCCAGTGACCCAGATGCTGGCCCAAATGGACTGGTCATGTACTCTTTGAGCAACGAGACAGACGGCCTGTTTGAGATCAATAGTACTACAGGAGGAATATACACCAGTGGGTGAGTACATGCCCAGTTTAAATTGGTATTATCGTGAGATAAACTGGTCATTTGAGTTTTTTACTAGTTACATGTATTGTTTAAGGTGTTAACTTAAGCTAAAATAATTATTTAAATGCTAATTTGAAATAAACTAGTCACTCTTATGCATAACCACTGCAGATTGATGAACTTCATAATTAATAAAAAACCTAAGCTCGTAAAATAGTATTGCCCATTCGGGTGTTTGATATCTGGCTGGCCCATTTCATTTTTAGTACATTAAATTTTTGTTTGTTCATATAAACTTTCTATCCATCTTCTCTTGGCTTAACCCCCCTTCAAATTTTAGAAATCACTGTGGCCTGCCATTCTAAAAGTTGGCCCATCTCTTGTCCATAATCTGTATTACATTGACGTTAAAATAAATAATCAGCATTTTATCTTTGGAAGTGTTAGATTATATTATTATTGTATATTACTAGCTGTACACTGCAAAACCTTTGCATAGAGTTATATCCCCTTAGGCTTGACCTGTAGGCTAGGTTATTTTTTGGTTTCGGGCAGATTTGATTTTTTCATGATAGTGTTTTAAACTGGAATACTTTAAAACGTGTATTAATTATTTACTTTCGATTTAACGCAGAGCCCAAATCGCTTTTATATATATTATTATTTTTTTTTTTTTCAGAACATTTGATAGAGAAAAAATTGCTTCCTTCTCCTTCATCATCATGGCCTCTGACAGCGGTGTGTCAGGCCCCAGGAACACAACTGCTCGTGTGGATGTCACAGTGACTGACGTGAATGACAACGCCCCTGTCTTCACCATGGTGCCCTTCACTGCTAACCTCTCTCTGAATACACCGGCTGGTGCAAGTGTCCTAACTGTGTCCGCGACTGATCCTGATCTTGGTAACAATAGCATTGTGCAGTATTCACTGATGAGTTATCCTGGTGGTGTGGATAGCACCAAGGTAAGTTTAGTTGCTTCTCTGGTAAAGAGTTTCTAACACTAATTTTAGAGGTGGCTGGATGATTGAGTGGCTTGACCGTCCACCTGAAGCCCGGATTTGATTCTCATTGAGAACCAAAAGGAATTTTTCTATGTCCTGGTGAAAGTTGGTTGAAAGTTAGTCCATCCAGCTTTAAATGGGTTCTTGACATAAGTAAGAGAACTTTTCATTTTTAATTCTGATGTTACGCACAAAATGATTTGCTGATTTTTTTAAGTTGGACGTCAGATGGAGGTTTTTTTTCAACATTTTCTTGATTGCGTTAGTGAATTTGTTAATGTTTCTTACGTGACTGAAATTTTAAAAAAATAGTAAGGGTGTGAAAGTAGTGGCTAGCTGTGGGATTTGAACAATGATTGCAATGAACATTAGCGTGTGCGCGTAACTGGAGCTGTAGCGATGGATAGAGCATAACAAGACAGTGGATGTAGTGGTAGTAATTTAAATGTAGTAAGGAATGGTTTAAAGGGTGAATAATGTGGATTATGCAATAAAACTTGTTTTATTTACGTGTTTACACTGGAGTTGTCACTTATACTTATGTGTTTACTTCCACTGGAGTTGTCACTTATACTTATGTGTTTACTTCCACTGGAGTTGTCACTTATACTTATGTGTTTACTTCCACTGGAGTTGTCACTTACATTTATCTGTATTTACTTCTCTCTCCTCAGCACTTTCAAGTGGACAGTAAGACTGGCAGAGTGACCACCAAGACCACCATTGATTCAGTGAGTGGCACACATAGGCTACTGGTCACGGCCACTGACTCTGCCCTGCCCCCACAAACTAAGTTGTCCTCAATGGGTGAGTATTACCCTCCACTTTGACTCATTGGTTAAAAAAAAGTTTATTTATGCTATTCACCAATAAATTTGAGCCACAGAGCACACTTTCTTAACAAAATAGCAAATGTATTCTAAAATTGCCAATTTATGCTGCTTTTTTTATTGCTATTTAGTCCATCAATCAAATGTTGTGATGTTTTCGGTATAAGTTACATGTGTCATGTCAGTGAGTCAGAAATTTATCATAAAAGTACTCTTCACTTGAAAAGTTTCAGCTTTTTGAATCAGTACCTGTTTTAACCAAAAAAAATTCATAAACATAAGCAATCTATTTTTAATACCTGTGATTGAGACCAGTTTGTTACTTTCTACACATCATGAATTAAACAATTTATAAAGACTTTACCTATGTAATCAGTGATTCTTCTTGCTCTCCAGGTATGGTAGAGATAATAGTTGGGCCACCCGAGACCAACACCTTCAAGTTCAGCAGTACTGTTTACCAGGCCAACATCACTGAAAACTCGCCTTTGAACGCGGGTGTTGTGACTGTCAGCGCCAGCTTTGTTCCAGCACAAATTTCCTCCTCCTCTGTGACTTACGGCTTTTCCAGTGGCAACGAAAATAATGCTTTCAAACTTCACACCTCCTCAGGTAAGCACTTTTAATTTTTTTTACCACCATATTTCATGATTCATTTCAGATTCCATCATCAATATTTCTATAAATTATCTATTTATTTTTTTTTCCATATTGTTTTACTTCACAATTAAACTTTGTTTTATAATTTAGTTTCATTATTAAATTTACTGGCTGTACCCTGCAAAACCTTTGCATTAGAGTTATATCCCCTTATGCTTGATCAGTAGGCTAAGGCTATTTTTGGTTTCGGGCAGATCCGATTTTTTCATGATTGTATTTTAAACTGGAATACTGTTATATTAATTCTTTGCTTTCGATTTAACACCTAACCCACATCGCTATTATTTATGTAGATACTTCATTTTTAATCTATGATACTCATTTCTTTTTTTTTATTTTTTTCATCCTCTGTTTCATCATTAATAATTTAAAAAAAAAATAGGATTCTTCTTTCTCTTATCTCTGTGTTTTACATTTTATATTTTGACATTAAGTCAAGTCAATTTAATATGTTAACTACTTGAGTTGTAACAATAAATGTTGTTGAAGGATCCAGTGAACTCTTTGTTTGACTTTGAGCAGGTCAGATCACAGTAGCTGGCCCAGACAAGCTGGACTATGAGAAAGTTCAAAAGATTCGCCTGACGGTCACCGCCTCGTCTGGCAACTCTACCGCTTACGCCACTGTGTGGGTCAGTCTGATGGACGTCAATGACAATGCCCCAAAGTTTTCTCAAAGCAAGTATGTGTCTGCCATCTGGGAAAATAACCCTGTAGGTGTGGAGACCTACGTCACTCAGGTAGGTTGTTTACAGGCGGTAACCTTCGTAACATTGGTGCCTCTCAAAAGTGGTGACCGCGGCCTCCAAGGGGGCCGGGGACTGTCCGGGGGGGGGGGGGAATTTCAAAAATGTGACATATAAAATATAATTAACCCTTAATGTATTGTATGTAAATAGTATTAATATATTTTTAAAATAAAATCTAGTTTATTTTATATGTTGCATCCTTTCACTCTTTCATTGTTAACATTAGAAAAAGCATGTATTGACTGGTGAAAGTTTGAATATAGAAGTTTAAAATTATAAATTAAGCAATCTAAAAAAAAAAAAAAATAGGGGGGGGGGCCGACATATTGATTGGTGTTCCAAGGGGGCCGTGACTTAAAAAAGTTTGAGAAGCGGTGTTCCAGGGTAGTGGATAAAAAAATGAAAACTGTTGGTGTCAATCATTATTTAATGTATGTTTGTTGTAATTTAGTTCATTATCACCTTGAGCTCTGGATATGTTGTGCAAGGAAGTATATCAGTATTAGACTAACTGAATCATTTTAATAATTGTATCATATATATATTTTTTTTTTTTTTGAGTTCGGGAGGGTGGGGTGGCCAAGTGAGCACTGTACTGTTGACCTGAGAGTCCCTGGTCTGATCCTCTGTGAATACCATGGGAATTCAGCCAGGTCCTGACCAACACACCTCAAGTTGACCCATCTTTAAATTGGTACCTGAATTAACCCTATATGGCTCTAGGGACTCAAGGAACTCTACTTTTTTTTGACTTAAAGCAGTTCAGTGCCTGCTGCCTGACTTTACTTTCATCATACGGCAGTGAGATTCTTATGTTATTTTGTTTGATCTTTCTGCAGGTGTTTGCTAGTGATGCTGACAGCGGGGACAATGCTAAGATCAATTTTGCTATAATCGGTGGCAATTTTGATGAAGCTTTTGACATTAAACCTGCATTCACCGGAATTGTTGTCACCAAAGTAGAAGCTGCACAACTGGACAGAGAGGCCAACCCAAATGGCTACAGGTGGGTTGCCGTTTTTCTTCCCTTTTTTTTTTTTTTGACTCCTCTCCGCCCCCCCCCCCCCATTTCCTCCCGACACACACACTCAAAGGTTTCATCATGTGATTATGGTTACCTTGCAGCAAGAGAAATACATGTAATTTGTTTCATTATAGTTCCATTAGGAACGAAACAATCAGTTCACATAATTCATTTAATGCCTGTTGCTTTCTTAGGATCAAATTAAGTTGAGAAACACGAGTTACTTTCTCACTACAAAGTTTTTTTTATTTTCTTTTTTATCTCTAAATTTGCAGGCTAATTATAGAAGCCAGAGACAGAGGTATTCCATCAAAAACTGGGACGTGTGTTTTGATTATCAATATTGTCGATGAAAATGACTCACCACCTTATTTTCCAGACATTCCTGATCAAAATGTTACTGAAAGTAAGCTATAAATATCAAAACCAAGGAAATTGCTTTAATTTTCTGCTGGTTCCATTGATTAATTTCTTTTCAAAATTTTTCTTAAAGATCTTGAAGTTGGCTATACGGTTGTTATGGCAACAGCCAATGATGTGGATCTGAACCCCATTCTTGTTTATGACTTCCTGCTACCTGATGGCAATCCAGACAACACTTTCAGCCTGGACAGTTCCAGTGGTCGGCTGACCTTAGCCAAACCTTTGGACCATGAGAAGAAGTCAAGATACACCGTTGGCATTCAGGTAGGTCTTTGAGCCTAGTGGATAACTTACTGTTAATTACATGTAGAATGCTGTCAATTTTTTTACTTCACGTAATTCATACTGCAATTTTCATCCATTATAGCATTTCTTACACAACTATTTGGAGCATTTTTTTTTTCTTTTAATTTAATTTTTTCAATAAATCTAGGTGTCAGATGGTGTCCCAGACCACACTAAGTTTAAATGGATCACAGTAAATGTAATTGACGTCAATGACAATCCACCAGTCTTTACTAAGCAGAGTTACGAGGTGAATAGTATTTCCATCTTAATGAATACAACTTATTACAACTTAAAAAAAAAAATAATAATGAGGAGTGGCCATGAAAGCCCAATCCCATCAATATTTTAAAATCTGAGTTAGACTTAAAAGTATATCGTTAAATACGACTTTCATCAGGTGGCACTACCGGAGCAGACAGGAATCAACCAAACTGTTTTGACTGTTAGAGCAACAGATGCCGATTCGGGTGCCAATGCAGAGGTCAGTTACAGCATGGCTCTCTCCAATGTCAACAACTTCTCCATCAATGAAAATACAGGTAGTACATTGTGTCCATGTCTTAGTTCATCTCTCTCTCAGTGCTAAGCTTAGAGCTCACTAATGGACTTAAAGCCATCATTGGGCATTGTTTGATGGTCCTTTATTTTCTTTTTCAGGAACTATTTCCACCAAAAGTGTCATCACATTCACTCCTGGAGAGTCCATCATTCAACTTGTAGTGACAGCCAAAGATAAAGGAGTGCCAGTCCTGTCCAGCATGGTGGCTGTCCACATTGAGATCACTGCAGTCAACAAGTACCCTCCTAAGTTTGTGGAGCCAGTCAGATACATGTAAAGCTGTTCATTTCATGTTTTTTCAAAACTACTAAGGTTCACTGTAAAATGCCACCAGTCTTTATTTTTGTTTTTCCGGTGTGGTGACCATTTTTTTTTTTTTTTTTACAATTATGGCCTTTGAAAATGTTTATTTATTTTGTTACAATGCTGCAAGTCAAACTTTCATGAATTCTAGACTTGATATTGATATGCTATTGATAATTTCCATCATTTTTATTAACGGATATAATTACAAATAAGCTTTACTGTGATTACATGTAGTGAAGTAATTATATTTTTCTTTACGTTCTCCAGTTCCAAAATTAGTGAGACGGCTCTAAGAGGCCAAGAAGTTCTGCAAGTGTCAGCCGTTGACAATGATACTAGCTACATTGGAGATAACATCAACTACACCCTCTTTGGCAGTGGCACCTCATTTTTCTACATTCGCCAGCGCACCGGTCAGATCTTTTACAACGGCGGCTTAGATTATGAGCAGACCAAGCAATACCGGCTTACGGCAGTGGCCACCGATCGAGGCGTCCCACCAAAGAATGCCTCCATCCCTGTTTACATCGACGTACTGGATGAAAATGATAACCCACCTGTGTTTTTGGAGAACAACTACACTATAACACTGGATGAGAACTATTTGTCTCAGAAAGTATTTATGACTGTCAACGCAACGGATGCAGACTCCGGAGCTAATGCTGAGATCAAATTTTCCATCACCTCTGGGAACACAGAAGGGATATTCTTCAATCCTCGGGGAGAAGGGGCGCTGATCATAATGCAGGACATGAGACTGGACTATGAATCCCAGACTCACCACAGGTTGATCATGCGTGCAGTGGACTGCAACTCCTGCAGTAAAAACACTGTCCGTCTCTCTGCCTTTGTCACGGTTGACATTTTTGTGCAGGATGTCAATGAATTCAAGCCCAAGTTTCCTGTCAAGTATTACCTTGAGGAAGTCCTAGAAGAGCAGCAGAGTGGCTCGTTCGTGTTCCAAGCCAATGCTTATGATGGAGATGGTGGAGAGATGGGGGTTTTGACTTACAGCCTGACGAACGAATATGATTATAAGCTGTTTGACATTGACCCTCTCACTGGAGATCTCAGGACTAAAGAAGTGTTTGATTATGAGAGTTTCAAATATCCTCATTTGTTTAATTTGACCATCAGGGCTATGGACCAGGGCCAGTTCTATGATATGGCTGACGTCACCATCAGGCTGGTGGATGTGGATGAGTTTGACCCTCACCTCAACGCTGAAGAGTACAAATTTGAAGTACCTGGCTCTGCCAAGGCTGGTCATTTTATTGGTCAGGTCTCAGCTTCAGATGCAGACGGGGGTGATGCAGGAAGACTGGTGTACACATTCCTTGAAACAAGTCAGTACTTTTCCATTGATCCTTTCAGTGGTAACATAACTGTTGCGGTCACTCTAAACAGTGACCCTCCTAAAGTATCAACATCTCGAAAAAAGCGAGCATTTACGTCAGACAGAGAGACCCTGAACATTCAAGTTTCATCAGGTCAGTCTGGCTCAAGAAGAGATTCAGCTCGGTGCACCATCAGCATCGACAGGCTTTGTGCTGGGTGCCAGGCTCCAGAAAGTGTTCAGTCCAGCGCTGGGATGTCTGGAGGTGTGCTGGCAGCCATAGTTGTCATCTGTGTGCTCTTCTTCGTTGTGGCCATTGTCATCATTCTCATTGTGATGTACAGGAGGAGGCAGCCAAGGAAGCACGTGCCCAGCTACCCCAGTGACTCAATCAGTGATCTCCAGCCGCCTCCTCATCTCCCTCATGACCGCCCCACATTTGCTGATGTCATACGCAGACCGGTGCACAGTCAGCTTCAGGATAACCTCATCGCTTCCGATGTTTTTGATCAGTCCCAGAATTCAGCATCCAGTGGACGTGGCTCTGCTGAGGCTGAAGAGGAAGACGAAGAGATCAGCAGGATTAATTCAAACAATTACCTGAATTCCTCGCAGGCTTTCCGCCAGAAGGCCATGCCAGATTCGGGCATTCAACACGATGATGACACTCTGTCAGAGCCAACAGCTCAAACACATCAGGAGTACCTGGCCAACCTTGGCATTGACACTTCTAAAATAGGAAAAAACAAACCTTTCATGACTGCCGCCAACACCAACAAGCACCTGGGCAGATCAGCTGAGAGCATGCACCAGTTCTCCGATGAAGGGGGTGGCGAGGGAGGGGTGGACACTGACATGGAAAAAATGACTGACCTTGAGACAGATGAAGAGAGTCGGCCTCAGATTATGAGTTTCCATGAGCCAGAGACACACAATGTTGGTTCTTTGTCAAGTGTGGTGAACAGTGAAGAGGTCAACAGTGGCTCTTACAATTGGGATTACCTTATTGACTGGGGGCCACAGTACCAGCCTCTAGCTCATGTATTTTCAGAAATAGCCAAGCTGAAGGATGAAAGCATCACACCAAAAAAACAACCTGTAAAAACTGTTCCTCAGCGGCATATCAATTCCTCATTAAAGCAGCCCCAGGTGAGGACTGTCCCGCCCCCAATCATAACGAATGCTCCTCCCATGGGGGTGGCTCTGTTGGCTGGAGAGGAGGTCGAGGACTTGACTGATCCTGCCCACCAGACCCCGACACTGCCCATCATGAGGAACATGCACCAGCCACAGCTGCAATCAAACAATAACAATCATCATCACAATCATTATCACCACAACCACCAACCTCACCACAATCATAGTCACCCACACCATGGGCAGCTCGGTGCACTGCAGCACCAGCTGATCAAACCTAGTCACCAGGGGCTGAACTCCACCAACCAGTTCAACAACATGCCTGGCTACAATCAGATGTTTTCACCTCATAATAAACTGTTGTCTCACTCAGACACGAGGTCACCCCAGCAGATGCGGCACCACCAGCAACACCACAGCCCTCGCATGGGCATCCATCCTCACCAGCACCCTCCTCCCCCTCAGCACCCGCCGCCACCCATTCCTCAGCCGAACCAGTCATCATCCGGCAGTCGGTCACAGCCAACATCTGGCCACGCTTCCACCATGAACATATCCCTGTGCTCTCTGCCCAGGTCACCAATAAGCTATGAGTCCAGTGTGACATCTGCGGCCATGACCCCATCTTTGACCCCTTCTTTGTCCCCATTGGCCACTAGATCACCCTCTGTGTCCCCAGTGGTTAGCAGCGGTCACACAACGCCAGGGAAATCGAGCTCCAGGCAAAACTTAATCAAACAGTCTTCCAATTCACATAGTAACTCTTCAAATTCAGAGAAAGAATTTACCATCTAAACATGGCCTAATCTGTTACAGGGACTTGACTCTCATGGAATTCAATAAGTCTGATGACTGTAAAAGTGTTGAAGTTTAAATTTTTAACATTATTTCATGTGTTCATTTCACGTGTATAGACACATGTACATACCAGTCTTACCGGTCGGAAAAACAGATGGACTCAATGGCCAATTTATTCCAAGCTGCGTTCCATTTCAATGTGCTGTGCTTTTATTTCATTCATCGCCGTGTTTCATTACCTATTGTGAGTTTCGTTGGACATTTTATGTGGTCTCATGTATTGTTTTGTTTATTTATGTCCTTTGTTATACCTGCAGTTATTGTTATCATTGTAAACTAGTAATGTGTTTATCTTGCCATTGTCAGATGTCAATACATGGGAAACACAGAGCTAGTGAATTGTACAAAGCTAGGTATTGTATAAAATTGTGTAACCAACCAACCCCCCCTACCCCACCCCCATCTCCTATGAGGAAAGTCATTGTTAGTACCTCACATAAAACTTGTTAATATTGTCCATATAATTACTCATATTATTAACATAATGATATTACAGATGTCACAAAAGATGTTGTTTTATAATGTATGCTGATCACAGAAAAAGTTTTTGAATTTGATACTTAATTTTTTTTTTCCCTTAACTTTTTGTTTGAAAATACAATTTTTTAAAACCATGTTGACTTGATCAAAACTTTGACTCTTTTTCTGTCAAATTTTAACTGAATATTTTACCCGTTGTCTCAACATCCCACATCATCATTACAGTCTGGCTGATTTTTTTTTTTTTGAAGTTCCTTAAATGATTGGCTTGTTAAAAGAAATCATTTTGAAAAATGTTTGTTTAGATCATTTGAAATAGAGCTGACATTCATAACAAAAATGCTCTGTAGTTTGAAAGTCAGTCCATGGTAGATTATATCCAAAACTAGACCAAAATTTATCTAGTGTTTCATTCACCAATTTAGATGCACAGATAGTGTCAACGCATCATTTTAATTTGTATCAGCCATGGAAATTCCAGAGATATAGCTGTGAAAAAAATGGTTTTATTTTCAAAAGATGAATGCCAATAAAAAAAAGGGACGGATGATCCATAAGTTTATCTACCTCCTACAATCATCATAGAAATTGTTAATGACTTCGTTTCATGCCAGTAAACTAAAAAGCTATTTGTTTTTAGTTGAAACACAAATTAACGTTCTTCCTGTCTGCACTAAGAGCATTATTGAACAAAATATTTTTTTTTTTTAAGTGATTGATGTGTGTGTGTTTTAGAGAACAGTACTTATTATTAGATACAGATTTGTGATGGTTTGAGAATCTGTGAGAGTGAATCCTGATCTGTTCAAATGAACTTTGCGCCTGTTCACTTTTGTTGACATGTTTCATTATTATCTAACATTGGCTGATATTTCTCCATATTGTTCCATCATGTCCAGTGTAAAATTTATTTTGAATATTATTGTGAACATTTGTTACAAGAATAGTTTGAATCATTTTGTTACACTGTAAATCATTTGAATCACTGCTTTCATTATGATACTGAACATACTAATTTGACAGTCTGTGTCTTAAGAACACTGTAAAGAAGATGAGATTAGTTCAGGTTTCTTTTCACTTGTGAATTGAAAGCAAATTATTGGGGATTCTGTGGACATGAATTTAAGAAATCTGTTGAACTGGTACATTGTACATTCTGAGAGAGCAGTCATCGTAAAGCATAATGATTTAATATCTCTACATCAATGACTGTTATTATTGTATAGAAATTATTGGTTGCAATTTGTTATGGAATGTATTACCTTTTTTTTACAAATGTGTTGTGTTGATATTTTTATTCAAGGGTTGTTTTTCAACCATAGTTGAAAGAAAAAAATTATATATTTATATTTGTGAATATTATTTTATTTATTTTGTAACAATTGTAATTCTTAGTTTTTTTTCTTTATATATTCTTGATATCATTTGGTTTTATTTGCTGGCGTTGAACTTTTAAAAAAAGGAAAAAATAATTCAAATATGCTAATATCCCCTAATTAAATGTCTAATTTTTTCTATAAGAAAAAATTTTTTTTAAAATATCACACACAAAAAAAAAAGATAATTTTTTCAAGATTATAGCTGGTAACTTTTTTTCTCAAAATAATTATTCCACTTCTTATCACTTCAGCTCAATTTTATAAGAACAAATTATAAAAACATGATTTACTAAGAAAAAAATTTATTTGAAAGCAACCTTTCTAAAATTTTTAAAGCCATTCAAATTTTAACATATGATGTTTCTCTAACTGCAGGTTGCAACTCACTGATGGGTTTAAGATAAATCTCAAGAGGTTCGAGAAAAAGTTTAATTAATAAAGTATCGAGAGTCTTTATACATGTATGTATAATTACAAAACTCTATTTCTCCATATTTTACAAAACTAAACTTTTGTAGATCTACAAAGTAAAAGGGGAAATCTACATAAATAATTAATGAAACTTAATTCTCTTTGTTTCAGCAAATTTTTTTCTTTAAAAAGAAAAATTCTTTAAATTTGAGCGTAACATCAATAATGGTCTGTAAAATGCACAACTCCTCTGACTCAGTGAAATTAACTTTAGAGTTGTAAAACATTTGTTAAAAAAATTTTTTTTAGTTGTTGTGTACAGTGTCTCTCATGATGGAATCTGCTGTGTGAAGTGTTGACATGTTGTATTTGTGTGTTGACACCTGCTGTTGTTGATGTAATACTGTAAATATCAAATATTTTTATTGATAAAACACATTTACTTATCGAACAATTGTTATTTGATGAAATTTTTTTTATTACAAATCAAAAAATGAAATAAATTATTGATAAATCTTTTTTTTCTGTTTTACTTTTTTTTTTTTGTTCTAGGAGTCACATTTGAAAAAAAACAATAACTGTCTTTAGACTATACGTTATTTAACACTCTGTTTTACTTTTGTTTTGTTCTAGGAGTCACATTTGAAAAAACCAATAACTGTCTTTAGACTATATGTTATTTAACACTCTGTTTTACTTTTTTTTTGTTCTAGGAGTCACATTTGAAAAAACCAATAACTGTCTTTAGACTATACATTATTTAACACTCTGTTTTACTTTTTTTTTTGTTCTAGGAGTCACATTTGAAAAAAAAAAACAATAATTGTCTTTAGACTATACGTTATTTTACACTCTGTTTTACGTTGGGATTAAATGTAGGAAAATAAAGAACAGTTTAAAAAGATAACCAAAATTTCTTAAGATTTTGCACATTTATCAACTGGTTAAGATAAGAATTAAAATCTAAATTCGTGATTGTATTTGTGAATTATTTCTTTTTTAGTTAAAATGTCATTGCTAGGCTAAAAAAAATTATTTTCTTTCATTTCATTTTTTTAAGTAAATTTATACCCTTACAGTAAAGTGAGACATTACGGATGAAATCTGACATCACAAACTCCAATTTTTCATGAAATATAAAATGTTTCGTGACATAAAGGATTTATTACAAAAAAAAAATAAATTGTGAAAAAACAACATAAAATAAACTAGAAGACAGCTTTGTGGGGAAAATATATTAAGATGAATGCAATAATAGTCAAGAAAATATGTATCTTTAATCATCAGCCTTATTTAGGGCTAGTTGTGTTTAGAATTTATAATAATTTTAGACTTTATACAAACTACTGTATACTAATGGCTATGACTCCATTTGATGTCATGTCTTTAATGTGACTGATTCCAGTTCTCTGGTCAGGGTAACCCACTACATCCGAACTCCAAGCACCGGCGTAGCCATGGTTGTAGACGTATTCAAACATTTCGACAATGGTCATATCCCCACCATGTCCATGGTCTTCATTAAATTGAGCAACCAAAATTGGTTTATTGACGGCATAGTTAGTGAAATTATTCTGTTTGGACAGATCAATAGATATATTTGTTTATCAATTGGGCCAACAAGTAAAACAATTCGAAAATTTTTTTTCACTTATATTAAAAATAGTTCAATCACCAGAAGGGTTAATTATAATTATACACATTGAAACATTTTTAAATGTCCATATCCGTATTAATTCTTACCTTAAAAGGCGATTCTTGGTTAAACATTCCTTGAGAGGAATCAGAATGGAATTGGTAAAAGTCCATAACTCCCTGTTGAAACAATGGTTGATTGATATACAACTTATTTTCACGGCTCGGATTTTCATGAAAAATGTTTTTTCAATTTTGTACTTGTGATTTTTTTTTTTTACCATTTTTTTTTTATTATTGCCTGTCACCCCCCTCCTTACCCCCAGTGGCGGCAACCAGCGAAAAATGCTGGGGGGGGGGGCTCACATTATAAAAAAAAAAGACAGTTTGACAGTCTATTTTGTAACTTTATAACAGTGATTATGTATTGATGATTTGGCCTGGGTGGGGCGGGCTCAAGCCCCCCCCCCGGTTGCGCCACTGCTTACCCCAATGGCGTTACGTAATAAATGAACGGTCCCTAAACATGAGCACCATATGATGATATTTATTTGCCTTATAAAATCAGATTTCGGTATTTATTCTACAACAGGACATATTTTATTTATAAAAACGCCTTTAAAAAGCATATTTTTAGAGCATATTTAATCTTTTTATTGCCAATACAGACAATGTTTAATATATAATTATAACCGCCATCTACAGACAATGTTTAATATATATATATGTTACCGGCAAAGTGTGAAATTCCTGCATTCTATAGAATGCCTAGGCAATGTATAGAATGCCTGGTGGTTTTAGGCAAAGTATAAAATTTGTAAATGGTGCAGGGCAGGACATCATTGCGGACCCATATTTAAACAATGAGTCGTGAAAAAATTGACATGGTCAGGGCGGCCGGGCCCCCTTACAGATGCGGGCCCCCTGGCAATGAGACTCACGAAATCTGTTGGCAGTTGTTATGAACATGACAGAAGATGGCTTTTACCGCCTTGGAACTGCACATGGAATCTTGAAGCAACTATATGCCAGATCAGAATTCACTGTATGTCCAAAAGATTTAATAAAAGCGGAAGACGTTCCATGACCTTGAAATAGCTCTCCGATCTGCTGCTACTTCTCGGTCTACAGGAAGCGGCCAAGGATTCGTCATATGTATGTGCAAGACAAAATGCCAAACTATGAGGTGTCTTTGTGTGAAAAAGAAAATTAAATGCAATTCAAAATGCCATTCTAGTCTTCCCTGCTGCAACAAGTAGCTCATTCCAGTTGTGTTCTGCTTGTTTTTACCAGAAACAACATCTTTTTATTATTTATCAATTCTTCACTAATTCGTGAAAAGTACCAAAATACGAAGTGTTTTGTGTGAAAGAAGAAAATTAAGTACTGTACAATTCTAAGTGTGAATCCTGTCTTACCTGCTGAAGCAAATACTTCAATCTCATCTCTGCTGTCGTTGTTTTTTTTCCGGTATGAACATCATATGCTTTATTTTGTATTCATTCCATATTTAAATACGTTTTTATCAATAAAGGCTTTTGTTGTTCTTTTCTGATACTTTGCCTAATCGACACTAGTCATTCTATACAATGCCTAGGCATTGTATAGAATGCCTAGGAAAAGTATGCACAATTTAAAAATTGTATAATTTGCCTAAAACCACCAGGCATTTTATACATTGCCTAGGCATTCTATAGAATGCCGGCATTTCACACTTTGCCGGTAATATATATATATATATATATATATATATATATATATATATATATGTGTGTGTGTGTGTGTGTGTGTGGGTGTGTGTTATTTTGCAATAAATTTTAATTTGATGATGTTTAATTAAGTGTGCACCTAGCCCCCATTTAACCCTTTAAAAAAAGCAGTTTTGTTTACATTTTTAAAAGACGCTGCAGATTGGATAAGAGAAACATACAATGTAGAACGGTGTGTAAATGCATGCACGAGTGTTTAGCGCTACTTTGACCTACTAGAACGTGGCTATCTATATCTGACACATGTAGTATTGTTGATGCAAGGGAAGTAGCCCATTTATTTGTGCCTTTCGTCACAGTTATGTCCCTTAATTAGCTGTGATAATTTTTTGACTCATGTTTGTTAGAAATATAACTTAGTTAATTAATTGCAAAATTAATTATTGAATCATGCATTGTCATGGAGCTAAAACATGTATACAAATTGTCAAGAAAATATATCACTAAAAAGTGCCTTGAAAATAGATTACATGATTTTTCCCAAATAAAAACTTTTTATTAAATAAATAAACAGAAGTTTCGAGTTAGGAAAAGGGTTTGAAAAATATACTTTGGGAGCCACTGAAAAATTATCGAAATCCACATGCGGCTATAAATGGCAATTTTATCCCAACCGCTTAGTTCACGACCCCAGAATAAATGTCTGGAAGAGCTCATGCTTAATAACGATTCCCCCCCTCCCCCTCACATCAAACAATGACTACTAAAAACCTTTAAACATGGTACGAAAGATTTATTGAAAATCTCCAGAAAAAATATTAGTACCTAAAATAATGCGAAACAAGCGAAGTAAAGGCGGCTGGACGTTGTTCTAACCACACAACCCCTTCATATGCCGAGGTTATGGAAAGAGATGAATTCTACACTTCATCTGCCCCAATGGCCCGTTTGTTGGAGGTGACATAGTGTCACCCTCCTTATGCTGTCACCCGGAGGGGGGGTCCGCCCCCTCGCCCCCATCCCCTAGCTACGCCACTGGATTCTAGCCAGTGATGGAAATATAGATCCTGATGGGTTGACAACCGGGTAGGCTCTAGATTTGAGTTTGACAGACTGTAACCAAAAGTAAACGGTTTATAGCAAGGACGCCGGTGCTGCTATCAGAAACACGAGCCGAAGGCAAGGCACCGAGCATCAAAGGAAGTTGGATGGGGTTTGTGTCAGCATGTGACTTATGACAGGTGGTTGGATGGGGTTTGTGTCAGCATGTGACTTATGACAGGTGGTTGGATGGGGTTTGTGTCAGCATGTGACTTATGACAGGTGGTTGGATGGGGTTTGTGTTAGCATGTGACTTATGACTGGTGTTCTGTCATGTAGGTCTTTTAAGTACATCGTGTTCTTATTCTTTTTTTTACATTTACCTCTTCCTTTCCTCCAGCTTTAAATAAACAGCTGTTTGAATAATGGTCAACATTTCCAAATTCATCTGTGTTGTATATGGCATTGGAAACCCCAACACTGACCAGATAGCTGGGATCAACCCTTTTCAGTGCAGCCGCTTGCCAGTTCAGAAATCTGAAAATCAGATTATAAAAAAAAAATTAAGTAAAAAACGAATTTCTTTTAGGAATAAGATAATGTTTTTTTTTTAAAGCAGTGGTGCCCAAGCTTTTTCTCGCCGCGGACCGGTCGACGTTTGATAATTTCACCTCGGCCCGGGAAGGGGGTGGAGGGGGGGGGCTGGCACTATCCAGATATAAATACACACCAATAAATAAAACGGAAATAAATTAATGTTTCTTGGGCGGCCCAGTGCCATTTGATCTACGGACCAGGCCCGTAGCGTTTGGGGGGGGGATGCAGGGGGGCCGGGCCCCCTCTGCTTATTTGCTCTACTTAGTAAAATGTATTACCTGCCCCCCCTGCTATTGCCTGGCCCCTGCTGTAGAATTTTCACGCTACGGGGCTGCCACGGACCGTTACCAGTTCGCGGACCGGGAGTTGGGGGGTGGACCACTATTTTTAAGGATCCGATTAAAAAAAAAAAACTGATATCAGCCAATATCTTTGTGTCTGGATCAAAATATTCTCATTTAGACAGAATATCTGATTAAAATAAACAAAAAATAAATGAATATTTACCTGAGTAATTGTTCGTAATTATACTTTTGACCAGCCCATCCTGACCGATGTCTTTAAGATCTGTTGTGTTGTAACATGGATCAGGGTCACTCTGAAAAATGGCAGACAAAAAAAATGTGCATGTGTTAGCCACACATTGATGACAGAAGCTTACTCCAAGTGTTGCCAAATTGGCTGGTTTTCACACAGTTTGGGGGGGGGGGGTTCTGGCCAAGGCGGGAGTTTTAGTTCAATGGCGGGTCGGCGGATTTGACGTTTCATGTTACAAAAAAAGATACACAAAATATACAATGAGAAATACATTTTGACATTTCTTTTTTACTTTTAGTAATATGATGGGTTTCCAATTGAGTTTCGGCGATTTTTGTTTAAAACATCTGGTACACTGCTAACTTTCTTTCATCGTTATTAACAAACAGATACTAGAGTTTAAAATGATCGTAGCTGGACTTATGCATCTGAATAATTGGGTATTTAGCAGTGTAAGAGGACATGACAGGTTGCTTACTATTTCTGGGTCCAACATGCCCTCGGGTTCATTCATGATGTCCCAGGAACCCAGAGCAGGATGACCTTTGACTGCAGTGGCCCAGGGAATCAGGGCCTTGTCGATGTATGACTGAAGTTTGACTGGGTCATTGATTAGGCCGTCCAGTCGGTTGTGTGTGTCATTGTTGACTGCCGCGCTCCACAGGCATGGGGTGATGAGTATATCATACCTGTGAATAGATTGGATAGATTGGATAGACTAGATGGTGGGGTCATGGGTATATCATACATGTGAATAGATTGGATAGATTGGATAGATTAGATGGTGGGGTCATGAGTATATCATACCTGTGAATAGATTGGATAGATTGGATAGACTAGATGGTGGGATAATGAGTATATCATACCTGTGAACAGATTGGATAGACCAGATGTTTGGTAATGAGTATATCTTACATGTGAATAGATTGTATAGACCAGATATGGGGCAATGAGTATATCATACATGTGAATAGATTGGATAGACCAGATGTTTGGCAATGAGTATATCATACATGTGAATAGATTGGAAAGACCAGATGTTTGGCAATGAGTATATCATACCTGTGAATAGATTGTGTGGCTTGAATATACTAGATGGTGGGGTGACAAGTATAGAATACCGTTGAATAGATTGGATATACGAGATAAATTAACAGGACGTTTAAGTCTCAAACGTAAACTGTGTATTGAATATGTTGATGTATATCTGTGATTCAGAGCCAGTGTTGTGCATAGGGTAACTACGTAAACCATTTGAGTATACGCTTTTTTAATAACGGTAGTCCAAAAAATCCTTTAACGTTTATGAGCTTTAGTGATTATACTGTACTATTGTGAATTTATCACAACTATACAAAATGTATGCGGTCAAAAACAGTTAGACTTGTAAATCTCCAGGTTAACAAAAAGAATCATGGATCATCACAGCCTTGGATATAGTTATAAGTTAATTATGGGATCCACAATTGGTTGAAACATTTTAAAATTATAACAAGACCTACAAAAACTTAAACGTTATTCCAAGGCACAGAGGCATTGAATGAACAAAATGACGTGTGAAGAAATGTTCTAGAACAATTCAATATCAGCCCAAGACCAAGCTATGAATATCCTGTGAAAAATCTATTTCGCTCTTACTTTTGACCCAGGTTCAGAAACTCAATAAATTCAACGAGGAAAGTTCCCTGGCTATCAAGTCCGACAACCATTCCATTGCTATCAAATGCAGGAGTAGTCTCTGCTTGAATGTGAATCAAGATTCCTAAAGAGATATTTTAATAATTAATTTGATTATAAATATATATATATATATAAAACACTCCTTAAAATGTAAGCAAATCAAGTAGTTCATCTTAAAAACACTCTTTAAAATGTATTAGTATTTTATTTTATGTTTCGGTATCATCTGTACGCATGGGCGTCGCTAGGAATTTTTCCAGAGGGGGGCAAAAAAATACGTTTTGTATTTAACTGACAATGTCATACAGGTTTATTTCTCAATTAAATCCAAGTTAAGTATAACATTAATTATTTATATTGACATAAATAAATGTATATGAAAATTCAAATTTTGACTACAAGCATGTTCCGATTTTAATTTTTTGTGTGTTTTAATTTGGTCTTCTGCAGCTTGATTAGTCCTTCGATAGTGTTTTTGGCATTCAGGTTTTTTTTTTTAATCTGGCATCTCTTGTTAGTTTATAATCGTCTGCCACTGAGTGAATTTTTAAATGTATCCTAAATTAACATGAAAAGATGGATATCAGAAAAAAATTGTACAGGCTCAATAAAACGAAAAGTAGAGCAATCGCGGGATTCCGAAAAGCCGTTATTAGAAGATTTTAGGTCGTCTGCAGCATCTGAATTATCATATGCATTGAGGACAACAATACAAGTTCAACAGCCAGACACAACTGAAGAAATTATTTCGCTGTCACTTCTCATTTCCTAAATTGGATATTGGAAGGTATGTCTTGACATAAGACCTTTCAAATGAGTTGAAATTGCTGCTGATCCTTGATTGTTGGACACCTGATAAAAAGTATGATTTTTAGAGATGACAGTGGTGGAAACAGAGGTTTTAGATATGCTTGGTTGTCAGATTATTCATCGTGGGTTACTTTGTGCTGCTAGAGGTTAGTGTTGGGATACAATTGTTGATAGTTTAGATATTATACAAAAATATTCATCAAAGCTAGAAGCTGTGACCCAAAAATTACAGTCAGTGCATTTAGATTTACTGGCAGTACGAAAATACATTGAAGAATTGTTGACTTCATAGGCTGTTGATCAAGAGAATTGTGATGAGAGTTATAAGGAAATTTTTAGTTACAAAAGGTGTTGTAGATGACATCGGGTCGACAATCAACCTGCACGAAAAGCTGGAAGACAAATGAACAGGAAAAATGCAAAAGTTGATTTACCTAAGGATTATTTTAGTATAACTGTTTTTACACCCTATCTTGATTCTATTAACTGGAAACTCGTTTTTGTGTAGAAAATAAACCAGCGTTTTCCCTTTTAGTTTTGCATCCCTTTTTGATGACAAAACTAGAAAGATTCGCATTTAAGGATCAAGCGGGGCTGAATATTACGCATTTGACAATTTAATCAAGGATAGTGAAACCTTGTATGATATATGGAAATGTAAAACTAGTAAAGGGGGAAAAATTACTCTTTGTGACGTTTTAGATAAATCCATTTTTTTCCCATGATTAAAATGACTTTTTTGACAGCATTGACTTTTCCAGTAACAACATGCACAATCGAGAGATCATTTAGCACTCTAAGACCAGTAAAAACGTGGCTACGCTCAACCACTGGTGCAAATCGTTTATCTGGTCTTTGTATGATGAGTATCCCCTGAAAAAAGTATATCTCAAAACAAGTAAAAAATTAAAGAATATGTTATCAATCGATTTGGACAAATACCAAAACATTTACAATGTTTATTCCAGAATAAATAGTTTAAAATTACAATATTATTACTGTATCAGTGCAATTTATAATTTTATACTCTATTTTATTAGTATAGTAACTGTTTGATACTAAAACCATTCTTTTGAAAATTACAATAATGTAATAAGTTATACTTGCGGATATAATTCTTTTTTATGTTTGATATATGTGTATGTTCTTCAATGTAATAAACTTTCAGGGGAGTAATCTTTCAGAAATTTTTTCCAAAATGTAGGGGGGGGGCATAGGGAGGGGCATTTGCCCCCCCCCCCCCCTTGGATACGCCCATGTCTGTACGTTTTAGGAATTAGTTTATAAAAATTGATTGCAATGCGTTTACGCGCTTTAAGATTGCTAACGACAACATGTGTGTGAATTAAATAAATAACTATTTAAAACAAAGTGAATTATTTAATAAAAAGCTGCTAACTTAGTGAATTTCCTCCAGCTTCTTTTAATAGCCTCAGTTGTCGTTCTAGCTTAACTTTACGTTGTTCAAACTGACCATCACCAAAGTCATGTGCGTAGCTGATCCACGGTAGGCTGGCCCCCGACAGAAATATTCTTTCATTGTTGTAGGTGAAGTGGGTTCCGCTGATGGCCAGCCTGGCTCCAGGTTTAAAAGTACCTGACCAAACACGTGACAATGTCAATAATTGTTCTGAGAAAATGTTTCAATAACATTAAGTTTAACTCTTAATAGTTGTTGATATTTTAATTAGAGGTTTTCTTCATAACACATACCATATTGCATAATATCATTGAATTTATTGTATAATTAATAGCGTTACTCCAAAGGTCACATTTGTCTAATGTTTAAGTAAGCCTACATACCTGGGACATTGGTACATACCTGGGGCATTGGTACATACCTGGGACATTGGTACATACCTGGGGCATTGGTACATACCTGGGGCATTGGTACATACCTGGGGCATTGGTTGGCTTCAGTGCTGACAAACAAAAAAAGTAAGCATAGAAAATAACCATACTATCTAAAATATAACTAGGAGCAATTTTAAATTCATACGCATGCAACAACCATACAAACAAAAACGTATACACACATGCCCACACAAACATGTACACATACACAAACAAATACACAGACATATACATACCTGCATACGCAACCATAGTAGCCTACCAATTATATCTTATTTACAATAAAACAATCTGTTTTTAGGCCTGTGAGTTTTTACTTTTTTTACAAATACATGTCACACAACATTTCTAGCTATAATAGTTAGGACTGTCAGATATATATATATATATATATTTATATATATACATATATATACATATATATATTTATACTAGCTGAACAGGCCCGGTACCCGGACCGGCTATTAGGCACGCAGTTGGAGTTGAAAATGGTGATGCGCTCACAACACCATATCATTGACTAATCTTAATTCATTCATAATATTTTAAAGGACTCTTTCTCAATAGTTCTTTTTTTTATAATTTATCAATTCTCTTTCACTTAGCCCCACACCCATCCTTCCCTCCCTCCTCTTCCCGCCACCCCTCAGTCACTCAAGACATCCCCGAATCGCAGTGGGTCTCAATGTACAAAATTACAAAAAAGGGGCATTTAGTATAACTGCATGTTCTTGGAACATGTATTATTTTAATTTTCTTCTATTTCATTTTTATTCCAACTTTACATTATTTGCGCACACTACTCCATATCATTTAAAAATCTTAATTCATTAATAAGAAATCCTTGTTGTGTTTAGAATTCCCCAGCATTAAGTAAGTCGTCTCTTTTCAATTTCTATAATTTTGGAATTCCCCAGACTATTTTTATACTGACGGTCGACGCGCGCTATTTTTTTAACGCCGCGAACGTGTGACGTAGAATCTCACTTCGTCTTCAGACTTTTTTTTTTAGCGATGTACTCTTTCAACTCGTGCGGTGTCGTGTATTTGTAACGTGCAGACATGTGGCTTTAATTGCCATGAACATCCTTTACACCGCACGGTATGAAGGTCTGTCGAACGGTCCACCGTCTATGTTAGACGATTATGTATATATATATATATATATATATATATATATACTTATAAGTCGCATTTGTTGTCTGTCTGTCTGTCTGTCTGTCTGTCTGTCTGTCTGTTCCCTTATAACTCAAGATCCAGACAAACAAATAATGTGAAATTTGTTACACATATACATAATTACATGGGGAAGGTTATAGGACAGGTTTCGTTTCATATCGATGGGTAGTTTAATTGTAATTAATTTTTTTTTTATTTTAGTATTTTACTATATTAAAGTAATCTCGACGGCGCCATAAATAAAATTCCTCTGTGACGTCATTTCCCTATGATCGAATAGAACTTGCGCGCTGGTGCTGTATTGTGCCTTTATGATGCAAAGAATTGTTGATGTTTTTTCATGCTCTCTGATGTGTACAGTTTGAGGAAGGTAAAGGAATGAAGAAGGATTTTAGAAGTGTGAACCATAATAATAAGTATATATATATATATATAGAGAGAGAGAGAGAGAGAGAGGGGGGGAGGGATAGAGAGATAAAAGAGAGAGAGTGAGGGGGGGCAGGGGGAGAGAGGAAAGGAAGGTAGGAGGGAAAGCGGGAGGGGGGGAGAGAGGAGGAAGGGGGTGGACAGGGGGGAGAAAAGAAGGGGGAAGAGAGAGGGAGATGGGAGAGGGAGTAGGGGGAGAGGGAGCAGGGGGAGAGAGAAAGGAAGGGAGGGAGAGAGGGGGTAGGGAGGGAGAGAGAGGGGGGAGGGAGGGAGAGGGGGAGGGAGGGAGAGATAAAAAGTGAGGGGGGGGGCAGGGAGGGAGAGAGGGAATGAGGGGGGGAGGGAGGAAGGGGGGTGAGAGGGGTTAGGTAGGGAGAGAGAGGGGGGAGGGAAGGAGAGAGGGAGAGGATGGGAGAAATGGGAGGAAGAGATAAAGAGAAAGAGGGGGCAGGGAGGAAGAGAGAGGGAAGGAGGAGGGAGGAGGATGGACGAGGGGAGAGAAGGAGGGGGAGGGGAGAGAGGGAGATGGGAGAGGGACGGAGAGAGATTTGAGAGAGGGAGGGAGGGAAAGGGAGAGAGGGGGAGGGAGGGAGGGAGAGAGAGAGGAAGGGAGAGAGGGGGTAGGGAGAAAACAGAAGGTAAACAGAAAACCTTATTTTAAACCCGGGCAAAGCCGGGTACTTGCAACTAGTATATATATATATATATATATATATATATGTATATATATATATATATATATATATATATATATTGTTACGACTTTTCCCCCCGGTGCGCACCGTGCATCGAGATATTGAACGTGATGACGCGGTAGGGAGAGTGACGTAGAAGCCGGCAAGAAGATGGCCGTGATATTGTCGTCGTTGTCAATGTTGAAATATTAGTAAACTCTTGGAACCCACGCCGGCCTGTGTGTTGTTTTGATTCAATAAAAAAAATTTTTTAAAGAGTTGTAACATTGGTGTCAGAGGTGGGATTTCTTTTCTTAAAATGGCCGGTAAGAAGCTAAGTAAACTTCTAGTTGTAGAGTTGATAGAAGAATTAGATAAAAGGGGCCTCCCTAATGACGGCAACAAGGAGCAATTGGCCTCTAGACTAAAGGATACCCTGATTAAGGAAGGAAATGATCCTGACAGCCACCGTTTTGAGTCTGAAATTGAAAAATTAAGAAAAGGAATGAAAGAAGGTCAGAATGAAATGAAAGAATTACTTAAGAATGAAAGGAAAGAATTACTTCAAGCAATAGGAGACGAAATAGGAGATCTGAAGGAAGATCTCAACACTAGAATTGAGAAGGTGAAGGTTGAGATTAACGAAAAGGTCAACGGCCGGATAATGGAACTCCAGGCTCAGATCAAGGAAACAACTTCCAGGTATAATGGAGAGATTGGAGATATCAGGGAAGAACTGAGGAAAGTTCAGTTGACACAGACTGCAACCCCAACAACCGTAGGCAAGATGCCCATGCCTACATTTGATGGCACAATTTCATGGTCCGTATACAAGAGACAGTTTGAGGCAGCAGTGCAAATAAACAACTGGACCAGAGAAGAAGACAAAGCCACGGCCCTTGTCTTGGCTCTTAGAGGTAAGGCCTCTGAGCTGCTCCGAACTGTCAACGACCCGGGAAATTATCAAGCTGTTGTAAAAGCACTAGAGTTACGGTACGGCGACGAGCATGTGCAAGAAGTGTTCAGAGTTCAGTTGAAACCGAGGCAACAAAAATCCGGGGAATCTTTGCAGGAATTAAACACAGATATTGAAAGGTTAGCGCGCCTGTCTTACCCTGCCGCGGCACAGGAATTTCTGGACGTCATAATAACCGACACTTTCATCGATGCCATACGTGATCCAGACCTAAAAAAGGCCATTATGATAAGTGGAAACCGCAAGGCCAGTGAAGCATTGGTGTATGCTCTGTCTTACGAAGCAGCTAAGAACGCGTCCAGAATTGACCACCATGCCAGGCAACTGGAAGTTGATGAAGATGAGCAAATTAACAAGATTCGCAAGGTGGTCGAAGAGGTCATTACCTCAAAAGAGCAGAAGATAAGCGACGATTCGAGAAATGCTGATATGGGTGATACTCGCTGCTGGAATTGTGGCGCCTCCGGTCATGTTCGGCGGTACTGTCCAAGACAGAGGCAGTATTCCGCCGGACAGAACAGAGACCCACATAAACAGAATTTTAAAGAGTTGTAACAATATGAAAATATTTTTTAAACATATTTCAACAAGTCTATCAGTACTGTTGTGAGAACTGACCTGTCCGGGACGGACAGATTTAAGAGGAGGGCAGTGTTACGACTTTTCCCCCGGTGCGCACCGTGCATCGAGATATTGAACGTGATGACGCGGTAGGGAGAGTGACGTAGAAGCCGGCAAGAAGATGGCCGTGATATTGTTGTCGTTGTCAATGTTGAAATATTAGTAAACTCTTGGAACCCACGCCGGCCTGTGTGTTTTTTTTGATTCAATAAAAAAGAATTTTTAAAGAGTTGTAACAATATATATATATATATATATATACATATATATATATATATATATATATATATATACATATATATATATATATATATATATAATATATATATATATATGTAGGGTTACCATATTTTTTCACGGACCAACCGGGACAGTTCTGTCTTTTTTACTTTAGGTTTAGGGATGTCGGTTCCGGGGGGGGGTATGAAAATAGTAATGTAAAAAACACTTAAATATAGAATAGATAATCTTTGTTATTTTATTCATAATGGTACACAAACATGATATTTTTACAAAACAAAACAGTTTTCTTCTTGTTGTACCACTCGTATTTTTCACTTCTGTAAATTTGTATCACTGTGTTACTTACCAAAATGTTACTGATCACACAAGAGCAGATTAATCATTCTCTGATCTAATAATTTTGCTCAATTATTTCCAAGAAACTGTGCCCTGAATCTAAACCGGGACAATTTCAACAACTGGACGGGACACCGGGACAACCCAGTATATCCGGGGCTGTTCCGGCCAAACCGGGACGTATGGCAAGCCTATATATATGTATATATATCTATATCTATCTATCTATATATATATATATATATATATATATATATATATATATGTATATATGCACGGAACATATCATTAGAATGCTCATTGGAAAGAGATACCGAAATATATTTGTCTGCTACCGTTTTGAAGGTTTCTTTATAATACACTCTTTAAGACCTTAAAGTTATCAATGACATAGGAATGGAAATGTGCTGACAAGTTTGGATTTCAGCTGCTAGAATAGTTTTTTTTTCCTCGCACGCATAGTTTTTACAATGGTAAACAAATCAAAACGGCTTCTAAGAAACATCAATTTGAGTAGAAAATCGTTTAAAAGTATGAAGCAATTTCGGTAATCAAGAGAAGGTCAACTTTTAATGACGCGTACAGGAAGGAAATAACTAATTAGTTTTACAAATGTAGTCAAGAACAATGTGGGTCTGCTTGTTTTTATGCTGCTAGAAATTGGTGTGCAAATTAGAAAATCGGCCAGCTATATTTGATTTTAGCGAACATTAGCTACATGTAGTAGTCAATTGTATCAAATTATTAATTTAAAAGACTACATTAAAGCTTATCTGATGTATGTGATACTGGTTTGATGTGTGTGATTATATATTTGATGTGTGTGAAATTGATTTGATGTGTGTGATATTGATTTGATGTGTGTTATTATATATTTGATGTGTGTGATATTGATTTGATGTGTGTGATATTGATTTGATGTGTGTGATATAGATTTGATGTCTGTGATAAAGAAACTTTATCGAAATCGGGTATTGAGTTGTGCACTGTCATTTTGCCTGATTGTTTCATAAAGTAATTTCATACAAAAATGGCCGATACATCAATACATTGTAAAAAAAAAAGAAAGAAAAAGATCCCACACTTTTAGAAACTAAGCAACGCAAGAAAATTACAAAAATACATTTAATCCCGTTTCAAATTTGAATGCTTCTGACAATTTCCGCTTTACAACAGTTTGACTTCATCATTGACACATAGAAAGATGGGGAAACAAAAAGCAGACGAAAAAATATTCAGGGAAAGTTTTCACTCTCGTCTTAAAAGTATAGAAATTTTAAATAAATGTACAGTAATACATTTTTTTTTTCGTTTAGACTTTTAGGGGCATTTAAGGGTCAGGGCGTCAGGTACAATGTCTAACCTGCAAGCAGGTCTATCAGATATATGTCTCACAACATTTCTAAGTCTAAATATTTATGACTTGCTGAAATATGGTGGGCCAAAAAAAGTGAAAACATCATATAACATACGAATTATTTAAAAATATAATTTAATTAATTTTATTGTTTCATGTAATTTTGTTGGCAAAGTATTTAGCCAATCAGATATCCTGTTCAATGTGTCCTCCCTGCTTATCAACAACTTTTTCTAAGCGTAGACGACACTCCTTTATGCTGCTGTCAATACATCGCTGTCCCAGATTTCTCCACTCTTCAATTATTGCCAACTTCAGCTGCTCCACTGTGGTAATTTTTCGTTGAAGGTAGACTTTTTCTTTCAAAGCACCCCATAGGGCATAATCTACTGGGTTTAAAATCAGGACTGTTCGGTGGCCACATGCCTGGCTAAATGAAGTCGTTTTTTGTCACTCTTGGTGAAAAAAACAACTTAAATTTTCTTTTGTAAACAATCGTCATATTAAAATTCTAAATGGCGCCCGGAAATTGTGGAACTAATGACGTCATATATCTAAACGGGCAAGTAAGTAAATGGGTATGCAACTTAAGATATTATGCATGCAGCTGAAAAAACTTTGATATAATCATTTTTTTGGCCCACCCTGTAAAGGTTCCACAATACTTCTAACTATAAATTGTTTACTTGTATATGGTGCAGGACTGGTGACAGGGCCATTAGTACTGGTCAGTGAAGCGGTTATGTTAGGTGCCACATCTTTAACCTCATTGGCTGGTCAAGATAAACAAATCAATCTTCAAGTGAGGATATACATACATCTATGGACATTACAGCATAACACACACACACATATATATATATATATACTTAAATATGTAAAAATTGTTGAAAAGAAAAACAATCAATTTAAGCCTGTACCGTTTCGGACACAGGACGTTTTAGAGCATTTTCGTGGTATGGGTTTTGATAAATAGAGAGAGAAGTAAGTCATGTTTAATAACTGTTACAAAAATAAATACTGAGTTACGCCCCTTTGTACACCCCTTGGTTAATATAGCTTATATTATAAAAAAAACGGTACCCTACGAAGTCCTAGTATTCGCCCCTCAGAGATCAGAACGCGAAATGGACTTTTGATGTACACATGGCAGGCCAAGACCTACAAAATGATATATACATCATGGGTCTAGGACGTATGGTTGTTGAGATATAGGGTGATGACGGACAGACAAACAGACAACAAGCAATTAAGCCTGTTCCATTCTGGACACAGGACGTGTTAGCGCATTTTCATGTTATGTATCAGTACGTTTGTTAGCTTTCAGTAAATATTTATAAATTTTGGAAATGTTTATAAATTCAATTGTGTAATGCATATATCTGTAAAAAAAATTTATAAAGACGTTTCTTTATATTTGAAAAAAAATTATTTTCTCTTAAATCTAACTACAAGTGGTTTGTGGTTACTGAAATAGGACTCATAATTGAAAACATTCGAAATTATAGTCATTTAATCGACCGAAAACTCCGTCAATTGATGCATAGCTCTGATACTTTCAATTAAACTCAGAACACAAGCTTACTATTTCATTTGATGAGTTTCTTAATAAATCTTGGTGAAACTACGTGCTGCAGTATTTCGCACCAAATGAACGGGTTACTGAACGTACAAGGTGTATATGTAATATTTAAGCTCCTTAGGAGCCCTGAAGCCCGGCCCTCAGAGGTCCTATCGCGAAATGAACTTTTGATGTACACATGGCAGGCCAAGACCTACAAAATGATACATACATCATGGGTCTAGGACTTATGGTTGTTGAGATATAGGGTGATGACGGACGGTCAGACAGACAGACAAAACGGGGACAATAGAGCATTTTTTTTCGAAAATGCTCTAAAAATCGACTACACAATTTTAATTTTTAAAAAATGTTTCGTAAAATATTTGGAAAAGAATCATAACAAAAATATCATACAGAAAGTGAATCAGTATTTTAAAAGTTTTCAAAATTCTGTCAATGACCAATATGGTCCATTGTAACAGTGTGGCGTCTAAATACTGATACATATTTCAAGAATGCAAAAATATGCCGACGTTCGGTAAAATCATTTTAAGTTGAAGATTTGTTTAATTTTTATTCCGTGGTATGAATAGAATTCCTTAACCACCTACGATGTTCAGTTGAACTGTAATTTAACATTTGCCACTACAACATAAAATAGCTTTTTAAAGCAAAAATAATTTTAATTAGCCTAAAACATTTTATTCAAATAAAAAATTTGAAAAAAATAATTTTTAATTACTATTTTCAATGGTGTATACTAGGGTGTCCCAAAAAAATGAAGTTTTAAAATGTTAATGTCTCACCCCACAGAATATGTCTGTATGGTAACAGTAGTTAACCTGCAAAATTTCAGCTTATTTTGACAATGTTTAGAGGTCCCCCAAGAGGTTTAAAGTTCCAGATTTTGGTGTAAAATCATTCGCGGTCAAATCTAATACAGCGTTAATGTTGCATTATATGCGAAACTGATATATTAAGTAACAAATTGATGCTTAGTATTGTTTATAATATTAAATGAAACAAAATATATAAATCTTGAATGGTTATATTTTTCAATTTGAAATTTAAGTAAAGAATTATGAAAAACAAAGTTAATTCTTGAATCAATGTCAATCTGCTTGAAAAAAAATAATAATAAGCAATGCAAATAAGCATTCCTGCTATTTATTTTGTACTTTGTACTATAGGGTAGACAAAAATTTAAAAAAGTTCTTCAAATTTAAATTTTAGCCAGCTGTTCACGATTACACTCTGCAAAATTTTTCCGATGTTTTTCAACCACTTGAAGCAAAAATTGTCTTTGTTCTTCATTCTTGGTGATACTTTCATTGAAATTTTGGATCAATGCTACACTTCGCTCTCCAGAGTCATTGATACAAGCCAGATTCTTTACAAAATCTGCTGCAACTTTAAAAGATGGTGTATCTGACCAGGCTTCAACAGGAACATCTAGAAAACTGGCATCAATGTTGGATATTTCAAAAAATGTGGTAGAAGCACGCAAATCAACAACACTTTTTGATAGTGTTTTTATGAGATGCGGTCCACGTTCTGATTGCATTGTCCGAACAAAGCCAGTTTTTTCTTTGTCTGACAAAGGGTTTAAAATAACGCAAGCGTCGACAGTTCCGGACTGAAGTACCACGAGTGACGCACCATCATTTTCAATCCAGTCGATCGAAGAACAGCATCATCATATTGGTATAAACGCTTTATCAACAAGATATCATTCACAGGTGCATCTGCGGTGAGCCTGCATGAAAACCATGATCAACCTCCAACCCAACCATTTGTGCAGCAAGCAGAAGAAATTCCACATAATCATCACATGAATAACTGACCTCAAGTTGACATTTAATAAATTCTTTAATCGAATCAGACACGATTATCAAAGGGGCGGATCTGGCTTCGGGTGTGTGGTTTAATTCTGGTCATTTTTCTCGAAACCTCTTAAATAACAAAATCTCTGGTCCAGTGGATGGTCCAAGACAAACATTGAATGCATCGGAAAGGAGTACTTCCAACATGTGATGACGGCATGCCATCCATAATAGATTACGTCCCAGGACTACTTCTAACAGAGTGCAAACTCCATATTGGAAGCCGTAGTGTCGAAGCACATGCCGATGACCATAGATTCGCACTTCCATGATTTGATATGTTCCTATACTGCATCAGCAGCTACCCATCCTGACCCGGATGCTAACTTGGGAACACCAAGAAGATTTGTAGTGCCATCGACAAGTGACGAGAGCAGGACAGGTAATCGATCGCCGTTGTTGGTAACATGTCCGGTAACATCGGGCAATAGCTTACCATCCCAATGTACAATTGATTTTGAGGGAATATAGTCTTCTTTTATAAATGCTGCAGTTTGTTGACAACAAAGCTTGCGATGACGATGCATTGTGCTCTTGGAAAATATTGTGTCAGATGTCGGAACACCAGCTTCGTTGAATGCGGATGCAAGTATCATTGTTGATTTTCTAATGCTGGTGTTCGTTCTGTCCAGCACTGCAGCAACTTTTGGTGATATGATGCCTGACAATTTAGCATGCTTAGTTTAAAAAAATTAAATCTTCAAAAAATATGCACATTGCTTAAATTTTGCCCATTAGGTATTTTATATGTTTTCTAGCATTACATTTTCTAATTAAGAATCACACAATTCCAACTCTAGTTAATGATAGCAATGAGATAAATTTAAGTATATTTAAACTTCATTTTATTCAACTATGGCATGCAAATTATTTGAGCCATGATTCGTCTGGATTTTTATGTTGGCCTAATACTGGAATTTTAAAAGCTCTTGGGGGACCTCTAAATGTTGTTCAAATGAGCTACAACTTCACCAATTCACTCATAGTACCCAAGAGACACATTTCAGGGGGTGAGACACCAAAGATTTAAAAAAAAAATTTTTTTCGAGCATTTTTGGGACACCCTATTTACATTGTACTGAAGTTATTGTTGTCTAAAATAAATTGTGTGTGATAGAAGTATATCGTTAGTGCACCAGACGACTTGTCATTTGGAAGCTGATGAAATAACCTACATGAAAAAATAAATATTAAAGCGTACATCGAGTTAGTGGTGCCCCTCCCTTGTCATCCTAGTGTGTAAATAGCAGTGATGGGCAGTAACTAAAAATTAATAGTTAAACTATTGTTGTAACTACCTTATTAAAAAGTAGTTAAACTATCAGTTAACTAACTTTTTATCAAAAGAGTAACCTTTCACTAAAACTTTTATTTTTTAGTTTAACTTTTTTGAACTAACTTTTTAATTTAAGTGAATTTTAACACACATATTTTTGAATGAAAATTTTAAAGGTTTAATAAACAACATATAGGTAAATTAATGAAAATATCAATATTATTCACATTAATCATTTTGTTTATAATGTTAACATTTTCAAAAGATTTATAACAATAACAACTTTCAAACTAGTTTTTTTTATTTATATCTAAGAAAAACTGATTCATCAAAAAGAACATCGCACATTTTGCACCTTAGAGATGTTAAAATTTGGCCCGCAACACTAAAAAGTCGTTCAATGGCTGCAATACTGGGAAGTGTTACATTGTATCTACAAAATGCAGCAGCCAATCGTGGATATGAAAGCAATGAAGAATTTTCTGTGGAAGGGTTTTTTAAATAAAGTTCGACTTCACTGACGATTTCAACTGTATTTGCTAGCTGTCGATCTTCATGCATGTAAATGTATAAATCATAAATCATCTTGTACATCTGATGACAAAAGTACATGTGTTCCACCTTGAGCTTCCATTTGCTCTAATTCGGAAGTTGTCATGTGCTGTACATTCTGTATGAGTAGTTCTTTCTTTGAGAATCTCTCATTTGGGTCTAGATAATTTAATTTACACTTTGGTAGGAGCATAGTTGCCAAATTATAATTATCAGATTAAAAACTTCTTGGAAACGTGTTTCTAAACCATTTATAAGCACATTGATTAATGGCACCATTAATTTTTAAGTTTGAAAATTTGTTCACTTTGTCGGCCATTTTGAAATCAACCAAGTCGTTGTAAAAATCCTGATACATCATGAAAAAACCCACTGTTTCATAACAATTGCGGTTGTGGTGCACCGGTTGATCGAAACAACGCGCCCAAAGTGTAGAAGGAAAGACAAAAACCAAAGACGTTAAATAAAGAAATTTTATGAATAAGAAAAGGCCAAAGACAAAATTTTCACATGATAATTTGAAATTTTCCGAAATATTCAATAAATGAAAAGGAAGTATTTTTAGTTACAATATTTTAGTTAAACTTTTTTAGTTATAACTAAAAAAAATGTAGTTAAACTGATGATTTAACTAAACGTTTTTAAAAAAGTTAAACTTTCTATTTAACTTTTTAAAAAGAGTTTAACTAAAAGTAAGTTACATTTTAGTTAATATTGTTTAACTTTTGCACATCAATGGTAAATAAAGTTAGTGGCACCCCTCCCATGTCACCCCAGTGTGTAAATATAGTTAGTGGCACCCCTCCCATGCCACCCCAGTGTGTAAATAGAGCGAGTGGTGCACCTCCCATGTCACCCCAGTGTGTAAATAGAGCTAGTGGTGCACCTCCCATGTCACCCCAGTGTGTAAATAGAGTTAGTGGCACCCCTCCCATGTCACCCCAGTGTGTAAATAGAGCTAGTGGTGCACCTCCCATGTCACCCCAGTGTGTAAATAGAGCTAGTGGTGCACCTCCCATGTCATCACAGTGTGTAAATAGAGTTAGTGGCACCCCTCCCATGTCACCACAGTGTGTAGATAGAGTTAGTGGCACCCCTCCCATGTCACCACAGTGTGTAAATAGAGTTAGTGGCACCCCCATGTCACCACAGTGTGTAAATAGAGTTAGTGGCACCCCTCCCATGTCACCACAGTGTGTAAGTAGAGTTAGTGGCACCCCTCCCATGTCACCACAGTGTGTAAATAGAGTTAGTGGCACCCCTCCCATGTCATCCCAGTGTGTAAATAGAGTTAGTGGTACCCCTCCCATGTCACCACAGTGTGTAAATATAGTTAGTGGTGCACCTCCCTTTTCACCCCAGTGTGTCTTGCTCCTATCATTGTATTTTAACATGCACACAGATTCTACATAGACTCTACATAGACTCGTATAGTTGTACGTGTCTACTGAAAAAGTTTTTATGAAACTCATGGTCTCACTTGAAGCAAAGAATCCAATACACAGCCTGTCCCCTACATGCTGGTCTTTGTTGTCATCCATGTTCTGTAACACATACAATGTACTACCACCTGCTGTTGGCTCAACCACTTTGGCCGCCCACACCTGAAATATCGATACAACTTAGAACTTTGAATAGAAAATCTTCGATCCTAGACGGGTCATGGAAGAGGGTACCCAGACTTTTAAGTAACTTTTATAGGATAATGAAAAGTGATGGGACTTCAGTGGTTCAGGACCCCGTAAGTGTTCATGTTGCCTTGTTACCTAGTAGCGTGTATGATTGAACATTTATTACAGTGGTGTTTTGTTGAGATTGGTGTCACCTACTGAGGTGTATGATTGGACATTCATTACAGTGATGTTTTGTTGAGATTGGTGTCACCTACTGAGGTGTATGATTGAACATTCATTACAGTGGTGTTTTGTTGAGATTGGTTTCACCTACTGAGGTGTATGATTGAACATTCATTACAGTGATGTTTTGTTGAGATTGGTTTCACCTACTGAGGTGTATGATTGAACATTCATTACAGTGATCTTTGTTGAGATTGGTGTCACCTACTGAGGTGTATGATTGAACATTCATTACAGTGATGTTTTGTTGAGATTGGTTTCACCTACTGAGGTGTATGATTGAACATTCATTACAGTGATCTTTGTTGAGATTGGTGTCACCTACTGAGGTGTATGATTGAACATTCATTACAGTGATGTTTTGTTGAGATTGGTTTCACCTACTGAGGTGTATGATTGAACAATCATTACAGTGGTGTTTTGTTGAGATTGGTGTCCCCTACTGAGGTGTATGATTGAACATTCATTACAGTGGTGTTTTGTTGAGATTGGTTTCACCTACTGAGGTGTATGATTGAACATTCATTACAGTGGTGTTTTGTTGAGATTGGTTTTACCTACTGAGGTGTATGATTGAACATTCATTACAGTGGTGTTTTGTTGAGATTGGTTTCACCTACTGAGGTGTATGATTGAACATTCATTACAGTGATGTTTTGTTGAGATTAGTTTCACCTACTGAGGTGTATGATTGAACATTCATTACAGTGATGTTTGTTGAGATTGGTGTCACCTACTGAGGTGTATGATTGAACATTCATTACAGTGGTGTTTTGTTGAGATAGGTTTCACCTACTGAGGTGTATGATTGAACATTCATTACAGTGATCTTTGTTGAGATTGGTGTCACCTACTGAGGTGTATGATTGAACATTCATTACAGTGATGTTTTGTTGAGATTGGTGTCACCTACTGAGGTGTATGATTGAACAATCATTACAGTGGTGTTTTGTTGAGATTGGTGTCCCCTACTGAGGTGTATGATTGAACATTCATTACAGTGGTGTTTTGTTGAGATTGGTTTCACCTACTGAGGTGTATGATTGAACATTCATTACAGTGGTGTTTTGTTGAGATTGGTTTTACCTACTGAGGTGTATGATTGAACATTCATTACAGTGGTGTTTTGTTGAGATTGATATTTTTATTACTTTTTGCTGTCATTATTAGTTTTCATTACTTATTTGTGTCAAGGCAATGTATAATATTCCATGTATAGACCTCGAGATCCTTTTGTTATTAAAGTAATTATAGTATTGTGGTGATCTAATAGTCACTGCTTATACAACATCAGAATAGTGACTGCTTATACAACATCAGAGCTAGTATTTACTTACGTCTACACTGGTCACATTCAAACTAAAGTTCAGGGTCACATTCCATGTATGGAGTTCTTCAAAAATGTCAAAACAAGGTTCAGCCTGGAACCCCCCGCTCCAGTGGCTTGCGACGTTCACGTTGATATCTGCCCAGGTGGAGAGGGCCAACAACATTAGCACAGCACACGTTCTGAGCGTGAGTAAAAGGAAACAACAGTTACAGTGGATGAGCTAAACAAACAGCTGTAACAGTGGATGAATTAAATAAACAGCTGTAACAGTGGATGAGCTCAATAAACAGCTGTAACAGTGGATGAGCTCAATAAACAGCTGTAACAGTGGATGAGCTCAATAAACAGCTGTAACAGTGGATGAGCTCAATAAACAGCTGTAACAGTGGACGAGATCAATAAACAGCTGTAACAGTGGATGAGTTAATAAATAACCAATGTATCAATGTTTTGGATACCTCCTCCACACCCCCCCCCTTTCACCTTTTCCGCTAACAAAAAACCACTAAGTCCCATAGATTTGTTTTGTAAGCAGTAATGGAGTGACACTATCTAGGTGTGTACTTTGCTTATCAGTAGGCCTACACCGCAGTTATGTGTTGTTGATTGCAAATCTAAAAACATCGTCAATATTTTTTGGTCGAAACTTAGTTATGACTTAAGGCGACTAGACAGAGAAAGGAATGAAGATCTATTGGTAAGGGCAAACCAAAACCCCTATAGATCTATTGGTAAGGGCAAACCAAGACCCCCATAGATCTATTGGTAAGGGCAAACCAAGACCCCCATAGATCTTTTAATAACACGAAGAAAATGGGTGTGGATTGCCTTTCTCTCAGAGGCTATTCATAAGATATCAAAAGAATGGCCAGAGAAAATGTTGACCGCTGATTGACCACTTTGCGAAGGTCTTGCGGACAAAAAATGAAAAAGTTCAACATGGCATTAAAGCGGAGAGGCGGGAGCTGAAAGAGTCATTCTAAAAATTAAGTCAACGGAGAGTTTCCTGTGAGAAGTTTAACTCCACAAAGATTTCCTTGAGTCAATAATTACAGTCAAATAATCTCACTATGCCACGAGATATCTACTGTGTGAACTATCGAGGTATATGTACAATGTGAACTATCGAGGTATATGTACAATGTGAACTATCGACCTACCATTCAAAATCTCCAAATGACTAAATAGGTGTTGTTGTTTTTTTCACATAGAATATTTTTTTTTAAAGAACGTGAATTTGAAACTTTGAAAATTTCGTTTCTTTAACTAAACTGTAGACTTACTTAAAAAAAACCACAACATGGTTTTTAAAAACACATTTATTTAACATATATTATTATTTCCTCTTATTTCATATTCGGTGGAACATTGGGCTACTTCAGGATTAGGTCACGAATCATTCCAGTAATGAACAACATCTTCGAATTTTTTTTCGCGGGTAACTAACAATGCCTTCGAGTACGAATCAATAAGAGAGATAGAGCAAGGTTTAAAGTTAGAGACAAATGATCGCGTACAGAACAAACGAGGACCAAGCAGTTCAGTTACCGATATTGACTCAGTCTTTTTGCTATTTTAAATTTAAATTATTTGGTACATTTCTTTCTGTTTAGGCCATATATATTACATGAAGTACAGGTATATTGTCGATTTGTCAGGTAATCGACCGGATGTTAATAAAAAAAATAGTATGATTCTTTAATCTTGAATCGTTATTGTCTATATTTCTTTGAGTTCTAAAGGCTCGGGTTACGAACGCTTTGAGTACCGAGCAGAGGAACAAATTTAGATCGTCACATAAGATAACTCTCTATTGTTACCAAATATAGATCAAGTTAAATTGAATAGAAATTTGATATGAAACGTGAAAATGAAGTTACCTCATTTTGTTCAGTTTAAGATGGCAGTTTGTGAACAAAAGTAGAACAATTGCGTTATCTTTATATCGGAACTATGACCTTGTTAGTTCAACAAAAACTTGGCTCCAGGTCAAAAAAGAAGCACAAAACCAACAGCAGCATCGGTTCAATAAACGAAAAATAATCACAAGTCAGGCCTTACAATAGATTTAATAAAATAGAAAAAAATGTGAATATAATATTTATAAAAGTAAATACAATTCTATAGTATACTTTAATAGCTGCAGCGTACGTTTAATTGTGCATGTTATTTAACCAAGAACAAAGGTAAGGAATGTCAAGCGGTGTAAATAGCTTGACCCTCGACCTGATGGTTTCTGGTACGATTTCTGGTGATGACATTTTTTAGGACATGGTTAAAGTTCCCGCTATGTCTTCCATGGTGCCTCCATGGCCAGTGCATTTTCCAGCTATAGTGGGAGGAAAGATGAGATGTTAACTCTAGAACCTTTATCCAGTCTAGGTAAAGATGAGATATTAACTCTAGAACCTTTATCCAGTCTAGGTAAAGATGAGATGTTAACTCTAGAACCTTTATCCAGTCTAGGTAAAGATGGGATGTTACTTCTATAACCTTTATCCAGTCTAGGTAAAGATGAGATGTTAACTCTAGAACCTTTATCCAGTCTAGGTAAAGATATGATGTTACTTCTATAACCTTTATCCAGTCTAGGTAAAGATAGGATGTTAACTCTAGAACCTTTATCCAGTCTAGGTAAAGATGGGATGTTAACTCTAGTACTTTTATCCAGTCTAGGTAAAGATGAGATGTTAACTCTAGTACTTTTATCCAGTCTAGGTAAAGATGGGATGTTAACTCTAGTACTTTCATCCAGTCTAGGTAAAGATGGGATGTTAACTCTAGAACCTTTATCCAGTCTAGGTAAAGATAGGATGTTAACTCTATAACCTTTATCCAGTCTAGGTAAAGATAGGATGTTAACTCTAGAACCTTTATCCAGTCTAGGTAAAGATGAATGCTTAACTCTATAACCTTTATCCAGTCTAGGTAAAGATGACTGGTTAACTCTATAACCTTTATCCAGTCTAGGTAAAGATAGGATGTTAACTCTAGAAACTTTATCCAGTCTAGGTAAAGATGGGATGTTAACTCTAGAACCTTTATCCAGTCTAGGTAAAGATGAGATGTTAACTCTAGAACCTTTATCCAGTCTAGGTAAAGATGAGATGTAAACTCTTGATGCTGTATCTCTATTTTGTTGCTTTAATGAAATTTGTTTATTTTTAAAAAGTGTCTTACAAAGTGTAGCTAATGGACTGTGTCTGTCATCTCTATACAGACTTACACATGAAACATTCATCTCCCATTTCATTTTGTATATCAAAAGTGTCCTTTACTGAGAGATAAAATATGTTTAGTAATTGCATTATTTGCTTTTCGAGTGTCCCGGGATGGCGGACCACAGAGTGGACAGTCCGGAAGCTTGCTGGCCATTGGGCTCTATGGCAGTCTCCAGATGTTGAGAGACACAGCGAGTTAGATCTCACTTGTAACAATGGATGAGCTGAATAAACAGCTGTAACAGCGGACGAGTTAAATAAACAGGTGTAATAGTGGATGCGTTAAATAAACAGCTGTTACAGTGGATGAGCTAAATAAACAGCTGTAACAGTGAATGAGCTAAATAAACAGCTGTTACCAAGTATCAGCTCGCAGTTTCACTGAGATCGTTCTAAGTGAGAGTAATGCCATATCCATGTGTAGCAAGTTTATTAATAGTAAATTGTCTCATGTCCTTCAAGCGTCTAGACCTGATAAGGAGGTCAGATGTTCACCTATTAGCAAGACGGTTTATCGACAGACACAGTATTGTACACACACACACACACATATCTATGAAAGTACACCAGCAGTGTAGAACATAGCACTGTTAAAGTGCATCATCTGTGCAATACGCGTAACAATGAAAATAGATTTAGAAATGTATTATAGCTGTTTATCTGATAAAATATAATGTATTGTAGCTGTTTATTTGTTAAACTATAAAAATCAAAGCTATCTCCATAGCTACATATTTTTAGTATTATGGAAAGTTGCTTCACAAAGAACACAATTTCAAAATAATGTAAATATAACAGTATTTCATAATTTAACAATTCAATATTTAAAACGAAATTCACAATTACATGAAATGTCTTTTTTATATACACTGCAGCATGATACTTGCTTAGCTCACAATCCATATAGTAGTAGTAGGCAAACCGTCCATCTCGAAAGATGATGGTAGCGCTCTGGTTAGTCATCTAGTCGTTTTTTCTTTTTTTTTTTTATAGCAGGTTCTTGAGTGACTCAGCAGACCGATCCTGGACTGGCAGACTCTTCCGCAGGGGCCACAAGTGAAGCTGGGTGGGGGACCGAGGGCCTGTTTCTGTCGTGCGGTCTTCCTTCTCTGTCTTTTGGACTCCTGCTGTTGGTTCCTTACTTGTTCACCATTAAGGATGCCTTTGTGGACAGCCTGACGCCACCCACTCCGGTCGTCGGCGAGCTGTTCCCAATTGTCGAGGCTGATGCCGGTCAGTTTGAGGTCGCGTTTGCAGACATCCTTGAATCGCAGTTGCGGGCGACCAGCGGGGCGATGCCCGGTGGCGAGCTCTCCATATAGGATGTCCTTTGGTATGCGTCCATCTTGCATTCGATGCACATGACCCAGCCAGCGTAGACGTCTTTGGCACAGAAGGAGATGCATGCTCAGTGAGCTGGCTTGTTTGAGTACGGCAGTGTTGGTGATTTTGTCCTGCCATCTGATGCCAAGGATGCGACGGAGACAGCGGAGGTGGAAGCTCTCGATATCCATATACTGTAAATGATACTTGCTTAGCTCACAATCCATATACTGTAAATGATACTTGCTTAGCTCACAATCCATATACTGTAAATGATACTTGCTTAGCTCACCAATCCATATACTGTAAATGATACTTGCTTAGCTCACAATCCATATACTGTAAATAATACTTGCTTAGCTCACAATCCATATACTGTAAATGATACTTGCTTAGCTCACCAATCCATATACTGTAAATGATACTTGCTTAGCTCACAATCCATATACTGTAAATGATACTTGCTTAGCTCACCAATCCATATACTGTAAATGATACTTGCTTAGCTCACAATCCATATACTGTAAATGATACTTGCTTAGCTCACTAATCCATATTCTGTAAATGATACTTGCTTAGCTCACCAATCCATATACTGTAAATGATACTTGCTTAGCTCACTAATCCATATTCTGTAAATGATACTTGCTTAGCTCACTAATCCATATTCTGTAAATGATACTTGCTTAGCTCACAATCCATATACTGTAAATGATACTTGCTTAGCTCACAATCCATATACTGTAAATGATACTTGCTTAGCTCACCAATCCATATACTGTAAATGATACTAGCTTAGCTCACAATCCATATACTGTAAATAATAATATTTTCTTATCCCACCTATCTCCATAAGAACAATCTGCCAAAGATTGTAGATCATTTTTTTTTTATCTCTGAGTTGTTTTTCTATAATTAGTGTTGTTTTAGTCCCAGGTCCTATTTTAGTTTCAGGTTTTATTTCGTTTTTTCTGTAATAATTTTAGTTTTAGTCTAGTTTTAGGCCCAATGTTAATTTTCGTTTTAGTTTTCATCGACTAAAAATAAAACGCCAGCGTTTTAGTTTTCGTTTTATTCATTTTAGTTTCACTTTTAGTTTTAGTCTTGTAAACATCAATAACAAATAACATCATTGTTCATGACCAATTGTTGAAAAAGATTGAAGCATAATAATAGTAGTCACAGAGATGACAGCTTAGTGTACTGAGACTGAGCCCATTCACTCCATTGTCACATTATAAGTCACATTATCACATTGTGTCATGTGCCAATGTCATGTGCAAATGTCATGACTCAATTTTTGACTATGTTGAAGACTAGCAGACTTGCAGTGCATGTACAAAAAAAACCTAAAAACGTAATAACAATAAAAAACCAAAAACGTTAGTCAAAATTAAAACAAACGTGTTCATTCTAATAGCTAGAACTCTGAACCAACGAAACTAAGTAACAACAGAATCGTAAGTAGAATTCCACCGAGTGTCACCGGGAGGAACGAGATACGTGCCGATTGCCGCAGCCAAAGATGAGCGATTTTGTTTGTTCCTGATAGCTACTAACTTTAACCAGGACGAATTGCTTAATAGTAACAGTTCTGCTGAAGTAGACAGATATCTTGAAAATAATTCATCGAAAATGCTGTCATTAGCAGTCTACCCAAGCATTAAGAGTGGGACGGATGGCCGAGTGGTGTAGATACTCGTCTGTCGACCTGAGAGTCCTGGGTTCGATCCTCGGTGAGGCCCATGGAATTTTGCCAGGTGAAATTCGGTACGAAGTCGTCCCACAAGTCCACCCAGCTTTAAATGAGTACCTGACTTTAAGTTGGGGAAGTAAAGGCGGCAGGGGGTTGTGCTAACCACACAATCCCTTTCATATGCCGAGGTTATAGAAACAGATGAATTCTACACTTCATCTGCCCCGATGGCCCGTTAGGGTTAAGAAGGGAACTTTACTTTTTTTTTTTACAAGCATTAAGAAACTATACCTGCGACTGAACACTGGACTTACGGCTAGTGCTGCAGTTGAGCGCCTGTTTTCATTGGGTGGGCGTGTTTTTATACTATTATGTTCTAGGCTAAGCAATGATCATTTTGAAATGATGGTCTTCTTACGTGCTGCCAAGTGGTGAAATGATTAGCATTAAAATTGTGCTTTGACAATGTATTATATTGTTTTTACATTTTGTAAAAACTTCAGAAACTTGCACATTTTGTTGTTCTCAAAAGTATTGGTATTGTATCGGTATCGATTTTGGCAATACATTTTTACTTGAGTATTTGTATTGGTATTGGCGATACTATTTTCATGAGTATTTTAGAGTATTGTTAATTACCCTGCTTATATTATCGCCCAGTTGATGCGCATGCGTGATCATCAAAGAAATTAGATATGTCCTAGGTCATAATAATTTCGTAGAATAGAAGATTCGCCGGGGTAGGTTTTTAAAAATGCCCATCAAACTCTACACTGCAGATTAGTATGCTGCCTCTTTATACAACTCACTAAAAGATGTTTGGTCTAAGTGACAAGCTCTCCAGATGTTATAGTATTAGCAATCAGATTTTATTTATTTCATAGCTATATTGGCGGTGTTGAAGCGTGTCTCACGTTCCTACAGAGCGCCGGGGTGAGTGTCGCTACATCTAAACACCAAAAAATTCTCATTATACTACTCAAGAAGTTTAACTCGTGTTTTACTAAGGCGGACGACAGTAATTATTGAGTTGTGTCCCTTGCATCGAAAAAATCATTAAAAGATTAAAATGTATTACAATTTTTTTTTTTAATTATTTATTTTAGAAAATCGGTTAGTTTTAAAAACTTTGTGCTATTGTTATTTGAAATGATTTTGGGGGACATTAAACATTCGCAGATTGTGTAACAAAAAGGAGACAAATAGCGCATCTTACGGATACCATAAAAGGAATAAATAATGAGTAAACATGCATCCAAAAGATTTAACCGAAATATTGAGATAACCATATGTATTATTTATTCAAGGGAAAAAAACCCTTATTTGAAGAAATACTATTGCCGAAATATATCTTCCATTGTCATGAAAATGTATCTACTCGAATTAGTATTTTTGTAAATGTTTATTTGATAACAATAATTGTAATTATGGCAATTTTTTGATGTAGTGTTTCCATATTGTCGCATTGACATAATTTAGACAATATATTGACTATTCCAACACCAACTTGACACAGTTTACACTCTACTGTGACTAGTTTCAGGTTTAATGTCAATTTTTCTGTAATAATTTTAGTTTTAGTCTAAATTTAGTTTTAGGCCCAATTTTAGTTTTCGTTTTAGTTTTCATCGACTAAAACTAAAACACCAGCGTTTTAGTTTTCGTTTTATTCATTTTAGTTTCACTTTTAGTTTTAGTCTTGTAAACATCAATAACAAATAACATCATTGTTCATAATAATTTTGTAGAATAGATGATTCGCCCACAGACCGCATTACCGGAAAAGAACGATAAATGGGGATTTTAGTTTTTATTTCGTTGGGGAGTTTTAGTTTCAGTTTTTATTCAGTCTTTTGCCTACCAGATTTAGTTTTCGTCTAGTTTTAGTCTTGCTGCTAATTTGAGTTTTAGTTCTCGTTGACGAAAAGTCAACATTTTCGTTAACGAAGGTTTTAGTTTTAGTCTTCGTCGACGAAAACAACACTATCTATAATGTTCTATGTTGTTATATAATGTTCTATGTTGTTTTATGTACTATATTGTTCTATATTGTTCTATGTTGTTATATACTGTTCTATGTTGTTCTATGTACTGTATTGTTCTATGTACTGTATTGTTCTATGTACTGTATTGTTGTATATTGTTCTATGTTGTTCCATACTGCTGTCCAGACATCTGTGTCTACTACTTTTTACACTTCTTACATGTGTTCGTGTACCTGATCCAGTGGGTGTAATGTGCCATACAAGGGCATTCATAGCTTAGGGCTCACCATCAAGGAAAGAGGCCAAAACTAGTTAGCGATTTTTCAGCTCATTTCAAAAAAAGGGGGAATCACCCAGTATATGTGTGTAAAACAAGGTAAGTATTCACATTTTACTATTTATATACATAGATTCACCTGTGCTACAACTTACTTATATGTGTCGGTGATATTTGGTAATAGACGTATTCTGAAAATTATTTCTTTTTTTTTTTTAAATATTTGTATCAATTATTAACAGTAATTAAGAGGTTGAATTAATTCTTATTTTGAGGGGATTTCTCAAACATAGAACATTTTTTTATTAAGAAAAATTCTGTGTTTAATAAAAATTCTGGCTTTTCCAGTCACCTACTTATGGTCCACCACGGTGTCTCCATGGCCATTGCACACCCTGGCTATGGTAGGTATGAAACAAGAGCACTAAGCACTAAATAAAACTAGTGGTTAATAGTATCAATACACAAACTTTTGTTCATCACAGACAGTGGCGCAACCAGCAAACAATGCTGGGGGGGGGGGGGAGCTCACATATAGAAAAAAGACTGTTTATATAGTAAAATATTTATGATGATTTGGTCGGGGAGCCCCCCCCCTCTGCCCCCCCTCCCACCCTAGTTGCGCCACTGATCACAGAGACTTCAGTAGTATCCTTCCTTTCGCCGACATGAATCTAGTACTGAATTTTTATATAATGAACATTTATTTGACCAGATATTGATGACATTTATAATGTTATATTTTCACAGAAATGAACATCTACCCGGTAAATCAACAATAAGTAATAAAATTAAATTGAAAAAAAGATAAGTTATATATACTAGCTGTACCCTGCAAAACCTTTGCATAGAGTTATATCCCCTTAGGTTTGATCGCTAGGCTAGGTTATTTTTGGTTTCGGGCAGATCCAATTTTTCCATGATTGTATTTTAAACTGGAATATTGTTGTATTAATTCTTTACTTTAAATTTAACACAGAACCCAAATCATTTTTATTTATATTATATATTGAAGCTAGAAAAGTATTTTATTGATATACAATTTTAGTCCAAAAAAAATTAAACTATCACATATCAAAAACAAAATAAAAAAATTCGACACTGCCCCAGAATGCTCCAGCTGTGTGCTAGATTGTATGTGTACATTTGTAACTAGACAATAGTGAGGATTAAATTATTGTACACTCAGCGGTATGGGTCCGTTGGACGTCAGATCTTTAATGTGACTGATTCCAGTTCTCTGGTCAGGGTGACCCACTACGTCCCAACTCCAGGCACCGGCGTAGCCATGGTTGTAGACGTAGTCAAACATCTCTACAGTGGTCATACCCCCGCCATCTTGTTCCCAGAACTCACCGACGAGGATTGGCTTGGAGACACCGTAGTCAGAGAATGAATTCTGCAATGACAAAATGGTGGCACTGTAGCATTCTGATCTAATGGTGGCATTGTAACATTCTGATCTAATGGTGGGATTATAACATTCTGATCTTATGGTGGGATTATAACATTCTGATCTAATGGTGGGATTGTAACATTCTGATCTAATGGTGGAATTATAACATTCTGATCTAATGGTGGGATTATAACATTCTGATCTAATGGTGGGATTATAACATTCTGATCTAATGGTGGGATTATAACATTTTGATCTAATGGTGGGATTATAACATTCTGATCTAATTGTGGCATTGTAAAATTCTAATTTAAACTTGGAATTGTCTTACAAAAAAAAAAAATTAAAATTTTCAATGATGAATTAAATGAGAACTTTAAAAAAAATTCTAATTGTGTTAAAAATATTACCACAAAAGCTGCTTCTTGACTAAACTTGTTCTGCCAAGAGTAGGAGTGGAACTGGTAGAAGTCCATGACACCCTGAAACATGACACAAGTGACATTCACTAAAACAAGTGACATCTATTATAACAAGTGACATACATTATTACAAGTAACATTCACTATAGCAAGTGACACTCATTATAGCAAGTGACACTCATTATGACAAGTGACATTTATTATATCAAGTGGCATCCATTATAACAAGTGGCATCTATTATAACAAGTGACATTTCACTATAACAAGTGACATTTCACTGAAACAAGTTTTTATCAGAATATGACCAATGTGAGCTTTTCTTTGTATAAGTAACAAATAACAAGATTTAAATGATTTTAAAAACAAAACACTTCAAAAGAGAGATATTCTTTCCATCAAATTCAAGGATCACCTAGTTGATAATGATGTTTACATCTCTCGGTGTCTATAAATTGTGGCAGTAGCTTTAAATTATAGGTTAGTAAAATTTACCTCTATAAGTGTTTACTTTTAATTCTATTAGTGCAAACTTTATGATTCTTTTAAAGTTCACAAGTTTTTTTTTACCTCTGGTTTTCCACCAGCCTTGACCAAACAGCTGTCCGAATAATGGTCAACATTACCATACTTGTCTGTATTGAATCTGGGATTGGAGACCCCAACACTGACCAGATTTAACGGGTCGACCTTTTTCAGTGCAGCTGTCTGCCAATTAAGAAACCTGAAACAATGCATGTTGGATGAAAATGAATATAATTAAACGTAAAGAAAAAAAAGTGTAACAAAACAATGACATAAACGATTTCCTATAACAAAGACTTAACCAAATGTAGACCTGCATCAATCATTATAACGTGCAGTTACCTCAGAAACTCTTCGTAGTTGTATTTCTTGCCAGCCCACCCAGCTCCGCTGTTTTTCAAAGCTGTTGTGTCGAAGCATGGGTCAGCGTGTGTCTGTTATATACAGGAGAAGCTTTGTTGACAAATAAATACAGGGGCATTTTTTTGTTAACTAATAAAAACAGGAGCATTTCTGTTTGCAAATTAATACAGGTGTAGCCATTGTTAACAAAAATATACAGAAGTTTTTATGAACGAGAATAATACAGTAGAACTGATGAATACAGTAGTTACTTTGAAAACTAATAAATACATGGGAAGCTGTATAAGAATTATTATAATTATCCATAGGATAACAACTAGACTTAGAAAAAGAAATCGTATTTTTTACTAAACTCCAAGAACACAATTATAAGATTTATAGTTTAAAAAAACTCTGTATCTCAGATTTTTATAATGAATACACAACAAATACTTTCAAATTTTTGAAAAAAAAATATTTTTAAACGAGCTTTCATATTTTAAAATATGTACTGTACAGTGCACTTTGTTCTTTGTTAGGGATGTGACGAAGTTCGATGTTTTTTGAGCAAATTCGAATCCGACGGATTTTTAAAAAAAAAAATTCGATTGGATTCGAATTTAAAAACGCAGTGACTAGAGTTCGTCTAGACGGACGCCGCTTTATTTTTTTTTTCGGGGTCCGTCTATAGATGTGCGCATGCGCGCCAATTGAGATTAAGAGTAAAGATGTCCGCATGCACGGCAATTGTTCTTTATTACTTTTTTCGGGTCTGTTCAAGCCTAATAAAGTCGGAGGAAACCAATATCATTCAAACAATAAAAATTAACGAATAAAACAAAAAATTATGCGCTAAATTAGCACCGATCCCCCCCCCCCTTTCCCCAGAAACCATATAAAATACACGTTTTTTTTTCTTATACTAAATACCAAAGAAGTCTTGAGGGAAAAGGACATTGACAAATTCCTTATTTCTTTTGTGACATTTTTTAAACAAATAAACACTGTATAGTTTTTTTTTCACTATTAATAAAGTTTATAAAGAATTATATGTGTTTTTTTTTATTTGTTTATAAAACTTTTTAAACGTTGATGACGTATGTTTCTATTGTAAACAGAATGAATGAGAACTCTAATTATTTAAAGTTATTATCGGTGCGTCACCGGAAAAAAATTGACTAATACAATTATAGGATTTTCGCGGGAAATGCAGTCTACTATTTATATTCATTTTCTTCCTGAGTTAAGACAAAATTAGGTAGTAAATTATGTTAAAAGATTTATGATGCTGTTTAAAGTCGGTGATCGATTAAAGAGTTGGAAGTTAATCTCGATTGTAGCGCATGCGCACATCTATAGACGGACCCCGATAAAAAATAATACGAAGTCCATCTAGACGGAACTCTAGCCACTGCGTTTGAAAAATTACAGTTTTCAGATCAAACACGGCGTAGAAATCGTAACTAAAATTAAAAAACCTAGAGACTTTCGAAAACCCGAAATAAAAAAAACCAGATAAAACTAAACTCCTTGACCCTTACTCAGCTGTCCATAGATTAGACGTCGTATTCGGTCATAAACGTATTTTAGATACTACCCCCCCCGCATTCGAATCCGACGGATTTATATTTGCCAAATCCGAATCCGACGGATGCGGATTTTCATCAGCTCCGTCACATCCCTATTCTTTGTTATATGATCGTACAATAATTACTTACTACTTCAGGGTTCAACATGCCCTCGGGTTCATTCATGATGTCCCAGGAACCCAGAGCAGGATGACCTTTGACTGCGGTGGCCCAGGGAATGAGGGCCTTGTCGATGTATGACTGAAGTTTGACTGGGTCCTTGATTAGGCCGTCCAGTCGGTTGTGTGTGTCTTGGTTGACTGCCGCATTCCACAGGCACGGGGTGATGAGTATATCATACCTATGAATAGATTGGATAGAATGGATAGACCAGATGGTGGGGCCATGAGTATATCATACCTTTGAATAGGTTGGATAGAACAGATGTGGGGGCAATGAGTATATCATACTTTGGATAGATTGGATAGACCAGATATGGGGTCATGAGTATATCATACCTGTTAATAGATTGGATAGACCAGATGTGGGGGTAATGAGTATATCATACCTGTGAATAGATTGGATAGACCAGATGTGAGGGTTATGAGTATATCATACCTGTGAATAGATTGGATAGACCTGATGTGGGCTAATGAGTATATTATACCTGTGAATAGATTGGATAGACCAGATGGTGGGGTCATGAGTATACCTGTATATTAGTCACATAAAATACATTTTCATTAGAGATCCTATTATGGTTTATAATTGAAATGTTCTGACGTAAAGTTAAGATTCCTTTCCATGGGGTGTATATGTGGGGGGAATGGGGGGGGCAGTAGGAGCAGATGAAGTGTAGAATTAATATGTTGCCTAGTTACGGCATGGCTGTGTTCACCTAGTCCCGAATGTAACCCTAATATAAAGCTTTAAACACGCAGTTTCGTTCACATTTTTAAATTCGCTGCAGATTGAAGTGATAAACATACAATCCAGCACGTGTGTGTGTGTGTGCAACTGCGGACTACCAGCACGAACTAATCACGTGCTAGGATTGATCACGATCTGAAACAAAGTAATTATAAATCTAAGGGAAATCACCCATTTATTGGAGGTTCATCGTAGTAAAGCACGGCTACATCCCTTAATCAGTTTTGAAAATATTTTGACCCTTATTTGTTAAAAAAAAATGCAAAATTAATTATTAAATCATGCATTGTCATGGAGCAAGAACTTGTATGCAGAATTCCGAAGAAAATCTGTCACTAAAAAACAAGAAATAGATAAGTAGAATTTTTGAGTGGTTAGAAATAAAAAAAAGGGAAAGTTAATTCCCAAAATCGATTACATTTGTCTTTAGTGGGTGAAGTTTTGAGGCAAAAACACTTTAGTTAAAAAGATTTATGGTATCAGCGTGTGCAGCAGCATTACTGAAAACATATGCATGAACAGACAGACACAAAGTGACATTTATTTACACAGACATATTTACTTTTGTCCCAGATTCAACAGATCGATGAAGTCGTTGATGAAAGTTCCCTTTGTATCAAGGCCAGTAACCAGGCCAGTGCTATCAAAAGCAGGAGTTGTCTCCCCTTGAATGTGAATCCAAAGTCCTAATAGAGCACAAAACAAATTCTATTTATATCTGAAAAAAAAAGTAATGGCCTCGCTCAGGCACCCACGCACTGCTCCCTCCTAATAGTGCCGACCCTGCCAAAATCAATATTAAAAAAAAATCATTAAAAAATTGTTTGAATAGATAGACTGTTTGAATAGACTGTTTGAATAGACTGTTTGAATAGACTGTTTGAATAGACTGTTTGAATAGACTGTCTGAATAGACTGTTTGAACAAAAACTAAGGAAAGTTATTTTTGTTTTAATGTAAATCTAATTTTGAAAACACTAGTAGCAACACAATACAAGCCTAATGAGCTACCTTCAGCTTTATGTAAATCTAGTAACAACACATTAAACTAACTGAGTGAGTTCCCTCCAGCTTCATGTAACAGTTTCAACTGGTTCTCAAGTTGCGCCTTACGGTACTGGAACTGTCCTTCACCGAAATCATAGGCGTAGCTGATCCAGGGGAGGTTGGCACCGGAGAGGAACACTCTTTTGTTGTTGTAGGTGAAAAATGTCCCATTGACGACCAGCCGGCCACCAGACGTGAAAGTACCTGTAGGTAAAGAAGGCCTGTAGGTAAAGAAGGCCTGTAGGTAAAGAAGGCGTGTAGGTAAAGAAGGCCTGTAGGTAAAGAAGGCATGTGGGTAAAGAAGGCCTGTAGGTAAAGAAGGCATGTGGGTAAAGAAGGCATGTGGGTAAAGAAGGCATATGGGTAAAGAAGGCCTGTAGGTAAAGAAGGCATGTGGGTAAAGAAGGCCTGTAGGTAAAGAAGGCATGTGGGTAAAGAAGGCATGTGGGTAAAGAAGGCCTGTAGGTAAAGAAGACATGTAGGTAAAGAAGGCATGTAGGTAACGAAGGCATGTAGGTAAAGAAGGCCTGTAGGTAAAGAAGGCATGTAGGTAAAGAAGGCCTGTAGGTAAAGAAGGCCTGTAGGTAAAGAAGGCCTGTAGGTAAAGAAGGTTTGTAGGTAAAGAAGGCCTGTGGGTAAAGAAGGCGTGTAGGTAAAGAAGGCCTGTAGGTAAAGAAGGCCTGTGGGTAAAGAAGGCCTGTGGGTAAAGAAGGCATGTAGGTAACGAAGGCATGTAGGTAAAGAAGGCCTGTAGGTAAAGAAGGCATGTAGGTAAAGAAGGCATGTAGGTAAAGAAGGCCTGTAGGTAAAGAAGGCCTGTAGGTAAAGAAGGCATGTAGGTAAAGAAGGCATGTGGGTAAAGAAGGCGTGTAGGTAAAGAAGGCCTGTAGGTAAAGAAGGCCTGTGGGTAAAGAAGGCCTGTGGGTAAAGAAGGCGTGTAGGTAAAGAAGGCATGTAGGTAAAGAAGGCCTGTGGGTAAAGAAGGCCTGTAGGTAAAGAAGGCCTGTGGGTAAAGAAGGCCTGTGGGTAAAGAAGGCCTGTAGGTAAAGAAGGCGTGTAGGTAAAGAAGGCCTGTAGGTAAAGAAGGCTTGTGGGTAAAGAAGGCCTGTAGGTAAAGATGGATTGTCTCATAAGTAACTGTGTGTCGCCCCTGAAAGGATGAGATGAATTCTTTTAGATCCTGTCAACCATTAATGGTAACAGTGAACCTTCTTTCACCCCCCCTCCACAGCCGATAGTGCAATGATCATGGAGGCACGAAGGGAGATATAGTGGGAAATTTCACCTCACCGGAGATCGAACCAGGGACCTTCAATTCTACAGTCGAGTGTTTAAACGCACGACCAAGTAAGTAGAAACGTTTGGTTATAACATTTAATTTGAGCTTAATTTAAGCTGTTAGATAAATCAAACCTCGTACATTTTATTTATAATTTACTAAGTAACATATTTAATACATCCAAAAAAAAAAACTCAGTTCCATTCATCAATTTTAAACCTTTAGACAATTTTCTCAAGAATTATTTATTAGTTCACACTTTGTATATTATGTGTTTAAATTAGTTCATTGTTTATGTGTGGGTGTGTGTTTAGAAATTACCTGGAGCGTTAGTAGGTTTCAAGGTCTGTCCAGGGCCAGCTGTGTTAAAAAAGAAATTGTGTTCAATGGAATCATTTATGAAGAAAAAAATATTAGTGTAGTAAATTAAGCTTTAAAATTAGTCATTATAAGTGGTAATTATCTAGTAAAGCAATTAAAAACTGTCAAATATACTATTGATACATTTTTAATCCCTTATTAATCAGTTTACCTGTAAGTGGTCCAGGTGTAGTGACCGGTCCGTTTGAACTGGACAAAGTAGCCGTGACTTTAGGTACAGTATCACCACCACTAGCTAGAAACATTAACATCAACAAGATCAACAGAAAGAAATTAGTATGATACATCAATATGTAGTTCAATCAAACATTTTTTTACTAGTTTGTTAAATTCAAGAGATTTCTTTGACTAATGGCTGTTCTAGTTTGTACTAGTCTATACTAGTTTGTATAGTTCAAGATAATTCCTTTCCAAACAACGTAGACGAAAAACTAGAATTTTAATTTTATTAATTCAATAATTAATTTGGGCCATCTTACTTTAGAAATTAAGGCAATAAGATGATTTATATTGTTTTTTTTTTTTTTAGTTTTTTTTTAAATCAATTTTGTTGTTCATATCTGGTTATTTATAATTTCCTGGTTTGATATGTCACTATGTTGTCACTCACTTGTTGCCTGGAAACTGACACAAAGTTTGTCTCCGACATGCTCATCTTTGTTCCAGTCTTTGTTGTGTAACACGTAAACCTTTCCACCATCTTTGGTCTCTGCGATATCAGCTGTCCAAGCCTACAACAGAAAGAATCGATCTTGAAGGAGGGTCTGGATTTATTACAATAAATAAATATTTTGAAGAGGGCGATTTCGAAAACACTAAACAAGTAGCTTGAAAAGAGGGACCATGTAGAGAGCTCGACTGTCGAACTGAGAGGACGGATGGTCGTGAGGGTCTTTTGTTCGATCCTTGGTGGATTTTCAGGTCATGGTTAAAGTCTTTATCTCCCTTGGTGCCTCTCTGGTCATTGCACTATCGGCTATGGTGGGGATGAAAGTAGGGCACCATAAGATTATTATTGGTTTATAGGATCTAAGAGATCTCATTTCATCCTTACAGCGACATCACACACACACACACACACTGTCGACAGTAGACCCCGGGGCTCGACCCCTGGTGAGAGCCAAGGGAAATTTCAAAGCCCTCTTGGTTAAAAGTCTCTGAAATTCGCTGACTTAGGTTGGGGAAGTAAAAGCTGATGGGCGTTTCGCTAACCACACAACCCATTAATATGCCGTGGTTACAGAAACAGTTAAATTCTGCACTTCTTCTGCCCCGATGGTTCATTAGTGAAAAGGAAATTTTAGTGGCTTGAAGAGGTCGTTTTAAGACGCTATACACGTATTTAGAAGATGCCCAGATTTATGACGCTTATCCCAAAAGATCCAACTGGTCGATTACACTCGACTAATAACAATACACGGCTGTAATATTTTGTGAAATTTCCTTTTTTTTTTCGCGACCCCTGGACCCATGCAAAGATGAACACGTGACTTACACTTAAACTGCTGACAGCCTGTTCAAAGGTCAGGGTGACTGACCAAGAGTGCATCTCTTCAAAGATGTCAAAACAAGCGTCTCCCTGAAAGCCGCCATTCCAGTGGTTAGTTATGGTCACATCGATGTCCGTCGCCCAGACAGACAAGACCAGAAACGTTAACAGGGCACAAGTTCTGCAGGAATGTGAACAAAAAAAATAAACGTTATTAAAATACGTGAGCCAAACAGACCACGGAGAGATAGTTCATTGGATGTTTTCATTTTTAGATAAAAGCCAGTTGTATTATTTATTTTACAAGCATTGATTTGGATTTTTGTTTTCGATTTTTTTTTTCAAAGCACAGGGAAAATGATTTTTTTCTAATTTTTCTATTGACAAGCTTCAAGCCTAGTCCGCTAGAGAAATGTAATTGATTCCCTAAACTCTTACAAAAGTTCAAAGTTCAAAGAGAGAAGAGAATATTTCCCATTAACCAATGCGGTCGAAAAAAATGTTAACCTATTATAATTATCTACGTAACATGTTGTTTAGCAGTGCCGTTGTGATTAAATGCAAGTGTACCCACATTTTCAGGCTTGACCTAGATGTTACTATTTTGATTATATTTATTCCCTACACTAAGGAATACAACTGATAAAACCTGATGCTATACTTATGTATAAAATGGTTAGTAATTCAAATTCACTTGTATCAAGCACCTTTGTACACGTAAAGGTAAATTTAATATAAGTTCTTACCTCATTTGTTAAGTTTGCTGTCAAGTTTGTTCTATCAGCAGCCACGATTCTCTCATTCATTATCTATATATCTACAGTTTGTCCTTGTTTCTAACAACTTTATCGGACTTGGGGTCAAAAATTAAGTTTCGGAACTTAAACGATTGTTTATGTTATTCTTTTTTAAAGAAAATAAATATTAATTTGATAGTGTAATTGTTGGTAATTAAATTAAAGTTCAATTTATCATCGTAAATGGATAAGGAACTTGATTCTTACCACAGAAAAAGAAATAATACAAAATGGTCATCTTCAACTTAAATTGATTTTTCCGAAAATCGGCATATTTGTGTATTCTTCTTCTTTGTATCGGTATTTAGATGCTACACTGTTAGAATGGACAACGCAACTAGTGATATTTTTTGTAGGCATTTTAAATAGTGCTGCGCTGTCTGTATGATATATATGTTGTGATTCTTTTGTACATAAAAAAAAAGTAAAGTTCCATTTAGCCCTAGCGGGCCATCGGGGCAGATAAAGTGTAGAATTCATTTGTTTCTATAGCCTCAACATAGGGATTCGGGGTTAGCACAACACCCGGCCGCCTTTACTTCCCCAAATTAAAGTCAGGTACCCATTTAAAGCTGGATCGACTTGTGGGACGAATATGCACCAAATTTCACCTGGAAAAATTCTATCGAACCCAGGACTCTCAGGTCGACAGTCGAGTATCTACACCACTGGGCCATCCGTCCCACTCTTTTGTAAATATTTTACGAAAATTATTTTAAAAATTAAATTTGTGTTCGGCGATTTTTTTTCTCTTCAATGTTTATTTTCTTATATGCTTATATATATATATATATAAATGATGTTGGTTGATAATGGACACACACACACATGCTTAAGCACTACCACATACACACACACACACACGCACACTCACGATTCATATTTAACCGAATATATTTAACTTATGCACTAATTTATGGCTATTTGTCACTTTGTGTGCATTTCTCTACCGAAAAGTCATAGTAACAAATGACATAGTAAAAAACTTCATAGTAGCATATCGATCCGCGTAGAGACTGATTTACTGCAAAAGAAATGTTCGCGTCAATTTAACTATTTTGCAGTTAACATAAAAATAAAGTTAACAATATGCGGTTAACATAAACATAAAGTTAACAATCTGCGGTTGACATAAAAAGAGAGTTGACAATCTGCGGCTGACATAAAAAGAAAGTTAACGTTCTGTTTGTGCCTATGTAGGCCTACTGTATTTATAATTTGGATCAATGTAAGTAAAGTAAATGTATTTGATCCTATTAGGCTCCAGGTGTGTTCAGTTGTCATCTTCTGACTATAAAGTATAAACTGGTATGAACTGGACATCAACAGAGGTAAGTGTTGATATCATTTTACATATGTGACTCTATGACCTTCGGATTTTGTTTCTGGTGTACTGTCACCGCTAGACAAAGTTTTATCTAGAGCTTTAAGTTTTAATAGATATACCTATACAAACAAATACGAAGGTTTTTCGCTAGTGTGTGTGTGTGTGTGTGTGTGTGTGTGTGTAAACTGCCCACATATTCATCGTCTCCGTAGATCCATGGACCCTGTGGGCGTGGTAATAAATAGAAAACACACTTGCTTCCAAACTGACCGTGGTAATAATGAGATTAACTAGCCGGTCATCTTAAGCCAGTGACATGGACCCAGTGACTTGATACAGCACGTATGATAATAACGAGATTAACTAGCCGGTCATCTAAAGCCCGCGACATGATGGACCCAGTGACCTGATACACATCACAAACAAATAAAGAAACAATGTGTCAGTTTTTGTATGTAGTGATTTAGTAAACAAAGGTAAGGCACGGCTACAAGAACAGGTTATTATAATTTCTTATTTATCTGTGGTCCAAAGAGTGACATAAAGCTAAACATATTTAAGATAAAAAACAAACTATCTCTCAAGAATAAAACCGAGACTCATTGAATTTGTTATCTACAATCAAGTAAACCGGCGTCTATCGGTTCTCATTATTTGATTTTATCAACAAGTAACTTTCATGTAGAATGTACGTAATCGGTCTTATTCCAATATAGCACTCTTCACTCAAATACGTTCAAATTAAATGATTAAGTAATTGGTTAAAGTCAGAGAACATGTTCTAATTTGTACGAATACTACAGTTAATAAAAAAAAAAAGCCAAAGCGCTTCGATAGTGTTTGTTATTCTTTGAATCAAATATGTATATGCATATATGTACTTCTGTAACTGTAATAGAATCCTTTTGGTTATTGAATTCGCTGGTCTCAAGATGATTTGATGTGGGTCCCCGAAAATTGTAATAAATCTCTCATCGAAGATGTAAACAATAAATAATATATATATATACTTATATATTTACAGAGATAGAGAGAGAGAGAGACAGATCCTCATTTTTACAGAGTACCACGTCTTCTTCTTCTTTAATTTTCATTATTTCAATTTGCCAAGCCTATTGTGAATTCTTTAAAACTATTTTATCTTTCTAATTTAATATGAATTTATTTTCAACTCGCTTTGATCTACATTATTATACAAAATAACAAAACGACATACTATATTTAAAAACGTGGCTAATTCTTCCTAGAGTTCTATCTCTATAATTGACGGGGAATTTAGTAACATTTTGGTGTAGTAGTTAGTGATGTTATAATGCTCCAAATAATAATAATCTAATAATATAATAGCGGTTGGGTTCTGCGTTAAATTGAAAGAAATAATACGACAGTATTCCAGTTTAAAATACAATTATGACAAAACCGGATCTGCCCGAAACCAAAAATAACCTAGCTTACCGATCAAGCCTAACGGGATATAACTCTATGCAAAAGTCTTTGCAGGGTACAGCTAGAAATATATAATGTTTATTTCTAGTAATACAATGGCTAGTGAGAAATTTTAAATTAACATTATTACATTATTTGCATATTTATTGATTCACAAATATATATACACATCCATATCAGCACATAAAAATAAAATAAAGACGGGACAATTATCAAGGACTATTGTATCTGAAAGTACTGGTAGCTTCGTTGAGAGTTGTCTGCCTAGAGATCAACTGCGATATTTCCATTCCAGTTATATCCCTTGATGTGACTGATCCCGCCCCTCTGGTTATCTCCATGACCCACCAGATCCCAGCTCCAGGCTCCGGCATAGCCGTGATTGTACACGTACTCAAATAGTTGGTTGATGTTCATACCGCCGCCATCTTGTTCCCAGAATTCCCCAACCACAATCGGTTTTCCTGTTCCGTAGTCTCCAGACGAATGCTGACGGGAAAAAGTGTGACATAATACATAATTGATATGATAAACGATTGATATGATTAATGATTAATATGATAAACGATTATTATCATAAACGATTGATATGATAAATGATTGATATGATAATCGATTGATATGTTAAACGATTGACATGATAAACGATTATTATCATAAACGATTCATATGATAAATGATTGATATGATAAATACATGACATGATAAATAAATGACATGATAATAAAAAAAACATGTATAAATTTAAAAAAAATCACACACACTAAAAACAGTAGTCACAGGTTTGCTTTAACGTTAAAACTTTATTATGAAATGTACATTTATACATCTCTCAAGGACAAAAATATTCAAATTACATTAGTGAGCGAGATGTTATTTAACGATGATCATGGTGGAGGAAGTTTGTTATTGTAGTTGGACTAATACAATAAACATTAACATTTCAGGTTCAAAATTCCATTTGTTATTATAATGTTACTCTCTAGATTTAAAAGACAAAAAATAAGTCAGAAATATAGAAATGGAGAGGAGAGTAAACTTATTAGAAACTTTACCTTAAATGGAGAAGTGTCATCCCAATTACCTTGATAAGAATAAGAATGAACTTGATAAAAATCTAGTTTACCCTGTAATATAATCAAACATGCACATTGATTTAGAATGAAAGTTTCAACACTCAAGAAATTATGTTCAGAAATCAAGATCTTAAAAATTGATTATTTTAAATTGTTAATATATATAATATATAATATTTGTAAAAATATGTTTTTCATTATGGCTGTTTATAATATGTCTATCCGTATGGCTACTAATAATTGTCTATATCTACGGCTGCTTACGTTTCCTTTCCCTGATTTTGTCAGGCATTCATCAGAGTAGTGGTCCACCAGGCCGAAGCTGTTGGTGTTGGACCTTGGATTCCAAGCACCAACGGTAACCAAAAAGCCACCATCCACATTTTTAATGGCGTCAGCCTGCCAGTTGATGAACCTGTTGGGGGACAAAATAATCAGTGGTACATTTTTAAAACATGCAGCTTATCAAATGTATTGAAATTAATCACTTTTAGTTAGTCGCCAAACGAGTCAAACCTGGTCACTGTCCCGCCATTCATCAGACAGTATGTTTGTAGACAACAGATATTAGCGTTCAATAAGACTGACCACATCGAAAAAAAAGCTAATCCTGAGGTTTGTTGTTTTTTTGAGGAGGGGGGCACATGCTGATCCGCCTTTTTTGGAACCCCCCTATTAGTAACTAACATTAGTATTTTTATCAAAATGATATAACAACTCGAAAAATTTAAAAATGTTCGGGGTTCTATTTTGTTTGGGTGTGGTCTTTTGCTTACTTATTAGACGTCGTTCTGCAAAAAGACTAGAAAGACCCACCGAGAATACGTATTTTAAAGATATGTAAAGGGGGATAAACCTATATATGATATATTGACGAGTTAGTTTCTCCTTGATTAAGAACCTAAATCTTTTAATATTTTATTTAAAAAATATTATATTTTAAACAAAAAAAATTATTACTGAAAAAAATCACCCAAAGAGATTTTCACTTAAAAAAGGGAACATTGACGGGCTGAATGGGAGAAATTAATGCCAGCTCTTGATTATTTCGCTGACCTTTTCACTTTCAGAATGCGGAATAATGCTATCATATTCTAATTCTTAATAAAACATGCACTTTGTATATTTTAACGGGAAATGTTGCAGATTATAAAAAAAAAACACACGATAAGTTAAACATCTATCCACTCACCTGAGGAGGTCACGGAAACTGTATCTTCTACCTGCCCAACCAGCCCCGCTGTTCTTTAATGCAGAGCCATCAAAACAACGGTCCGAGTCACCCTGGATGAAGAAATGATATAAAGTAGAACCGGGTTGCATTGCCATTGGCCTTATTCCTTCTGTCACTTAGTAATAGTCTGATATAACTGTCAATTAATGTTCCATCATATATAATAATATTCATTTCCAGTGTGCGTTAAATCGAAAGCGGAAAACAAGAATTCAAAATGTCGTCATCCCCTGTGTCTCGATTCAATTTTTCTTTTTGATATTATCTACAGTTTTCAATAGTTTCTGTGCTTTTAATTATGAAATGTAAAAGTCCCCAATATCAAAAATTAATAATTAGCATATAATATCATTCAAATCATTGTAGTTTTTATTACAACAGAGCATTTTAACATCGTCAGACGTAAACAATAGTAATAATCGAAAATCCCCGACGTCGGCGACGATAAGACTATTGACCGTGTTTTCGTATCTAAGTTCGTAAATAAAGTCAAATTCTGCAAATTTCTATACTAATTAAGTTCTCAGCTTTTATAATATTTATTTTTTTGAATAAATACGGCTTTGAATTATTTCTTAATTACAAAATAACAATATAGGCCTAAAAACTAGGTCAAAAGGCAATGAAAACATAACCGAGCAATATTTTTCTTATAGTACATTAAAATTGCATCTTAATTTGGTTGGCGCGGTGGCATGATGGTTATGCAGCTTGGACAATAGTTTCTCTTATGCAGACTCTCCGGGTTCGATTTCTCCCAGTGACATTTATTGTTTTTTTGTTTCATAATGTATCCTTTTAGTTGTTTTAATGAAAAGTAACTAATTAGATCTCTTTGACATTTTTTTAAAATTGAAATAATTTATCTTTTAGGATGTTGTAAGAAAAAGAATCAACAACTAATTAGATTTTTAATTATTTCATAACTTAAAAATAAAAATTAACACAGAGGCGTAACTAGGGTTTGGGGGGGGGGTCCAAAATCGAAAGTCCCACCGGGCTCCTGCTTTAGGGGAGCCCCCAAAATTATTTTTTACATTAAATATTAAGTACATAATCTCATGTCATGGTATCGAATGTCAAAATGCAGGGCCCCCAAATACTAGGTTCGGCAATGGCTTAACAAGTCTATCTTCCTGCAAAGGCTTATATTAGCCGTACCCTGCAGAACCTTTGCATAGAGTTATATCCCCTTAGGCTTGATCGGTAGGCTAGATTATTTTTGGCTTCGGGCAGATCTAATTTTTTCATGATTGTATTTTAAACTGGAATACTGTTGTATTAATTCTTTTCTTTCGATTTAACGCAGAACCCAAATCGCTATTATTAAAATAGATTACAGTATAATTTTTACTGAAAAATAAAAAAGTATTTTCCCCCTTAAAACTTTAAAGGGCCCGTTGGGGCAAATGAAGTATAGGTGGTCGTGCAGTGTAGAGCTCTAGACTGTCGACCGAAGGAACAATATAATCGAACCTCAGGATTTTTTTCAGGACGTGATAAAAGTTTCAAAGTACACCCAGGTTTATAAGACGACATATATTGTGGGGAAGGAGGGGGGGGGGGGCTGGGTTGTCGTGCCAGCCTTTATCTGCTGTGGATACAGAATTTTTATTGACAGTAACCATAGAACTACAACTAACGCCTTAATATGTCATTTCTGTTTGAGATTGAATAATAATTTGCTCTCCTTGGTACTTTTTTTTTTAAAATTACATGTCCTTATTTTTTTCTTACGAAATGATGAAGTGATTGATTGATATGAAGTGATTTATTGATATGAAGTGATTGACTGATATGAAGTGATTGACTGATATGAAGTGATTGACTGATATGAAGTGATTGACTGATATGAAGTGATTGATTGACATGAAGTGATTTACTGATATGAAGTGATTGATTGGTATGAAGTGATTAATAGATATGAAGTGATTGATATGAGTTAGTTGATTCTTATATTCTCAATTCGTTTCACCTGGACCCTCTGCCATCTTGCACATAACAAATTTAAACATCTTCTGTATACTTGACTAGCGAGTAGATTCAACGCTCCCACCCTAAGGCACGGGATTACGATGGGGGCTATTGGTCCGAGCGGGCTGAAACCGGTCCTGACTTTCAATGTATCTCTATACTCCTTACTTACATAGTCGGGGTTCAGCATTCCTTCGGGCTCATTGATGATATCCCAGCCTCCCAGTGCAGGATGACCTCTGACCGCTGATGCCAGTGGTACCAAGGCCTTGTCAATGTAGCTCTGGAGTTTTCTCCAGTCCACAATGAGACCGTCCAGCCTGTGACTTCTGTCCTGGTCCACAGCGGCGTTCCATAAGGTGGGGAATACTAGAATATCATACCTTGAGATGGACAAGATGTATATTTAACGTGCGTTATCAAAAACAATAAAAAATAATCCAGTTATATTAGTAGTTACCAATCACTCTAAGGTTAAAACACTTGTATTCTCCAAAATCTTCTATATGACACATTTCCAATTACACTGGGCAACAGTCAAAAATTCGTCAGGGGTTTTTCAACTGATTTAGACTAATTTTGGTATTCGAATATCACATTGATTTCGCTCGGTCAGGTCAACTTCTGGAGATACAGCCATAGACCTACCTGACGAGCTAAACGTATTCTAATATCAGGGGTTTTGAGTTCAATAATTTCTCTAAATTAGCTGCATAAAAATTAGCAGCAAAATAATCACAATTATAAAAACAGAGATAATTATATTTTATTTATAAATCATCAATCTGGATTTTCACTTGATTATTTAACGCATCAGCACTTGATTGGGCACAGCCTCCAGTACCCCGACCTTTCATCTGCCCGTCGTCCAGCTGCGAAGAAATTCCTGTACCAGCGACGATGACGCCACAACTTAAGACGAGAGAGGAGATACAGAAGAGGAGTATGAATCACAAGATGGTCGGCAGCCGTTCTCAGATTTGTGAGCTTAATGATCTGGTTCGGAATCTTAGATTGTCGAATAATTCCTCCGAGCGGTTGGCCTCCAGACTCAAAGAGAAAAATCTACTTGGCAAGGACGCGCGTATCACTTTCTTCCATAGAAGACATGAGGACTCATGGGCTACTTCTGCCATGAGGAAGACCTTGTGAACTGCCGAGATGTCGCCGATCTTCTTGATAAACTCGGCGGTCCTCAATACGATCCGAGAGATTGGCGACTCTTCATTGACAGCTGCAAGCACTATTTGAAGTGTGTGCTCCTCCACAACGGGAGCCAGTTCGCATCAATCCCTCTTGCGCACTCCACAAATCTTGAAGAGAAATATGAAGCAGTGAAGTATGTGCTCGACAAAATCCAATATGAGCAGCATCAATGGATCATCTGCGTCGACTTGAAGATGGTGAACTTTCTACTTGGTCAGCTGTCCGGGTTCACGAAGTACCCATACTTTATATGTATGTGGGACAGTCGCGACAGAGCCCAGCACTATGTAAAGAAAGAATGTCCGGCTCGAGAGCATCTAGTACCTGGGGCGAGAAACATCATAAACAAACCTCTTGATGACCGGGAGAAGATATTGATCCCACTGCTACACATGAAGCTTGGGTTAATGAAACATTTTACGCGCGCTCTGGACAAGGATGGGAGGTGCTTCAACTACATGTGCCGAGCATTTCCTCAACTGACCATTGAGAAGCTGAAGGCCGGCATTTTCGACGGCCCACAGATACGGCAGCTCATAAAGGACACAGAGTTCCAAAACTTCATGAACACGCTTAAGTGCGCCGCCTGGAAATCGTTTGTGCAGGTGGTGAACAACTTTCTGGGGAACATGAAGGCAGCAAACCACGCCAGACTCATCAGCAGCATGATAGAGGACTTCCAAAAACTCTGGTGTTTGATGAGTATAAAGATGCACTTCCTGTTCTCACACATGGAGAAGTTTCATGAAAACCTTGGGGCGATGAGCAGGGAGAGAGGTTCCATCAAGACATCCGCCAAATGCAGGAAAAGTACCAGAGGAGGTGGGACGCAGTCATGCTGTTGACTACTCTGGTCGCTGAAGAGAGACAACCCAGTAGCTGCTCACACAAAGGAATCGAAGAAACACCGATTTATGCTTTGAACTCTGACCTTTTGTTTCATGTAACGCTCATTGTTATACTAATATTATGATAATTATGCTTATCAAATTTGGTGGATAAATAAAAACTGAATGAATTTGAATACGTTGACTTTTTTATTTCTTGAGTAAAACGGAAAAAATCGTCAGGGGGGTTTATCAGCTGATGTGTTTTTTTTTTTTAATTTCTGTAGCAAAAAATCCTGACCTGATTGAGCGAAACCAAAGTCATTTTCAGACTCAGAGCATCAAAATTAGTCTAAATCAACTGGAAAACCCTGGACGATTTTCAAAAATAATTTTTTGCCGCCCAGTGTTATTAATAAATACGAAAATCAAATAGCGGGAAAAAAATGATTCATTTTATTATTTTTTTTGAAAAAAAAATGCGAAAAAATAGTTTTCATCATTTTGAGTTAACAGACCAAATAGAAAAACAGCTGAAGCTTGTCCATTTAATTTTTACTCCAATCTAGTAGTGCTACTTAAGCATCTGAAATGTAAAGTATAGTGAGCATTACTGACCTCTGAGCTGTGTCCAGCAAGTCCTTGAAATCGTTGATCAAAGTACCCTGATGGTCAGGAGCAGTGACGTAACCGTTACCGTCAAACGCTGGGGTTGTCTCACCTTGAATGTGAATCCATAGCCCTGAAATTGAATGGAAAATAATTCAGAATTTAGATATATATAAATGCAACACAATTTCTTATTTCAATAATATGTAAACTAAAGAATATATTTTGAAGAAAGAAAGAAATAATTAAACATTGGTTTACTTATAGAGTTTCCACCGGCATTTTTCAACATGTTGAGCTGACTTTCGATTTGACCCTTTCTGCTTGACCACTGATTATCCCCAAAGTCATAAGCGTAGGAAATCCACGGTAGGTTTCCACCAGACAGAAAAATTTTCTGGCCGTTGTATGTGAAGCCATTGCCAGACACTGCAAGCCTACCACCAAGGGCTAAAACACACACAAAAAAAAACAACAACATCCGATGACGTCATTACGCACAATTAAATCTTACAGGTCAATACATCAATGAAAGAACTAGGCGGGGCATAAGGGGCGATTCGTTCCGCGCGGCACTTATTTCGCCATTAGCCAAGTGGAGTGCTAATTGTTAGAGTTTTATCATCCATTGTTGTACCAAAGTTAACCCAAAACCCCAGTTGCTATCAACGCTCAATACCGACTGCATTATACACAAAAAAAAAGTAAAGTTTTCTTGGCCCAAACGTGCTATCAGAGCAGATGAAGTGTAGAATTCATCTGTTTCTATAACCTCGACATATGAAGGGGTTATATGGTTAACACAACTCCCAGCCGCCTTTACTTCCCCAACTTTAAGTCAGGTACCCCTTTAAAGCTAGGTGGACTTGTTGAACGACTTTGAAACAAATTTCACCTGGAAAAATTCCCAGGGATCTCACCGAGGATAGAACCCAGGAGTATCTACACCACTCGGCCATCCTTCGCTTGTGTAATTATACACAAAGTTAACTTTTTTTTTTTTGTTTTTTCGAAAGTTTGACCTTTCAGTTCCTGATAAATTGTTGTTTATCAATATTGTTCATTGTAACAAAAAAAGAAATTGTATATGTAGGTCCCCCCCCCCCCCCCAAAAAAAAAAAAACAGAGCTGCATGTAAATGATGTGTCTCAAATGTGTACTTTCACTTTGAATGAAAACTTAGAAGGAAAAAAAGTAAAGCACCAAAACATGCTAACTATCAATATAAGTATACTCAGTTAATGGGTCATGCTTTAGAGAGTGTATATGGAACCAATCACATGTTCTGGGAGAAATCTTTCAGTAAAAAATGATTGAGTGTATTGAAATGTGCACATCAACAATTGAGAACATTCAGACCACTTTGTAACACAATAGATAAAAAGTTAATAATTTCAATGGCTGAAATGCCGATACAGAAATGCATGTATTAATATTCAATTCCCTGTAACAAAGATATTTTTTTTATCATGATATTTTACTAAATCTCCTATGATAGGAAATTATGTAGTGCCTATCCATATTATCTGAACCGAGAATGTAATGGCTATGGAGCATTTTACGGGAGTCATTGGTGAGAGATCTACTCGATGTAAGATGAGTTAGTAAATATACAGTGATAAGATAGATGAATAATAGATAGATAGATAGATAGATAGATAATAATAATAATAATAAATAGATAGATGGATGGATAGATAGATGGATAGACATCACAGATAGATAGATAGATAGATGAGAGAGATGATAGATAGATAGAGAGATAGATAGATTGATAGATGAGACAATAATAATAATAATAATAATATTAAAAAAAAAATAAATAATAATAATAATAATAAATAAACAGAATGGTAGATATAAATAAATAGATGATAGATAGATAGATAGATAGATAGATAGATAGATAGATAGATAGATAGATGAATAGATGAATGATATTGAATAAATGAATGGATAGATAGATGGATAGATAGATAGATAGATAGATAGATCGATAGATAGATAGATGATTAAACCTTCAAATCTTCACCTAACTCAGCCAGTGTTAGTAACCCAAAACAGACGTGCACAACCCAGGGCAAAAAAAAAAAGATAGATTTTAAAAAATCTACACCAAGCAATTCGGCAACAGTGGATCCAAGTAGAGAATGTTACAGGGCCCACAAAATATTTAAAGTTCTTGCAAACATGACTCAGGTCAGTTCGAGAACTATTTTTACGGTAAAAAATGTTAGTCACCTAGACTTATGACGTAGATTATGCTTGCATCGCATAAGAACTTGCATGCGAAATAATGTCATCAGATACATACGTTTGTATCAGATGCAATTTCCTAATCATAAATGAAGTTTGATCTTCGAAGCGCACAAACTCTCGAACATTTTTGAATCACTTTGTGGAGAAATGAGTTCTCAGTATGTTCACTCTAGTACTCCACACAAATGTGGGATGGAGTTGTGGTGTGGGGGGAGGAAGAGATGCAGGAAGAGGTCCGTGAGGGCCAAAAAAATTTTACCTGACCGCTTTATGTCATGTAAAGTATAACTCTTTTAACAAATTGGAAGTACAAGACATAAAACTGGCTGCCGCGTACAACTGAAAAAATAATTTGCAAACCTTTTTTATTTGGAAACAATGACAGAATAATGAAATTGTTCATTCAATACACATTATAGAGACATTCTGTTGAATATATGTAAACCGATAGATAGATTGATAGATAGATAGATAGATAGATAGATAGATAGATAGATAGATAGATAGATAGATAGATAGATAGATAGATAGAGTAGATAGATAGATAGATAGATAGATAGATAGATAGATAGATAGATAGATAGATAGATAGATAGATAGATAGATAATATCATTGGTAGATAGGCTGATACAGAGATGAATAGATTATTATTCAAGTCCCTGTAAGGATGAGACATGTATATCTTGATATTTTACTATAATCCGCTAGTAAGGTGGATTTGTAGTGCCTTTCTTCATCCCCATCCATAACTGAGAGTGCAATGGCTATGTAGGCACCACAAGGAGATATAGGTAGGAAATCCGATGATATTAGAAGAAGCTGAGATTATGGTGGTCCTCAATCAGAAAACTGATACAAATAAATAACAAAACGATAAATATAAAAAAAAAATTAAACATTAATTTTTCCAGAATTATATTTTACTAGAAAGAAAATAGCATGCGTCTATCTTTAAAATATGTTTAATTAATATTGATTTCAGTTTATAAAACTCTTAAAAAGGTAATTTTCCAAAAGTTTTAAAAGACAAAAAAATGTAATAAACAAATATACTTTGTTTTGAATGCCCTGGTAAAAGGAAAATACAAATTAAAAGGTAACTCAGCTAAAGTAGTGTCCTATCCCTTGTGATTAAGCTTTGTTTACGTTTCATGTTATTGCCTTATTTGGTATTGTTCCATCCCTTGCTACCACACACCGTTGGTCACGGTGTATTTCCTTATATGGTATGGTAAGTGCTTGCAGGGTCAAGCATGCATGATGCAATCACCCCACGCACTCGGAGTTTGGCGCGAATCGCCTACACATTGACCTCTGTGGTTTTGGCGGGAAAATGATGTAATATGTGGGGGTGATATATCCTATATATAGGGGAAGTTATAACGGTTGTGAGATAGACGGAGACACACACACAAGAGAGAGACTAGAGACCCAGGAAAGGGATACTAGGACTGGTGGACAGTGCAAACGGAATTAATAATAGTTATTAATTCGTGTACTGGTTTATAAGTTATACCAGCTACATGTGATTTATTGCCACATCTCTCATCGAATATTGATCTTAGTATTTATCGTGTGTGTTAAATTATAGAATTATACATGTGATTTATCGATTCACTTCTCAAGTGTTTATATTGGATTATCATATTCTCATCTGTAAATATCACGCATTAAAAAGTTCAGTTAATTCTTTTACAATACAAGGAGTTGTGTCGTCTGATTTAATTAGAGCACAAATGGGATACGATAAGTAGATTAAATAAAAATTGTGTATTTAAGATCTCAGGTAAAACTGTGAAACTCGAAATGTTTGACTAAACTCGTTGACTAGCATTATTATTTATGTGCTTTTGATAGAGAAACACTTTGAAATATTATCAAAACTACTATAACTAGTATATCTGGTTGTTTATTTCTTGAGAAAAATATATACTGACCTGACCCATACTGACTAGTATTCTAGAATTAATATTTGCACGCTCAATTCAACAAGTTGTGTTTAATATAGTCTGCTACATTAACCAGATAGTTCTCTTATCATTGAAAACCAATCAACATGACAGGAAAACATCAGAAAAAATTGTACATTACATATTTTTTTACAACAATTTATTTTTCTCTCAAAATGATTATCTAAACACTTTTTTTAAATGAAATGATAAGTAAAGTAGGGTTAAGTACATTGAGTTTAATAAAGTAGATCATATTCTTTGATTGACTCTCGGCACATTGACTGAGAATTAACGTCAGGACGATGGTACTGATGATATGCGAATTAGAAGAGGGGCTGTGTCTATCACAGGCACTGACAGATCAAACCCGGCGAGCTGGAAACAACATTGGATTTCAGAATTTATTGTAATAAAAAGTATTACCTATAGTGAGTGATATTAAGTCTTATAAAGACTTGCCAAATTAATCAAATTATGTTACAATGTGCAAAAACAAAAGAAAATTTAATTCTTTCAAAACTAAAAAGTAAAATATAAAATTATATAAAAGTAAAATACAAAAAACATGTATACAAAAAATACCCCATGATATCATACAAATATTTATATAAATTATTATTACTAAAATTAAAAGCGTGGGTGACTACCATATACGGAACTAAATATGTCTTTACATTAGATCATACATAGAAATACATTTAACAATCTACATGGGCTACAACTCTTGGTTGTTTATAGGATCTAAGCATCCTAGCTTCCTGTAGGTTTAAAACTGTTGATCGTAAATAATTAAGTAGATATTGTGGGATTTCACTTTAGTCTAATTAGTCATTTAATTATTGTATATTATACAACGACTAACATTTGAAAAATAAATCACATTGGACATGCTCGAAAAATTCTAAGAAATAAACATTTCAATTAAACCCCTGAGCTATGTTTAGAAAATTTTAAATAATCAATGTATTGATTGTATAGATGTTTTTCAACTACAGCGCCAATTGCTACTTCATTCTTACAGACACACAAACTACAGCGCCAAATGCTTACTTCATTCTTACAGACACACAAACCAGCGCCAATTGCTACTTCATTCTTACAGACACACAAACTACAGCGCCAATTGCTACTTCATTCTTACAGACACACAAACTACAGCGCCAATTGCTACTTCATTCTTACAGACACACAAACTACAGCGCCAATTGCTACTTCATTCTTACAGACACAATCTTACAGTGCCAATTGCTACTTCATTCTTACAGACACAATAAACTACAGCGCCAATTGCTACTTCATTCTTACAGACACACAAACTACAGCGCCAATTGCTACTTCATTCTTACAGACACACAAACTACAGCGCCAATTGCTACTTCATTCTTACAGACACACAATCTACAGTGCCAATTGCTACTTCATTCTAACAGACACACAAACTACAGCGCCAATAGCTACTTCAATCTAACAGACACACAAACTACAGTGCCAATTGCTACTTCATTCTTACAGACACACAAACTACAGCGCCAATTGCTACTTCATTCTTACAGACACACGTAAACTACAGCGCCAATTGCTACTTCATTCTTACGGACACTAGACAAACTACAGCGCCAATTGCTACTTCAATTCTTACAGACACACAAACTACAGCGCCACTAAGTTGCTACATCGTCTAAGCAGACAGACAAACTTCAATGCCAATTGCTACTTCATTCTTACAGACACACAAACTACAGTGCCAATTGCTACTTCATTCTAACAGACACACAAACTACAGCGCCAATAGCTACTTCAATCTAACAGACACACAAAACTACAGCGCCAATTGCTACTTCATTCTTACAGACACACAAACTACAGCGCCAATTGCTACTTCATTCTTACAGACACACAATCTACAGTGCCAATTGCTACTTCATTCACAACAGACACACAAACTACAGCGCCAATAGCTACTTCAATCTAACAGACACACAAACTACAGCGCCAATTGCTACTTCATTCTTACAGACACACAAACTACAGCGCCAATTGCTACTTCATTCTTTACAGACACACAAACTACAGCGCCAATTGCTACTTCATTCTTACAGACACACCAAATCTACAGCGCCAATTCGCTACTTTATTCTTACAGACACAAAGTACAGCGCCAATTGCTACTTCATTCTTACAGACACACAAACTACAGCGCCAATAGCTACTTCAATCTAACAGACACACAAACTCAGCAGCGCCAATTGCTACTTCATTCTTACAGACACACAAACTACAGCGCCAATTGCTACTTCATTCTTACAGACACACAAACTACAGCGCCAATTGCTACTTCATTCTTACAGACACACAAACTACAGCGCCAATTGCTACTTCATTCTAACAGACAGACAAACTACAATGCCAATTGCTACTTCATTCTTACAGACACACAAACTACAGTGCCAATTGCTACTTCATTCTAACAGACACACAAACTACAGCGCCAATAGCTACTTCAATCTAACAGACACACAAACTACAGCGCCAATTGCTACTTCATTCTTACAGACACACAAACTACAGCGCCAATTGCTACTTCATTCTTACAGACACACAATCTACAGTGCCAATTGCTACTTCATTCTAACAGACACACAAACTACAGCGCCAATAGCTACTTCAATCTAACAGACACACAAACTACAGCGCCAATTGCTACTTCATTCTTACAGACACACAAACTACAGCGCCAATTGCTACTTCATTCTTACAGACACACAAACTACAGCGCCAATTGCTACTTCATTCTTACAGACACACAAATCTACAGCGCCAATTGCTACTTCATTATTACAGACACACAAAGTACAGCGCCAATTGCTACTTCATTCTTACAGACACACAAACTACAGCGCCAATTGCTACTTCATTCTTACAGACACACAAACTACAGCGCCAATTGCTACTTCATTCTTACAGACACACACCCCTACAGTGCCTATTGCTACTTCATTCTAACAGACACACAAACTACAGCACCAATAGCTACTTCAATCTAACAGACACACAAACTACAGCACCAATTGCTACTTCATTCTAACAGACACACAAACTACAGCGCCTATTGCTACTTCATTCTTACAGACATACAAGCTACAGCGCCTATTGCTACTTCATTCTTACAGACACACAAACTACAGCTCCCATTTCTACTTCATTCTTACAGACACACAACTACAATGCCAATGGCTACTTCATTCTTACAGACACACAAACTACAGCGCCAATAGCTACTTCATTCTTACAGACACACAAACTACAGCGCCAATTGCTACTTCATTCTAACAGACAGACAAACTACAATGCCAATTGCTACTTCATTCTTACAGACACACAAACTACAGCGCCAATTGCTACTTCATTCTAACAGACACACAAAGTACAATGCCAATTGCTACTTCATTCTTACAGCCATACAAGCTACAGCGCCTATTGCTACTTCATTCTTACAGACATACAAGCTACAGCGCCAATTGCTACTTCATTCTTACAGACACACAAACTACAGCGCCAATTGCTACTTCATTCTTACAGACACACAAACTACAGCGCCAATTGCTACTTCATTCTTACAGACACACAAACTACAGCGCCAATTGCTACTTCATTCTTACAGACACACAAACTACAGCGCCAATTACTACTTCATTCTTACAGACACACAAACTACAGCGCCAATTGCTACTTCATTCAAACAGACTCACAAACTACAACGAAAAAAAAATTAACTGAAATCATCAAAAGGATTACATGCATTTTATTTTTCTTATCAAAAACTTCAAGGACTCGATGTTTGACATTTGTTTGAGTGGGTCGATGCACTTGGGTTATTAAAAACGAGATCTAGTTTGAGAGTCAACATAAAAGTGACACTTTTTATGTGTTTGGGTGTGTGACAGGCCAGCAGGTCATGACGTAATTGATACTTGTAGCGAAAGAAAAACAGATGATGCTGTATTATGAACTACTTGTGGAAGCAAACAATAGTAGTGATGAAACATACTAAAAGTAATGAAGACAGTAAAATTTCTGTGTCATTAATTCCCTGTATATAGCATTTTTTTAGACAAAAGGCATATTTTGAAGGATTTTTTCCTAAACTGCAATAATTTCAAATAAAAAGCTAATGTTTTATAACACAAAACCTTAAACTAATTTTAAAAAATGGCAGGAGTTTGTGTCTCTTACTGCTGTATCCATGTGACACTCAGTGTCTCTTACTGCTGTATCTATGTGACACTCAGTGTCTCTTACTGCTGTATCCATGTGTCACTCAGCGTCTCTTACTGCTGTATCTATGACATTCAGTGTCTCACACTGCTGTATCTATGTGACACTCAGTGTCTCTTACTGCTGTATCTATGTGACACTCAGTGTCTCTTACTGCTGTATCTATGTGACACTCAGTGTCTCTTACTGCTGTATCTATGTGACACTCAGTGTCTCTTACTGCTGTATCTATGTGACACTCAGTGTCTCTTACTGCTGTATCTATGTGACACTCAGTGTCTCTTACTGCTGTATCTATGTGACACTCAGTGTCTCTTACTGCTGTATCTATGTGACACTCAGTGTCCCTTACTGCTGTATCTATGTGACACTCAGTGTCTCTTACTGCTGTATCTATGTGACACTCAGTGTCTCACACTGCTGTATCTATGTGACACTCAGTGTCTCACACTGATGTATCTATGACAGTCAGTGTCTCACACTGCTGTATCTATGACATTCAGTGTCTCACACTGCTGTATCTATGACATTCAGTGTCTCACACTGCTGTATCTATGACATTCAGTGTCTCACACTGCTGTATCTATGACATTCAGTGTCTCACACTGCTGTATCTATGACATTCAGTGTCTCACACTGCTGTATCTATGACATTCAAGTTGTATTAAATAATGTATACTGTAGGTATTTTGTTACATAGAGTTGAGTTTGGTTAGCATTGTTTCATTCTTATTTTTAGTGCCAGGAGCTTAGGGCTCATTCGTAAATGACGTAACGCAAAAAACGACATTTTAGACCCCACCCCTCCCCCTTGTCACAAAGTGTCACAAAATTTTCACCCCCCCCCCCATTATGTCACGTCACAAGTTAAAATAAATTAAAATACCTCAAATTACTGATTTATTTTTCTTTCGTTATTTTTGGAGACAATCATTCTTAAGGCATTCAGATGCTGATCGATAGAGAAAATTGCAATACCTTCTTCTTCAAAAAGTAATAACTATCGAACTTTTTAAGATACAAAATTTTCATAACGGTCAATTTTCAAAATTTCAAGTTGAGAATTGTAATTTTGGCAGAAAATTCAAGCAAATTTTGGATTTTGTGACAGGGGGGGGGGGTCTGGGAAATTGTGACAAAAAATATCACAAAATCCTAGACCCCCCCTCCCCTCTAAGCGTTACGTCATTTGCGAACGAGCCCTTAATGCGATGTAGTCTCAGAGTAGTTGTGTCACCATGAGTCATTGTGTTGTCATGTCAATGTAATATGTGTTATTATAAATATTGGTGGGGGACTGATCTACCGGTGAATATTTCAGGTCATGGTTAAGTCCTCGCTATATGAGACACTGAATGTCATTTCATCTCACTATTACTGGGACTTAACACTTCTTGCTGACCTGTTAGTGGTGTTGTGCTGTTGATTGTGGAAGATGAGTTGTAAGAAGTTATTAAACAGTGACGCCTTGTCGTATAGAGAATCATTTAGTCAAGATGGTAGGTCTTGAACTTCTTGTTATCTAACAGTCACACAACTATTAATATTATTTTGATCACACTTTGTGCTCCTGATTAATACACATTGTTTTGATCTAGTTTATTAATAATTGATGAGGATGTTTGTATAATTAAAATGTCTTTTATTTGATGGGAATAATTAATAGCTCATTGTTTAGCAACTGTCTTATTTACTCAATTGTGTTACGGAAATGTAATTAGTTAACGGGTATATCTAACTGTAGATGAGTCAGTTAAGATATTGACTTATTGTTCAAAAGCCACTCATCCTTACGACTAGATTACAAAGCGGCCACTCCCATTAAGTAACTGATTGGAGGATGGGTCTTGACAAAGCCCCTACACTGTCAGACCAGCCACCAAGGAGGGCGATCTGTGAAATTTTCATGAGGGAGGGGAGGTGTCAAAAGCTCCCCGGTAGTCAAATATAATGAGGGGCCTGAGAGCTGCAATCAGCCACATTGATAACGGCTTTAACTAGCACCCTAATGTAATCTGCATAGGGACTTGAAATACTTTTGCCTAAGTACTCATATTATCCCTTTGAAGGACGGCCCTCAAAAACGTAAGAATGAATTTGACTACAGAATGCATATTTCAACATTTAATACTGAAACATAAATCGATTTATAATATAAAGAAAACATGCTCAATTAATATTGAAAAAAAAACTACATTATTGATTGAGTGAGATTTCTTAAAAAATAAATTTATTTCCAATAACGAAATGCTTTTACAGCAGGCATAGTTCATTCAAATTTTCAATAATCAATTCCATTATTTAAGCGACTTGAACATGTTTAAACATTGATTGGAATGACTCCGTTGGCAGTCAGTCCTTTGATATGACTAATTCCAGCTCTTTGGTTCGCTCCGTGGGCCATCAGATCCCAGCTCCATGCTCCGGCATAGCCGTGGTTGTAGACGTACTCAAAGAGCTGATTGATATTCATGCCACCGCCATCTTGTTCCCAGAATTCACCAACTACGATTGGTTTCCCGGTTCCGAAGTCTCCAGCTGAATGCTTTCATGAGAGACAAATTAGAAAATAAGATTATTTTAACATTGATGTTTGTACACTAGTTTGCAATATGTATGGTTTTTATCTTTTTATATTAAAAATAATGATAACATAATTATAACTAATAAAAGTAGCTAATTCCCGGGCGAATCTTGTAAATTTATTCATAAGAAAATAATGTATTAAACCTTGAAGGGAGACACGTTGTCGAAATTACCTTGGTAGGAGTAAGAGTGAAACTGGTAAAAGTCTATTTTGCCCTGTTGGAACCAAACAGTAAAATAGAAACATGGTGCAATATCTCGCAATTAAGTTGGAGATTATTAAATCTAAAATAAAGTATGTATGTTATAAGTTTTAGTTGTTTAAATTTTTTTTCAATGATTGTATGTTGATTTAACTAGCATAAGTTGATTTTATGCACATCAGTATTCAAACTCACGTTTGGTTTTCCTCCTTTGACCAGGCAAGCATCAGAATAATGATCGACAAAACCGAAGCGGTCAGTGTTAGATTTCGGGTTCCAGGATCCCACGGTCACCAGGAATCCGGGATCGACACTCTTGATGGCAGCCGCCTGCCAGTTGATGAACCTGATGAGAAAGTCCACCAAACTTTATATTTGTTTCTTTAATAAAGTTAGTTTGTTTGTAAGAAGAAATCAACGGACAAAACTCTTGGTAAACAACAAGAAGATATTGAGACAAATTGTACTGTACATATGAATGGTATTGTGTGTGTGTGTGTGTGTGTGTGTGTGTTCTTAATAGACTTGTTGATTTGCTTTTCAGTAGCTGTCTTTTGGAGTGCCGATTTGGGCAATAGTCTATCATTTAAATGAGACCTAGCGTTTATGCCGACATATAGTCAAAAGTTAGGTCATAAGCCCCGCATTCATAGCTCACCATAGACCACGCTCAGTTAACATTAATAATAATACTAGGGTCACTTTTGAGAAAGGTCATATTCATACATAGGCTACTAGCTTTATCGTGCAAAGCCTTTGTATAGGGATAAGCCCCGATAAGCAATAGTTCAACATTGAGGTTATCAAGAATATGTCTTTGTAATTAATTGATTCTATTTACTTTATGGTATGGGAATTTTAAAAAAAACAAATTTACAAATCGAGACGCCGGCAAGAGGCCATTTAGATTTAAACTGGAAACCGGATTTTTACTTTCAATCTACAGCAGACTGATGCAGTGGCGTCACTAGGGATGTGCGGACCTCACCGGGTGACACCCTCACAAGGGGTGGCACCAAAATGCAAAATATCTAGTTTTAGGCCTATATTCTTATTTTGTAATGTCTATGGGGTGTCATGAGAAGGGTGACAAAATGAGTTACCGCACCGGGTGACACCAACCCTAGTGACGCCACTGGACTGATGTCAGACGGGATATATTTATATAGATATTTGACGTAACCCGTATATATATATCAGTGTTACGAATTACCTGATAATATCGTGATAATTATATTTATGGCCGGCCCATCCAGCGCCAGAGTTTTTCAAGGCCGTTGAGTCATAACAGTGATCACCGTTACTCTGTATAGAACAAGTAAAACAGATAAAATTAATTTAACAGAATGTCTGAGCTTAGCAGTTAGCACTATTGTAGTTGCTGGCTGGGATAAGAGTCAATATTATGGACAGGCAAACTATATAACTGTCAAAGGGTACACACTACAATAAGTGGACCAGCTTAAAGTATTCATTCATATTAAATCTGTTGCTGTGCGTGACCCGACTTAATACTTTTTGCCTGTGGCCCGCTAACGTCCACGAATATCTCTTTCTAAGCCCACCCCCCACCCAATCCCTGATAGTCTCTTCATGTAGTTCACAATCATCTATTCAGGTCTCTGCATTAAACCTCAACACATCTCTTGGTTGTGGGGGGATTAGGCACCTAGGGACCCCCAAACATCCTTCAAAGTATCTGAATATGACCCCCCCTTACTCTCTGACTAAGGCCAATCATCCATGGAGGTTTCTTCCTGGGGCCCCCAAACATCCATGGAAGTCTCACCACAGGGCCTCCCAAAAACCTAAGAACGGCCCTGGTAATGATATATCGGAAATATTGTCTTCATGGTACATCCATTGTCCCTTACTTATGTGACTTACCCAAGGCAAACATAGTCAAACTATCTTTCATTGATATTTCGAGCTTCCTCACATCCTAACACCAATCTTTCATATGAGGGAAAATATGTATGCACAGCCCTCAAATTAACACCAAATAGCCTCACGCAACGCCTCAGTCTATACTTTACAAATCAATTAATTAGGCAGTTGTTGTTTTTTTTAGGTAGAATTAGCCAAATGGAAAGTTGACCCCTTTGATCAGCTGGTAAAAAATGTTTTCATATTTGGTCTGCCACTGAGTGCTTTCATCTACAAAGAAATTCTACTCCATAAACAATTCCACTTACAACATCCGGGTTGATCATACCCTCGGGCTCGTTCATGATATCCCAGGCTCCCAGAGCTGGATGACCTTTGACCGCTACGGCCAAGGGATGCAACACTTTGTCGATGTAGCTCTGGAGCTTGTTGGCGTCAACGATGAGACCGTCCAGCCTGTGACTGTTGTCTTGGTTGACAGCGGCGTTCCACAGGGTGGGGAACACGAGGATATCGTGGCTGCAAATATAGTCGACATTAGAGACTGACGGTCAACCACATACACAGATCATCATATATAATAATACTCATTTCCAGTGTGCGTTAAATCGAAAATAAAGAATTAATACAACAGTATTCCAGTTTAAAATACAACCATGAAAAAAATCGGATCTGCAAGAAACCAAAAAATAACCTCGCCTGCCGATCAAGCCTAAGGGGATATAACTATGCAAATGTTTTGCAGGGTACAGCTAGTATATACATATAGATGCAAAAGTCATTTATTATCATAGCCTGGCCGTAGCGTGTTTTGACAAGATCACTTACAATGGACGCGTCTTCACCTTTTCTCTTCTTACTACAAATGAAAACCAAATAAAAATAACGTTTAAATTTGTACTCAAGCTGTACCCTGCAAAACCTTTTGCATAGAGTTATATCCCCTTAGGCTTGTTCGGTATGCTAGGTTATTTTTGGTTTCGGGCAGATCCGATTTACGATTGACGATTTTGAACTGGCATAGTGTTGTATTAATTCTTTACTTTCGATTTAACGCAGAACCCACACCGCTATTTATATAGTTTATTGGAATGAATACGGATGAAAATATTGAATTAACAATAATTAGGATTAAATTAATCATACAAGTTCATCACCATACCACCTAATGTAGCAATTTTTTGTTTTATTCTAAGATAACCAATTTTATTGGATGTGATTGGATGGTATCAATTTGTCAAGATACTCACAAATAGTGTTACTTAAATTTAATAGAGAAGTTCCACAAACTATTTACCTTTGGGCTAAGTTTAGCATGTCCTTAAAGTCATTAATAAATGTCCCCTGATGGTCAGGAGCAGTGACGTAACCGTTGCCGTCAAACGCTGGACTGGTCTCTGCCTGGATGTGAATCCAGAGTCCTACAACACAAACATGATATATAGTAAACATGATATATATTGAAACATGTAGTGGTTTGAGTGTTACAGTCAAATTTCTCTTAGAGGGTGATATTCGAAGTAAATGAATTTGTTAGGATTTCAATATATATATGCACATTTTGCATAATTTTTTTTTTTTTTATATTTTTTTAACGCCGCCATTGCCAGCATGGTAGGGTGTAGTGTGCTACCACACCAGCATTGTTGGCGGCGCTGATGCGCGTCTGCCATGCCTACAGAGCGGCGGGGTGAGTGTGCCTGCTATCATCTGCAGGGATGACAGAAAGATGGGTTTTAATCCTTACCCAAACTGGCCAGACGAGCAGGGTGTGTGTGCTGCCGATCGACCAGAATGGCAAGGAAAGGGGTTTTTCCTGCCACTCGGACAGAGGGGAGGGTGTAGTGTGCCTATACCCTCAGCCAGAAATGGCAGGCTGCGCAGGTGTGCTTGAGTGGGACGGATTGGAAGGGTGTTGTGTGCCGACCACATCCGTCACCACCGCCGGTAGTGAATAATGCGGTCTCGGATGTCCTCACTGACCACAGTACCACCACCCTCGCAAGTAATGGGGTTTTTTCCTGACTAGAGATCCCCTATGACCCATCCCCCGTGTATCATGGTATGTCTCTCAGACCAGGAAGGAGAGTTCTTAAAATATCATGCCAAAATATTTTGTGATACTTTTGCATAAGTTTTTTTTTTTTTTTTTAATTTTTTTTTTTAAACTCCGCCATTGCCAGCATGGTAGGGTGTAGTGTGCCTACCACACCAGCACTGTTGGCGGCGCTGATGCACGTCTGCCATGCCTGCAGAGCGGCGGGGTGAATGTGCCCGCTATCATCTGCAGGGATGGCAGAAAGATGGGTTTTAATCCTTGCCTAAACTGGCCAGACCAGCAGGGTGTGTGTAATGCCGATCGGCCAGAATGGCAAGGAAAGGGGTTTTTCCTGCCACTCGGACAGAGGGGAGGGTGTAGTGTACCTGTACCCTCGGCCCGAAATGGCAGGCTGCGCAGGTGTGCTTGAGTGGGACAGAGTGGAAGGGTGTTGTGTGCCGACCACATCCGTCACCACCGCCAGCTGTGAATACTGCGGTCTCGGATAGTCCTCACTGACCACAGTACCACCACCCTAGCAAGTAATGGGTTTTTTTTCCTGACTAGAGAACCCCTATGATCCATCCCCCGTGGATCATGGTATGTCTCTCAGACCAGGAAGGAGAGTTCACAAAATATCAAAACATTCTGTGATACTCTCCGGAACAAATACTTTTGCATAAGAATTTAATGCTTTGATATACTGATAATGATTTTGATCTACACTAAAACTATAGCTATAAATCGCTTTGTATCTAAAATGGCCTTCATTAGTTTAAATAATATTAAAGAGTATTGTTGATTCAAAAATATTTTTTGAAGTTTATAAATAAACTAAGCTAAAAATATCTCAAGTAAAATATTGCTACAAATTCTTTTAAAATTATAAAGTATTCCTAGACGACACAATTTAAATTACACTGCATTTAATTTTATTTTTATTTTTATAAATTTCGCCTTTTAATTAAATCAGGGGAGGGTAATTATACAGACAAAATACATCCCTCTTGGATGCCCTTTTGTTATTAAATTTCACAACGCTTATATGTATTCATCATATGAAGCCTCACTTTATGGTTATCTCGTGAACAATGATTTAATAGTGACATAGGATCTTGGATGAGAAAGATGTGAGTTAAGACTGTAAACCCTCTCTTAATATATTTTCTTTCGAAAGTTCATCTTGCATCATCCCACAATCCTGATTAGAAATTCCAAGTCGTAGGTAATATTTAACAAGGAAGACAGCAATTTTTATTGAGCGAGCTTTAGTTGAAACTTTATTGTGTTTTTTTTTTTATTTCAGCATTATCGTGAAATGAGTCTTTAAAAAAAAGGAGCAATAACTCTGCAAAGTTTTTCTACTTACTGAGTGAGTTACCGCCCGCAGCCTTCAGCTGGGCCAGCTGGGTGTTGACCGTGGCTCTACGGCTGGCCCACTGGTGGTCCCCGAAATCATGGGCGTACTGAATCCATGGCAAGTTCCCACCGGAAAGGAAGATTCTTTGTCCGTTGAACGTGAAATGGTTTCCAGACACTGCTAATCTGGCACTGTAGGCTGTTCAGGTGAGTTAAGTAAAATAAAGGTACAGATTCAAGTACATATTTATAAAGTGTAATAGTGGAAAAAAAAACATTTAATTAAGTGATTTCGATGAATAATATTTATATACTAGCTGTACCCTGCAAAACCTTTGCATAGAGTTACACCCCCTTAGGATTGATCGGTAGGCTAGGCTATTTTTGGTTTCGGGCAGATCCGCTTTGTTCATGGTTGTATTTTAAACTGGAATACTGTTGTATTAGTTCTTTACTTTCGATTTAACGCAGAACCCAAATAGCTATTATATATATATATATACTCATCACATTAGCATCAGATTAGAAAAAATATAGTTAAAAGTTTATTACAGTTTAAGGCCGAGAATTTGTCTTTAAATTTCTGTAATTAAGCGACAGACAGATTTCATCACCTTCCAGTCTCTGAAATAAGTTGGTCAGTAGTGTGTCACTATTACAGAAGTGAACTTACCTAATTTAATGATACCAAGTAACAGGAGGACACTGGTCACTGCCTGAAAAAGAAAAACAAAATAATTAAAGTTAATATTTCGATTTCGGAACTCAACGGCCAGCAATACATCATTGTGTAATTAGATTCCGAAATTCAATAACGATCCATCATTGTGTAATTACATTCCGAAATTCAACAACGATGCATTATTGTGTAATTAGATCCGAAATTCAAGAGCAATACATCATTGTCTATATAGATTCAGAAATTCAACAACAATTATCAACATTAATATATATATATATATATATATATATAAACATAAATTTCACTTTAAAAGAATTTTGAATAAAATTTCTTGCCAGAAAGTCAAGACATGGGATACAAACCTTTCTCATTTTGTTTATGTGAAATAAAAAAATAACATAAGTAAAATAAATGTGTTCTTTGATTACAACTATTCAAACAATTAATCTACATTTTATAGTACCAGGTCTGTTGCAACTATCAGTTCTTATCATTCAAGAACACAAAAAAAAATCTGTAGAAGGTATGTATGTCAAATTAAAAGATTTATCTCGAGTGAACACAAACAAAACAAAAGTAAAGCCAGACACAGAAGTTTGGTAAAATAATTCATAAAATTCTGAAGGTTACATCAACCTAAATGTGGGACGGGTTGACGTGTGAGCTCGACTGTTGACCTCAGGGGTCCGTGGTTCAATCTCCGGTGAGGAACAATGGAATTTTCAGGTCATTTTCAGGTCATGGTTAAAGTCCCTGCTATAGCTCCCGTTGTGCTTCCATGGAAATTGCACTATCGGATATGGGTTGGGGGGGGGGGGTGGAATGTCTTTGGTAATTCACTAACCCACTTTGTGTCAGTTTTTTTTTTATTTCAATGGTGTAAATGTCAGTGTTGTCTTGAATCATGGGTAAACTACAACAGATAGGCCAAGTATGATGCTAATGGCTGTTTGATCCGATCAAAACTTTTAAGACGTTTACATTTTATTTATATGAGTTTATCGAAAAAATCCACCCATCTGCTCTTGGTCCGACCCTTCTACCAAATAGAATGTCTGAGAAAGAGTATCCTCAATCTCGGGCCATCAGAAACAATTATGGCAACATTTTAATGACACAAGATGGCATAATTCAGCCATGTGTTAATGCATGATAGCCTGCCTTGAACCATTCTTCAAGAAGCTGTAGAAGGAGGCCGTCGCAGAGAGCACCAACGGAATGTTGGTTTGACAATATAAAAGAATGGGCAGGGGTTACCCATGAATTCGTAGGGGACGGATGGTCGTGCGGTAAAGTGCTCTACTGTCGACCTGAAGGTACCTGGTTCGATCTCCGGTGAGGACCAAGGACATTTTTCATGTTTTGGCTTAAGTTCCCGATATATCTCCCGTGGTGCCTCCATAACCATTGCACTAACGACTATGGTGGGGATGAAAGAAGGGCAGCATAAAAACCGTCCCATTAGTGGTTTATAGGGATCTAAGAGATTTCATCTCATCCTTACAGGGACTTCACACACCAATGAATTCAGGACCGGCAACTCTGGAGAAATATGTCTGTTGATGTATCTGTTCGTTCCCACCAACGACCACATAGGTTAAGGATCATATATAATAATAGCGATTAGGGCGCTGCGTTAAATTGAAAGTAAAGAATTAATATAACAGTATTCCAGTTTAAAATACAATCATGAAAAAAAAATCGGATCTGCCCGAAACCAAAAAATAACCTCGCCTGCCGATCAAGCCTAAGGGGATATAACTCTATGCAAATGTTTTGCAGGGTACAGCTAGTATGATGATAATAATGTTTAGAACTATTCAAAATAAATGTCCTCCTCTGATGCACAATTTCAAACTCGGATAAGGACAATCTGTCTCGAAAACAAAAACAACTGTATTTCATTAAAACTATTAGTAACTCTGTAGTCTTTTAGATGGTAATGAAGTTGTTTTGATCCATTAAAGGAGTTTGAGAGATTAACTTTTAATTTCAAAACAGCAGGTGATAGCACGAGATAGCATACTATTAAATAAATCTTTCGTTATCCCGTGTACGCCCTGTGCTAGAGTAATATGTTTTTATTATATGTAGTTACATGAGTAATAATATAACTGGTGTGTGCATTAACAATATGTCATTATTAATAAGTAATCCTTAATAATAATAATAGTGCTACACCCTATTTTTCTTGCTCATTTGCTTATAAATATTTTCACCATACAACAATTCACTTCCTGTTTCAAACAGACATAAATATTTGCCGACCAAACATTTCTTCAACCATTAGCTCGTATTTCACTCTTAATGTATTATAAATGTAAACAAAGATAGAATAACAGAATTAAAAAAATATTTTTCTTTATTTTTTTAATGAATGCCTTTTTTATTAGTATTAAGTTCGTCATTTGTGAAATAATTTTCTGCTAAAGTGAATGTTCTAGGTACAAATGAACTTAGATGTGTTTTCTTCAATATTGCTGTGCCGGTCAAAAAATACTTTCAATTATTTCTTATCAGAAGAAATTGAGTCTGAATATCTAGTTTTTACTAACCACTTTAATTCACCAACAAAGATTGTCAGACATGATAGGCTCACGAAATTATGTAAATGAGTCTTCAATGCCAGGGCATTCCTCGACCCACAAACATTTTTCTTTACGTTCAAAACTAATAGAATTTGGACTAAATTTTGTAGAAATATTCAAGTTAATACATGCATGTTACGTTTTTAAGACTGAACTATTTAATATTTATTGAAATAGGCGCAATAATAATATTTTAGAAAATGCTGAAATATTTTAAACTGTGAAATAGATGCGTCTTTTATGGGAACCAGCTGAATGATTTATTTCTAAAATATATGTTGTAGTTATGTAGTATATTTCATATATTGTACTGCTCTTTGGTTTTGTAAATATTTAAAGAAGTAAATGTACTTTTCAAATAGACAACGAGAACGAAAACCACAGAGATAAGAAGGCAAGAGTGAAAAGCAGTTATTGAATCTATATATCTGTACCTGCCTGTCTAAATATGCATGTGTTTCTTACATTATAAAAAAACTTCATAAAATTCCCATCGCACACGTTCAAACACACACTTACACAATTTAGGTCCAAGGTAAAAAAAAAATAACATAAAATAAAAACAACTCCTGTAATAGAAAGTTAAATGAATTTCAAAATAATTAAACCAAAAAATTGGATAACATTCTAAAATATTTACCTTTAACGGATGTTTTATTTTATTTGTTTACAAACAACAAAATACATATCACGATCAAAGTTATCTATTGAAACACTACATAGAACAAATATGGCCTTGAAGACGGTTATTTATAGACTCCGTTCAATCTGTGTTGTCCATGTAAATGTTTTATTTATTGTAATTTGACAGGGATGAGGCCATTCTCTGTGTAGTCTTTGATGTGTGAGATGCCCGCTCTCTGACTGTCTCCATTTCCCATCAGGTCCCAGCTCCAGGCTCCGGCGTAGCCATGTTTGTAGACGTAGTCAAACAGTTGAGTGTTGGTCATACCGCCGCCATCTTTATCCCAGAATTCACCAATCAGAATCGGTTTGCTGATCTTGTAATCTGCGTTGGAGTGCTATCGGGATATAAGAACATTGAGTGTAGGAGTTGAATGAAGGTCTAACGATATCAACAATGAGATTCACGTTACATCTGAACTAATGTTAGAATTCGTGATTATACGATATATCGGAATCTGGAGAATTGGTTGTGATCGATACATGGGAATCCAGAATCGAAAATACAACTTTTTGTATTCTACAGTGGAGAGCTGAAACGAAGAGTTTTACCATACTTTTCTTGGGAATGGAATCTTTTAGTCTCTACTAATTTCATGAATGTTCTGTCCAGTTACTCAATTCTATATATCAAATAGTATTGGAATAGGAAGTTTAATAGAGAGAAATCGGGAATTGTATACAAGGTGTTCTGAAGATTAGCAAGAGTCGGATTCAGATTTTTTTATTAAAATATACTAAATGCGCCTTTTTCAGATAATGTTTTGAAAATTTTACTAAGCTGTGTTTTTTTTTTCTGTATATGTTAACATTTTTATCACTGTAAAATGCGCATAATTTGAAGAAAAATGCCGAATAATCCAACCCTAATGTTCACGCTATATTTATGACACCTTTTTGGCCTACGGACAACCTACATAAAATACTAATAACTGATGATGTCAGAAACAATTCATACAAGATAGAAAAAAAATCGTTTTAGACATAAATGTCAAACTTCCAGGCAGGTAATTGGACAATGTTTTTGAAAGAACTGAATTTTTTTCACAAAAAGTCGTGTTTTATTTTTGTTTTTATTCTGAAGCCATCCCTGCTAATCTACACAGCACCATAAATAAGAATCGGTAAATGTTGGTATCGTCCCTACACTGGTTATAACGGAGTGCAAGAATTACTTTGAACTTTTAATGCTGTAAGGTATCGATACTACTGAAAGCGTGACACGTACATATAATTGTCCGGGTTTTTTTTAGACATTTTTACCGTAATCTTTATGCGGCAAAGTACTGTACTGGGTGTGTAGCAAGACTTATTCACTTGTCATTAATTGCCGACAGACTTACCTTAAATGGTGACACATCATCAAAATTACCATTCCAAGAGTAAGAGTGATATTGATAGAAGTCCATAACACCCTGTTGAAACAAAGAAAAAAAAAAAGAAAAATGACTAAATAAACAAGGGAATTTCTTAAGAGACAAAACTTGCGCAACACATACAAATTAAGTTCCCTTAGTCAAGTAGGTTATCGGGACTGGTGTAGTATAGAATATACTATATAGCAGTATAGAATTCATCTATTTCTGTAAGCACGGCATGTAAAGGGACTGTGTGGATAACCCCGCCCACCCGCCTTTAAACCTAACCCATTTAAAGCTGGGAGGGCGTTTCACCTGGACCAATTCCATTGGTTCTCTCCGAGGATTGAACACATGACTTTGGTTGACAGTCAAGCGCTCTACACAACTCGGCCATCCGAGCAACACATACCAAGAGATAAATGTTTTCAAATGTTATATTTGTTTTTAAAACTGTATTCAATAGTCATATAATATGAAACTATCGGCACACAATTACATTTCATGTTTACGATATTTTATTGTGACAAACATTATGGGCCATAATGATGTATGTAAGACACATGTATAGGTAATACTGACAGTAGATTGGTTAGCGGGTGTCTACTTACCTCCGGTTTACCTCCACCTTTGACCAAACAACTATCCTTGTAGTGGTCAATCATACCGAACAGGTCAGTGTTCGACCTTGGATTCCATACGCCTACACTGACCAGATTTTTAGAATCCACGGCTTTAATGGCTGCAGCCTGCCAGTTAATAAATCTGAAAATAGACATTTAAAAAAAAAAAGAGGCGAACGTTTTCAAATTATCATAGCTACGTCATGAGTTAATTCTATAGAGTAGCTTGGTGATAATTTTGAACTCATCTTTACGAGCAAAAAAAAAAGGTTGACTTAAAACTACCTGAGAAACTGTTGGTAATCATATTTACGTCCTGCCCAGCCAGCCCCGCTGTTATGTAAGGAAGTTGTATTAAAACATGGATCATCGTTGGCCTGTAGATATAGATTGAAAAAAAATCATATACATGAATGTTAAACACTTTATCAACTTCCGATGTGTGTGTGCGCGCAAAACTATGCTCTTCGTATCCTTATAGGGACTTCACACATACGTTCAGTTATTACATATCAACAAAATTTAGTAAATGTACCGTATGCTGCCTAGGTGCCCCACATATAGAGGGAGCCCTCACAGTTTTTCGTTTCCATTAAATCCGGATGCTAAGAGGGCCCCGAAGTTACCTTTGCCTAAGGCCACCAAATATCTCTGGAATTATCTGAGGTCGGCCCCCAAAAGACCAAAGAACTGCTCTGTTCCCAGTGTGTAATATTCTCAGATGATTAAGATTATCTGAAGATTATATAGTAGCCATGTAATACAATAAAGGGGTTGGGACTATCTGTAGATTATATCCTATGCAAAAACCAAGGGGAATCATCATATATATGTATATACACACAGACTATTGACTGAAGTGACCACTTACTACTTCCGGGTTGATCATTCCCTCCGGCTCGTTGATGATGTCCCAGCCACCGAGAGCCGGGTGACCATTGACTGCCATGACCAATGGAGTTAGGGCGTTGTCGATGTAAGACTGCAGCTTGACCGGATCCTTGACCAGGCCGTCCAGTCTGTGATGGGGGTCCTGGTCGACAGCGGCGTTCCATAAAGTAGGGAACAATAAAATGTTATACCTGAAGGTAAACCACAAGATTATAAATACAGTAGGTTAGAAATATGTGGATTAGGCAAATTTAAAGTTATATGACTTTGGAAAAATATAAGAACCAGAAAGAGAAGTTTATCAATTTATTACAGTGTGAAACATTCATTACTGTCAGATTCTTACACGTGTGAAATTTTATCAATTAACCCTTTATGAACCAGAAGCCATAATTTAGGACAGTCTTGTATTTGTATACTTTCTACCAATCCGTTGATTATGGCGGTTAGGAAGTCCAAAGAATTCAAAGTAACTGGAGTCAGTGGGATTCGAACCAGCAACCCTTACTGCAATGGTCGGGTCAACTAGTCACCGATAGAATAAAGACGCCAATAAAGATAATTATTGTTCTATACAGAAGTTGTTTAGCTATATCTATGTAGAGAACCTGGCATTTTAGACCTACTTGAGTGCCAGTCTAAGCAACTCTTTAAAATCGTTGATGAAAGATCCTTTAGTATCAAGGCCAGTAACCATCCCAGTGCCATCAAAGGCTGGACTTGTCTCCCCTTGAATGTGAATCCACAACCCTGTATGAAATTAATGTACATTGCGGGATATAATTATCTGAGGTCTTTGACAATTGATATGGCCTAGAGCCAATTGTGGCTATTCAATGGGTTTTGTGCGACTTCTATGAGCTTATTTTTAATAATTGAATTAGATTATTTAAATCATTACAGATACAGTAAACAATGTTTACTAGATAAAGCAGCATTGGGTTTTTTTTTTTAAATCTATAAACCGTAAGTTAAATGACAGACAAAATGAGACATGAAAGAGGAGTTATGTAACTTACTCATGGAGTTGCCTCCCGCTTCGTGGAGTTTTTTCAGCTGATCTTCCAGTTGACTCTTTCTGTACTGAAACTGTCCTTCGCCGAAGTCATAGGCGTAGCTGATCCAGGGGAGGTTACCGCCGGACAGGAAAATTCTCTGCCCGTTGTAAGTGAAATGGTCGCCCTCGATGGCCAATCTTGTCCCCACAACTGTATTGCAGACAAAAATAGTGATGGCGTTATGGACATTTGGAATAGAAAGACGAGGTGGAACTGGTATCAATGAAGACAGATTAGTACAAGTCTTGTTTTTATTAGCACTAAAACATGTACGATAAACAGTCTTAACCACAGGTGTATTATATTTGATGTGATGATATGATTTAACCTAAAATTGATATAGAGTGCAGGATTTACCTGGAGGTAACGTTGTTGTCGACACGTCTGAAATGACTAAAAAAAAAATAAATAAAGTATGCTAAAATTATTAGTCAGTGATTTTATTAATTAATTGTTATTTATGAAATGAAATCATGAGTAAAGGGTATCTGAAAATTATGGGATTCAATGATTTGTTGGTCTTGTTTACATTATATTATAAATATTGTAGTGGAGTATAGTCGAATGTTTGCTACCTGTGACTGGACCTTGTGTGACTGTTGGATTGAAGCTTCCGCCATTTGAGAGTCCTTCCAGAGACGCCGTGACCTTAGGTACGACATCGCCATTGGCTGGTGGAAGATAAGTACAAAGGTCAGTAGGTTCAATAAAGTACAATCATACCTCTTAATTCTCTTGTTAGTTTTTTTTTTTTTCCGCCCATTTAAATGTTGTTGTTATTTCCATTTAGGTTAATTTTTTCATAATTTTTCATTAAAATTAGTTGACAATATGCTGTAAATTATCGCACAAATGTTTAACATTTTTTTCACCCTTTTAGCGCTGTTTCTGCTTAGCGCTGTATCTTGTAATGAGTGAAACTAAATGCGTTATTGAGATCTGGGTTTCATGACCGATGATCATTTCTTCTCAATATTGTTCAGCGGAGACGGTCTTAGTATATATTATTACTTAGCATAATATAATTCTATTGATTTTACATAGGTAACGAGCAGTGTACCCGGTGTTGCTTGGCAAGTGAAGTGGAGTTCAACTTGACACTTGAAACATTTCTATTATATCATCAAGTAAAGGTACTGTTGCTAAATTCATGCCACCTACCCAATGTATAGAAATGACCTATATTTCATTCATCATAAATTACATATTATCCGTCAACGCTTCTAATTTTTTCGGTATAAAACATCAAAACAGTAAATGCTTTGCTCAAAACGATGCCTTGTTATGGAAATAAAAATTATGAAAATGTGCCAGCTATTGTGTCTATATTCTTGTTGTTATTGTTGTTGTTGTTATTATTGTTGTTGTTGAAGTTTTTAGAATACTGGTGCGGGCTGTATTCTGGGATATTTTATGGACAGTATTACTTTAGTTGACCCCCACAGACATATACTCACTGACGCCTTGAAACCCAACACACAGCTTGTCCCCGACGTGCTCATCTTTATTCCAATCTTTGTTATGTAGGACAAATACCTTCCCGCCATCTTTAGATTCCACCACTTCCGCTGTCCATGCCTGGTAACAAATAATTGACAGATTTCATCACGAGACAATCGAGTCGACTAGCCGTTATCAATAAACGTGTACTCACAATTTACTTAAAGTCGAAGTTATCTTTGAGAAATCACAAATAGTTAATGTTTGAGCCTAAAACTGTACAGTGACTATCTGTGCTAAGATTTGAATTTCTCGTTGAAATGTAACTTGAAACGCAAGAAAGAAATACTACTATATTTTAATACTAATAATGGTACCATTCGTATCTTCGCTTTGTAGATTGTGTAAAACATGGATGGACAAATTTTTTAAACCGGTTTATTACTTTACCTATGAACCTGATGGCAATAAATATTTAAACTATGTCAGTGTATGTAAGTTATTTAACTGTGTATGGATATTGACTAAAGTGTTTGTTATATTTTTACATTATTCAAAAAAACCATTTTACAACACTTTAAAAATGTTTAATTTTATAAAAAAAAAAGAATTGAGCTATTGCATAAATATATCTAAACCAATTAATTTGTATTTATGGGATGATTGATTGTATTAAGAATAAAGAATCAAAAGAATCGTTACTTTTAGTTAGAATCGGCATCGAATCGGTTGTATTTTCAACCCAATTTTCGATTTCAACACGATGCCTGATGTCATTAGTCACACGTTTGTACACTGATAAAGTCAGATGTTAGCGTATTGATGGAATGTGTGATTTGACAAGTGCACATTTTTCTGCTCTAACACCATCTCACACTTTAGTGTAGGACAGTACATGAGCTGACATATATATTATGACAAAATGACATCAGGACACAACATTAACCCCAAACAGTACCTAAAGAGTTCATAACGTGACATCATTACTTTAGAGATGTGTCTATCTTTAAGTAAACTCTTTGTGATTGATGATTAGCATAGCCATATATATATATATATATATATATATATATATATATATATATATATATATATATACTTATGTGATATTTTGTCACGTGACTTCATTTGTATATTGGTGTTACACGTAAGAAGTCATCTGTTGTCGTAATGGTGAAATATGTGATGTCATCTGTGAACGTTGAGCCATAATAACATCATTATATTCTCTAGTATTTTATTGATAAATACACTACGACATGAAGTGACACCAGCGCACAATTCATGGTATCTGTATAGTGTGGTGTATTCCAATTTCAAATTTGCTCACAATAATGGCATTGAGACAAAGTGTTCTTGTGAAGAGTAAACATAGTTCTAAATATAATTAATTGCATCCGTTGTGGTCAAGTTTTTTGCTGTTGTTAGTAACTATACTATACTATATTAATGTTCTATGGCGTTTGGACTCTGAATCGAGAATTGGAATCGAGAGTCGATTTTATTTTAGGTAGGAATCGGAATCGAATCTGCATCGATGAAAAGTGTGACAGCGCCTCATCACTATTTATTTCATTGGTAATGAAACAGACCATTTCATTTACATGCCGATCAACTTATTTAACTGTAGACTTTTTAAAATATAGATCAATAGTATTTACCTGTAAACTTGTTATAGGTTGATCAACTGTGACTGTTATGTTCCACGAATGAAGCTCCTGTGTTATGTCAAAACACGCTTCACCCTGGAAACCTCCATTCCAGTGGTTGGTGATGGGCACGTCCACATCAGCAACTCCAAGAACCGCCAGTGAAACCAGCACACCGCACACCAGCAGCGATACACTGAAGTTATTTTAACATAAAACATATATCAACATGTGGTGTATTTCCCCTGCATTTAGAAGACATATTATTACGTTTGCATATACAGTGGAGAACTGTTCATCAAGCCAACTTGTCCAACGGCTAGTAGGCCCTTTGAACAGAGAACTTTGTGGGTCCACACAATTGTATTGTAGCTTTGCCAGTTAAAAGTTAAAACATAGTGTCGGGTCCTGCTACATGCTGGCAAACAATATCTACAAACCCAGTACATCACTGAGCACTGTGCACATTAGCTGTTTATGTACTGGTGTTATTTTGATAATTCTAAGCATGTATATTTGTATGGCTACATTTTCTGTTATCAGATCTTTGCACTTCCAAAATTATATTCGAATGTTATTTATTGAATTAAATGTAAGTTTCAATTAGAACATCCTTACTTTTTTTAATTTCAATACACTCTCGTTATTTATGTATTTTTAAAACGTGTAAAAAATATTCTAAAAAATCCGTTTTACTTACAGCATTATAATGTGTCCACAGAGTTCACTACACACACCTAAACTTAAGACTTAAATAGAGCGGCCTACTTCCTTATCTGTAGGAACTTAAATCGATGTATTTACAGCAATCTGTTACAATATATTGAGCTTTATGTTTACTCTTCACATCAACACTTTGTCTCAATGCCATTAGTGGTAGCAAAAAGGAAACTTTTTTTGACTAATGTTATGTAAAATCTTTTAACTAACTATAATATGCAAAGTCTCAGCCGCCAGAGCTCAGAGTGGGTAATAATACTAGTATATTTATAATAAAATTTGTTTTCTCTTTAAGATATTAAGAAATTTCTTTTGTACAGAAAAGAAATTTAAACTACATGTAGTCTAATTGCAAGTATTCCTTGAATTAATCCTCAATCGATTAATTAGACTCTTGAGTGTTTTCAACAGCAATATAAAGGAGGAATATATGGTTGATTGCCCCCTAACCTTTAGATGCTGTTTCCGTCCAGTTCAGCCAGAGATGTTTCTATAACAATCTTCTATAGCAAACACTCCTCCTCCAGGGCAGTTCCGTAGCGTACGGAGGGGCCAGGGGGCCAGGCCCCCCTGCGTTTTGTCTGGTCCCCTCTGCTTGTTTGCTCTACTTAGTAACATTTATTTCCTGCCCCCCTGCTATTGGCCTGGCCCCTGCTGTAGAATGACTGGCCCCTGCTGTAGAATTTTCACGCTACGGGGCTGCTTCAGGGATTATAATGATTAAGGAGATGATTAATATAGATGATTTAAAAAGAAAGTACAACTCAAAATATTTTTGTTAATGAAATTATTGATTATTTTCGTTTTTATTTTATACATACAAAAATTTATAACAAAGACAAATTACAAAAAAAGTCATTATAGCATATGCACATATTATAACAACATAGTACGTAGTAACAACAAAGACTGTTGTTTATGTATAGGTAATACTGTTTAAATTACTTTTATTTATTCCCTGCAACTCCCCCCCCACCTTACATTTCATATACAGTCAATGTGGTTTTATTTATCATTCATTCATGTTATTTATAATTTAGTTGTGTATTAGCCACGTCTCTCTTAATCCTTTTATCGAACTGGAATGGTTAACACACACTTTTAAAAATAAAATACAGTTTTTTATGTGAGTTCTTTATATGTAAAATGTATATCTTTTTATCCAAGATGAATACATCCTGATAACCACAAAAATCTATTATTTGTTTCACTTGACCAGTATGACATTTAGACCAAGTGGTAGCGAACCTTTTTTTGGAGTCCGCGTACCCAAAATTCAACCCCAAAACAATTTATTTATAATAAAAAAAGGTGCGAACACTCCAATTAAAATTCAAGGAAATGGATATTTTAGTCGCGTGCCGACTGATGAGGCTCTGCTTGCCCATTGTGGCACGCGTGCCATAGTTTCGCCCCTCACCCCCACCCCACTGCTCTAGTCCAACCAAGTCTTTCATCGCACTAAACTGCTTATGACTTTTTTCATCACAGCCTCTTTGTACTGAGACCAAGTGTCTTGTGTGTATAACACCTCTTGGGCCTCCTCTGGACTTAGATAGCTTCGTTGCTGAGGAGGTAAACAAACAAAGAAATATTTAAAAAAAAAAAAAAACTTTGTTACTGATAAGTTTTGATTAAAAATGCATCGAAAGCTAAAAAAAAATTCCTTATATCATACAAATATTTCTATAAATTATCATTACTAGAAATAAAAGCGTGGGTGCCCAGTGGCGTAGCGAGATTAACTCGCGCCCGGGGCAAAATACTTTTTTAGCGCCCCCCCCCCCATTAAAAAACCATATAATATTATATGTAAAATATACCATTTGGCGTCCCTATATGAATAGCGCCTGGGGCATGGTGCCCCCTTGCTCCCCCCCCCCACACACACTACGCCACTGTGGGTGCCTATCTAGAAATCAAGATTATTTATTTATTAATCAACTAAGGTAAAGACATATCTAGTTCAGAGTATTGTAAACAACCGCACTTTTAATTTCAATATTGATAACTTGTATGATATAGTGAATTATTTTTTTTGTGAGTACATTTTCAATTATAAAAAACATTATGCAGTTTATGTATTTTTTTTTATTTATATTTTTTAGTTCTAAAAAGAATTAAACTGTTTGTTGCATGTTGTAGACAGTTAGATTGATTGATTGGAAAATAGACAGTTAGATTGATTGAGTGGAAAATAGATGGATAGGTAGTTAGGCAGACAGTAAGATTTTTAGACAGTTAGATGGATTCGTAGATAATTAGAGACATCCTACTAGATAGACTGGTGAATTTCGATATTAGTTAGACTGGCTATAGTCTGACATTCACGTACATTAACATACACATAGGCAGGTAGATAGATAGATAGATAGATAGATAGATGGATGGATGGATGGATGGATGGATGGATGGATGGATGGATGGATGGATGGATGGATGGATGGATAGATAGATGATATACATTTTGACAGACAGATTGCCATATATACTTTGGGCAAATATCCATGTAAACAGATTGTTTATATACATGATTAACTTGAGAATCTCTGTTTCCGTGTGGCGATGTATCAGTGGATTTAATACCTAGGCCAACACACTTGTAAGCAAGCGTTTAACCCTGAGCCACTCCTACGTCGAGAGATCAACTTAATGAAACAGGTGGACAGATTATTTCACACTGTGTGTTGTTTTTTCATTATTATTCATTTGCTAAAATCGGAGTGAGGTGGGGTTGGGGGTGTGACCTACATTGGATGATTTGACCCGGTAGCGGTTCATCGAGCATAATCAAAATGTAGGGGAACTCAGTAACGCACTACACACCTCGTCTTTCACATTCATACACCGTGTCTGTGTCGCAATACAGCAACAGTCGCTGTTTCTTTCCCTCCCCCCGTGTTGGCAGGACGTGTCATTGATGACCAGGATGACAATGTTAGGGCATAATTCAGGGCCGATGATATGGGTGCAGCCCGAACACTTGTCATGCCCCCCTTATCTAAAGATGCCCCCTTTCGTTTACAGTAATCTGCAATTAAATGACTAGATGTGTGTATATGTATGATTCTTCTTCCTTTGGCTCTACAGCCCATTCAGGACCCTGGCCTGCCAATATATGTATGATCAGTGGGGTCAAGGTCAATGGGGATTGTGTGCGGGGGCTAAAGATTAGTTGGCGGCGGCCCTGCTGGATTGAATAGCTGATATAAGCGTAGCCAAAATCGTCGGTGATGCAAATCGATAACAGAACAGACATCGAAGAATGATGACGTGAGAAGTAAACACGTTGGCGTCAGTTACAAAAGAGCTAACCAAAATGTAGAAAATCAAATGTGTCATAGTAATCCATAACAGATAGTGTTGAACTGAATATGTCTGGATATATACAGTCGATTCCACTTAATTGGGACACATCGGGACCGAGGCATTTTGTCCCAATTAAACATACAAATTTACCATTGGCTTCTTGGTTTGGTTTCTTTGAGATTTGTCCCAAATAGTGGCTGTCCCAACTAGACCCCTCAGCCGGCGCTGAGCGCCGGCTACGCCGCCGAATTTTCGTCCGCCGTAAATCCGCCGAAAATATGCGGCGCGCCTCATTAGCCGCCGTATTTCGTTCGCCGTTATATTAACCGTCGCATTACTTAATCTTGTTGCACATGACCTTGCTGACCATATCAGCTCTGTCTTGAAAAGCTTTTCTGTTGATCACAAAATACTAGTTGCCATGATGTTGCTGCAATTATGATAAAGACTTCAAAGCTTTTGAAGGTTGACTTTTATCAGCACCTTACAGCACACGTATTGCACCTTAATACTACCGACAGAATCAATAAAAATGAAGAATTTCAAGACCGCAATTATAGAAGACGATGCAGCATTCTCAGAGGATAAAGAAATGATAAAGACCCTGAAAGAAGGCATGTCTTCAGTGTGTGTATTGCTTCTTGTAGATGATCAGCTTAGTGCATCAATATTGGATGCCTCTGAGAGCAGCACTAACGCCATCAATGACAGTCATAGACACAATGATAAATCAATAAAGGCATCATGTCCAACGAGTTGGAATTCAGCACTGATGATGATTCAGTCTATACTTTACTTGAAAAGATGATGATGATAAAACTGTTTATTTATGTTGTTTTAAATAAAACTTTTCCCCAAGTATTGTAAAATTGTTTTATTGCTGAAGTTTTATCAATTCAATATTGTCTAGGCGTCAGCCGAATTTTAGCCAAATATTTCCGTAATCTGCCAAAAATCAGCCGAAAATCAGCCGCAAATGTCAATTTACTCAATTTATGATCGAAACGCCGGCTATCAAAAAATCTTCCAGCCGAAACTTAAAAAAAATTCGGCTACAGTCCTTACATCAAATGTCCCAATTGCGGAATTCACTGTATAATAGAGAGAGAGCATGTAGGCCGGATTTAGACTTGATAAGGCCCTAATCTATTTGAGACATATCTTCCTTAAGCCCAGACATTATATGCCAGTGCCAAATACTTAGTGTATATATGGCATTTGCTCACTGGACATTTTGTGGGCACCTCCCAAGAACGTGGGGCCCTAAGCTATAGCCTATGTAGGTAAATCCTGCACTGACCATGAGGAATGTTTAAAAAAAACAGAGGGGGTGAGGACTCTACAAAGTAATTTCCCCCCTCCCACTCACACACACCCCACCCCCACCAGTAATTACGGACACACCGAATACGCTTCATCAGTCTGAGATGACCCAGTTAGCCGAGAGCTTAATGTCACGGTCCCTTAAGTTTTACTTTACAAAAAATTAGGTCAGTCTAAATTTAAACTCCGGGCATATCGATAGATTAAAACAGAAAAAAAAGAATTGTGTGACTTGAATGTAACGGGGAAGGGGGGAGAGGGTTTTGAGGCGCTAATCAATCTTTTTTTGAAATGGTCTGTGGGGGGGGAGGGGTTGTATGGGAGGGAGGGTGTCGGGATGGGCGGGGGGAATAGTTTGTGGTGGTGGGGGTGACTGTGGTGATCGTTGCTGAAGATTGCATTCGGATGTTATTTAATCCCGCGCCATAACCATCGGCGTATTTAGGTGGGGGTGGGAGACGGTGCAGTTATATGGGGCGCAATAGTTGTGAAGGGCACAGTTACTATTTTGCTCCCACCTCGTCATGGCTAGGGGTGTGGGGGGTGCATAAAGGAGAGCTTTAACTTATTTACCGCTGATAACCCTATACCGCCCCTGTCTACCACGTTTCTCTCTCCCCCCACACACACACTAACACCACTTCTGACCTTCTCTGTTTGTTAGCCTTCAACCTGCACGTGACGTGGTCGCATTGCAAAGGTCAGTTGACCGCCTGTGTAAACAGTCTTACGTTGTTGTTTTTTTTTTGTTTTAAACCGAAACTCATCTGGTGCATGTGGACTTCGGGTCAAACAGTCTGCATGAGAGTCGATCATGCACATTCATCATGGGGGGGGCGTGGGCTTCTACTAGCCCCGTCGCTTTCAGAAGGGAAACGGTGGGAGAAGGAGGGGGAGCGCTGGCATGGCTGGCAGGCAGTGGCGCCGAAAGCCAACACGGGCCCCAGGGCAGGACACCATTGCGGGCCTCTTAATGAACAATAAGTCGTGAAAAAATTGACATGGTCGGAGAGGCCGGGCCCCCTTACAGATGTGGCCCCCTGGCAATGACCTCCCCTGCCCCCTCTCGGCGTGCCTGGCTGTAGGCAGTGTCTTACAGTTAAGATGGATGGTCGTGCTGTACAGTGCTCGACTGTCAACCTCGGGGGGGTTAGTCCCTGGTTCGATCTTCGGTGAGGACCAATGGTTATTTCAGGACATAGTTATTTACTTCAAGTCTCCGCTATATAACCCGTGGTGCCTCCACGGTCATTGCACTATCGACTATGGCGGAGATGATAGAAGAAGGGCACAGCAAAAACCGTCCGTTAGTGGTTTAAAGGATGTGAGAGATTACATCTCATCCTTACAAGGGGCGTCAGACAGTGTAGATTGCACGGGTTCGGATTCCCTCCCCATAATATAATGCATTTTGTTTTATTGTGAGGAGGGAAACGTTCCATGGCCTTTGGTGATTTTTGTCTATCTCCAGCGCAACGCTGTATGATTGTGGTGTATGATTGTGTTTCGATAATGCAAACCAAATATGATGCACACCACATGAAGCACTCCAAATATGATACACACCAAATATGATGCACACCAAAATATGATGCACACCAAAATATGATGCACACCCTAATATGATACACACCAAATATGATGCACACCACACATGAAGCACGCCACACATGAAGCACCAAATATGATACACACTAAATATGATGCACACCAAATATGATGCACACCAAATATGAAGCACACCAAATATGATGCACACCAAAATGTGATGCACACCTAAAAGCTGGCTCGTATTCTCGGCATCACACCCCGGTCCTAGAGATGGCATTTCATCTTTACAGCGGGGGATGTTATTACAGTTAGGTCTAGCGTATAGAGCAGCGATGGGCAAACTGTGTATTCCGCGGGTCACGTTAGGTTCGTAAATTTGACTGGCGGACCGGACCGACCATGAGCAGGTGGATGGAGTGCGACATGATTAAATAATAAATGAAAGGTAAACATCCATCCCATAAAAGACTAGTGATGTGCTTTATGCCGAATCTGGCTGCATGCCGCGGGCAACATGAAAAGTCCAGCCGGCCGTAGTTTGACCATGGCTTGTTTAGACTAGTTTAGAGGGTATTTGGTTGGAGGGAAAGGGTGTGTGTGTGGGGGGTGTTTAGTTAGGCTGCAATGGAGGTCCGCCCCAGTCATATATATTTATATTTATGTGTGTTGTTTATGTGTTTATGCATGTGTGTGTTTGTGTGTTTATGTGTGTGTGAATATGTGTGTGTGAATATGTGTGTGTTTATGTGTGTGTGTGTGTTTATGTGTGTGTGTTTATGTGTGTGTGTTTGTTTAGTGTGTGTGTGTGTTTATGTGTGTGTGTTTATGTGTGTACTATGTGTGTGTGTGTGTGTTTATGTGTGTGTGTTTATGTATGTGTGTCCTATTTTCTATGTTTATCCAAAGTAGTTGAAAATAAAACAGTTTTGTTCTTTTAAAAAAGGCGGGGGAGGGGACAAAATGGAGTGCCCGCTCCCCCTCACCGCACGCCTCTGTCTTTAGAGACACTGATCAGCAACGCAGACTTGTGCAGTGAACACGGTATGGCACAATCAACAACTGCTAGACTGGTGTGCTACATTATTTTGATTTTGTTTCTAATAGCCACATAACACTGTCGGCCATCTTTGATGTCGCCAGTTCCACGAACACAGCAACATCTCCCTCCTCTTTTCTTTTAGTCCTCCTTCCCACCACCCCTTTTTCTTTTCGCTCACAACTTTTCACAATAAAAAAAATAAACAAAATCCACCGGCTGTATTTCCTCCTTTCCCCTCACTCTCTTCTCCTCCCTTGAAAATAAAAAACCCTGTTGGACGCGCTTGGTGTAAATTGTTGGATCGATACTCAATTCACGTGCTTGTAGAAGTCATGTGACCGCCATATTTGTTTTGACGTGTGTTAGCTTGCGGTGGAAGAAGAGAGAAGAAAAAACCTTGCAGTTTGTTGTCGTTAGGGAGGATTTATTTACTGTACACACTATTTTCCTTGCGTGTTTGTTTATTTTCATTTATAACTTAATTATTGTTTCGGTCATCGCTACACGGACGAAGGTTACATTATATTATACCCGCAGGTATATTTCAACACCGCTGTGTGTCTTGTTGTGATTTATTTCTGGATCCGGGGAATATCTTTACCAGTTTTCTTTCACCGTCGTCTGCTGTTGTTCAAAATGGCGGACGCTTAGCCTGTATAAAAGTGTATAAACGAATCACTTATTTATTAATTTAGCCTACATAGACAATCTGAATATTGAATCATTATATGCATTTATTAGTCTGTGATAAGCACAAAATACGTTGTGGACTTTGCCGGTCAGTAGAGAGGAAAATTGACGAATGAAATCGTTTAGCTGTTTGGAATTAAACCGGACACAGGTGGAGTTGTAATTTCTTTGCTGATCTGATTTATTTTCATTTACTGACCATCGGTTCGATTAATAGGAAACGTTTCATTCATCCTAAAATGGCGACTGGACAGTCCGTTATAACAGCATGGTCGGCCGTTTGGTCACTTGTTGATGGACTTTTATTTTCACCCAAACTGGACTTGACGTAGTGCTTTGAATTAGGTGTGTGTTCACAAACAAAGGTTGGTAAATTGATATAAACTTTACTCCAGTCATAAGTATGCGTTTATTTTTTTATTAGGTCGGTTTAGAAAATTTTAACGTTTCTCTACGTAAGTTTGACTTGAATAGCAATAGTGAAGTCTAGCATGTCGTTTAGGATGCCATAATGGTGGTGTGAATGGACAAAGATTTGAAAGGACATTGTGGACATTTACTGCATACATAGCCGTTGTTATGGGCAGGCCATATACCCCCCACTGTAAAAGGGGCCCCCTTCAACTACTAAATAATTATTATTAAATTTTTGCTGTAAGAACCCGATATGTATTATTGGCTAGCTATTTAGGCCACTCTATGACCCCCACTGTAAATGGGCCCTTCAACTACTAAAGTAATTATTATTGTTTGTAACCAATATGTAGTGACCTGTTTATAAATCCCCCGCCCCTCCTTGCTGTCAGTGTCATGGTGTGGTCAGTTTGTTGTCACCTTACACCCGGGGGGGGGGGGGCAAGAGGGGGGAGATCTGTGTATTTGATAAAGTAGGTCATCAGTCCGTGTCCTTTCCTTACTGATGGACATACCAGGTGACTTCTTGTGATCCTATATCGTGTGTGTGTGTAGTTGTTCCATGGTAATCTTTTGCTCGACATACATTACATTTTGTTTTGGCTACTTACATTATAGTTTATTGTTTTTTTTGTTATTTAATATAAGATACAACCAGTAAACAAGGGAGGGACTTGTATGGGCCTGCACACGACAGGTCAGTTGGGGGGGTAGTGTAGAGATGATCGCATCGTTATTTTTTTTTGTTTGTTTTGCCAACAAAATTAACTGTCATAGGGCGCACAACTAGTCAAGAACGATTCTGTGCACACTGTTATTATTCAAAGTTACACTATAACGTTAATGTCAGTTATCAATATTGAATCTTTGCGTGACATAGCCCGCAGGTAAACCTGTACTGTCCAGTATTATTCAATGCTCTAAACTTTATAAGACATTTTGACAGAACATTAAATTAAAATATTTTTTTATACATATAAAATATATAATCCACATATTTATAATTTATGCACACACAACTACTGTTGTATTTTGACGTATCCCCGTATTTCACTTGAGTCACAGCTCTCCGTATCACTGGTTCTCAAAGGGTTATGGCCGCGGCCCACGGGCAGGTTGTCAGCTGATTCGAAATGGGCCGTCAACTATTCGGGACAGTGGCTTACTCGCCAAAATATACAATTAATTTAAATTTATCTCCCTTTTAATCCCCTTCCCCACCCCCCATTTACTGTTTTGTTTTACATGTGGCCCGTGAAAACTGAATTGGTTTCCTAGTGGGTCGTGAATTGCAAAAAAGTGTGAACCTCTTCTATATGATTGTCCTTAAACAAAACCTTTTTTTTTTTTAGAACATGTTTTACCATATCAATTTAATCTCTAATCTCAAGTTGTGATTATTTTTCTTTTAGTTTTGTAATCTTGGAGGGGATGGTCCATCCCCTTCCCAGCCCCAGCTGGCGGCAAACTCTTGTCTGTATCAGCAACATGATTGCCTTTTTTTTACCCCGAGTGGTCAGCCTCAAAAATAGATTGTAACACTTTACTCAGTGTCTGTCTGGCCTACTAAAGACAGCAGACGATCATGTGTCTATTTAAAGTCAACACGTGACTCCACTGCTGATTTTATTTATGCCAGAATTCAGGTTCGGCTGTTTGTTGTTTGACCTGCATAACTGAAATGGAGCCATTGTTTCTATTTTAACACACAAACAAAGCGGGAAATTATAAAAAAACGGTCAGATCCTTCCTCCCCACCCCACCATTTTGTATTTGATTTAGTATTTCAAAATTAACTGTCGATGTTTCCACATTTTGGCCCGCATTTCTTTATGTCGATGGGGGTCGTTTGTGAAATGAATGGACACATCAACAGACCTATTTCTCCATAGTTACCAATCCCGAGCGACTGCCTTGAATTCATTCATTGGTAGCCTTGCACACTCTTTTATACTTCATATTTGTCTAATGTGAACTCGTAAACATGCACTTTAGTGTGTTTAAAACAAACAGAAAAAATGCCCCCCCTTTCCACACACACACAAACACACACACACACACTTTCTCGTTTTGAAATAAAAGTTTACATTTATCAACCTATCGGTTAAGCCTTCTGTAAACAATGAGCAGACGATACATTAAGACAACCAAACAAAGAAAAAAATGTGAGTTTATTGATTTATTAGCACGTTATAGCTAAATATGGAGGGGAGGGTTTGATTGGCCTGGAGGTGGGGGTTAGGGAGGAATTTATTGCTGCAGCATTTAAAAATAAACCGCATTCCTCACATTGTTGGCATTCTTCGTATCATACTTAAGTACATTGTGTACATGTATAGGATTAAAATATTACAGCTATGTTTGGTCAGAGACGTTTTCATGGATATGTGTACTTGTCCCTCCCTGGGTCTTAAATAAGGACCCTCCCTGGGGCCAACTTGGCCGCTCCCTGGGTCTTCAACTATGCTGCTCCCTGGGTCTCTCAACTATGCCGCTCCCTGGGTCCAACAAGGCCGCTCCCTGGGTCTTCAACTATGCCGCTCCATGGGTCTTCAACTATGCCGCTCCATGGGTCTTCAACTATGCCTCTCCCTGGGTCTAACTATGCTGCTCCCTGGGTCTTCAACTAGGCCGCTCCCTGCTCTTGAACAAGGCCGCACCATTGGTCTTCTACTAGCGGCTTCCTTGGTCCATCTAGACGGCGCACACATGTGGCTAGTACAAAAAGTGGACACTGCCCACTGTATAATGAAGGCAGAGTAAACATCAGGACTGAAACACAAGAACATCCGTGTCTTTCTTACCATAGTAAATGTGTGAAGTGACCAGTGGCCTTACACTGCCTGGGTAAATCTATCTATCTATCTATCTATCTATCTATCTATCTATCTATCTATCTATCTATCTATCTATCTATCTATCTATCTATCTATCTATCTATCTATCTATCTATCTATCTATCTATCTATCTATCTGTCTGTCTGTCTGTCTGTCTGTCTGTTTATCTGTCTGTCTGTTTATCTATCTGTCTATCTTTATATGTTTTATCCATCCAACTATTTATCTATCTATTATCCATCCGTCAAGCCATCCATCTATCTATCCGTCTGTCCGGCTGTATATCGACCTGCACACGTTCAGAAATAACCGGTGCACTATAAAATGCACGCCATAATATTTTGATTGTTTTTTTTTGTGTCAATAAAAATATTAATATGACCTACTTCTTTCAACATTTACCGGAAGTAATTATTTTTAACTTTATCATTTTTTAGCCTTGCGCACGTAGATGTGAGCTTTTATTTAACCACTTCATATTAAACAGCCATCAAGAAATCTTGCTTTATTTAGCCTACAGGTGACAAAGTACTTTTGAACTGTGAGTTTAACTGATGGCTATTTATAAACTTTGTGTTTTAATTACGTTGGTTTACTCGCAGGGCTGCCAACTATTTTCTTGAATAATTATCCAGAGAATATATGAAAAATATCTTGATCTTACTTAATGTATAGCGAATAATCAAAATGATTGACGTAATAAAACTATCCAAGCCAGTGATTAGATGGCATTTCTTTATATCTAGATTTCTTGAAAAATTATCTAGATCTGGATGTAAAAAAACACCTAGATTGGCAGCCCTGTTTTTTTTTTTGCTGATGCAATCTGCAGTTGGTTCATGGGTTCGATTATATTTAATGCTTATATTTCTTGTGTGTAGCAGTGTTTTGATTGTGATTGTGTGTATGTTGGGAGCTTGTTGAGCAATTAAGACAGGACTAAAGTAGTTGAAGAACTGGTAGTGATGTGCTCAATAGTTGGGTAGGAAAACATGTGCCGATGTGTTAGCGTAGAGAACAGAGCCAACTTCTGAGGGCAGGGGCAACACGAACCCTTGTCTTGCCCCCCAAACCTGTCATTAACCCGATACTTATCATTGGACCAACAATTGTCATTAGTCCCACATTGGTTAAGAGTCACACGTTTGTCATTAGCTTCACTTTGGTCATGGGCCCACACTTGACATTTGCCCCACATCAGTTATGGGCCCCACACTTGACATTCGCCCCACATCGGTCATCGGCCCCACACTTGTCATTTACCCCACATCAGTCATGGGCCCCACACTTGACATTTGCCCCACATCGGTAATGGGCCACACACTTGTCATTTGCTCCACATCGGTCATGGGCCCCACACTTGACCTTTGCCCCACATCTGTCATGGGCTCCACACTTGTCATTTGCCCCACATCGGTTATGGGCCCCACACTTGTCATGGGGGACACGTAACCCTGTCCATCTCTATTTGGACTGACCTAAGCGTGTGTCTGGGGTGGGGGAGACAACGCCCTTTTTTATAATTTACACTTGACCATTTCGAACGAGACAGGGGAGATAATACAACGTTTGATTGAAACCACCTGGGTTTCAGAGCTTGACTGCACTAACCGAACTGCTCCCTTTATCTTCCAATACTATAGCAGAAGTAATCACAGCAGTTAGGTAACAGTATAGGTAACAGCTTGACCGTTTGAATGCAGCGCTACTGTTGTAGTTTAGCAACACTGTTACATTGTTTATTTTATCAAGTTGTAACTCACGATACGGGTACACTCCCTTGTCGGCGTGTCTGTTCGGTCCATTCATTTTTTTCTTCTAAATCTGACACTTAAAATGATTTGCCCCCCCCCCACACCCATGGGGGAGGGGGAGAGGTGCGACAACACAGAGACACTGCACCCACCTGTTGTATCACATGTCACGTGTTTCTGCGCGAGCTGGTTCTTTTTTGTTTGTTTGCTTTTGTCTCAAATTAAAGATGAGCAGCTGTTGATGGCTCTCTCTCTCTCTCTCTCTCTCTCTCTCTCTCTTCTGTGTGTGTGTCTCTGTGTCTCTGTGTGCCGTGTGTCTCTCTGTGTGCCCGTGTCTCTCTCTGTGTGTTGTGTGTGTTTCTCTCTCTCTTTGTATCTCTGTCTGTGTGTTGAAGATGATGTAGACTTTAGCGTGTCTGTGTTTAATCACGTCATCAATACAGTGTTCAAGAACAGGGTCACTGGGTCAGTCGGACATCCGTACTGGGCATCTATCTGTATGTCTACCTGCGCAGGTCAGGGTTCCATTAGCCTATCTGTCAGTCTCTCTGTGTCGCAGTCTATCTATCTATCTAACCATCCAACCGTCAATCTACTAACTAGTATCTATCTACTCTATCTACATATACCTACCTACTTATCTATCCATCTCTTTCTATCTTCATGTCTCTGCTTAACTGCCCCCTGTTCCCACCGCCCGGGGGCCCATTAGTGATATGTTTTCTTCTTTTGTTACATTGTCTGCCAGTCTGCAAGCGTAACGTGCTCCTCATCCTCCGACCTTCTGACCTCGTCTGTCCGGAGCCACCTCTGAACGTCCCATGTCCACACCACCTGTGGCTGCACTCTTGTCTACTCTCATACAAAATTTAATTCGTGTCCACATCTTAGAAAAAAATAAGAGAGTCCGACCACGTTATAAGAGGAAAAAAATGACGTAAAGGAAAGAAATGTAAATTTAAATTGTTTATATTTTCGATTCAATAATTATCGCGACCTACTTCATAACAGCCGACGACACAAAAGTGGGTCGCGAATTTACACTTTTGAGTACCGCTGAACCAGACAGACAGCCACTGATCGCCTGATTATACGGAGCTTTACGTATACAGAAGAAAAAATTAAGGGGAATTCCCTTTAAATTCTTCACCGTCTTCGCCAGCTATTAATAGCTCTATCGTAATATCTCGGGAAGGAGAGGTGTGTGTGGAGAGAAAATAGGTCATAAGATCACTGGTGAATTTTTAGAATGTTTGTTTTACTTTGGACTGTGTCATTAAACCAGTCAGTGGTATCATCAAATTGTTTAATCTTTGGATTACACTAATCATGCTGGAAGTAAACATCAACAACGACAAGGTAAGAATGGCCCTCTTTTGAGTCACTCTTGGTTTAATTACTTTAATTGTTTTAACTTCACATCTCAAAGAGCTCCACTTTTAATTCTGCCTTATTCGCGATACATTTGCCTGATTAAAACAACCCACAACAACAAGAATACAACATTATGAAAGAGGTTGTTAAGACATTGTGCAATGACTTGTTGACGAAAGACAAATCACTTTGATTGGTTAAAATTTAATAAAAAATACTTTTGGTTGTAAAGTGGGGGTGGCTGCTAATTAAAAAGATTTCGCAATGGCTTTGTTTATAATAACAGCTTCAAATCCTGACGTTATCATTGCTTGCATTTCTATCTTCACATCTCTCTCTCTCTCTCCTTCTCTCTCACACTCTCTCCTTCTCTCTCACACTCTCTCTCTTTGACACATTGTTTTAATTCCAAAAAATAGAAAGGAAAGAATGCATGGAGACAGTAGATGCAGGCCTACATATATTAGTTTAAAATACATTATATATGTCGGTGAGTTAGCATCAAACGCAATTGTAAATATATATATATATATATCGTTCGCGAAAGGAAGTTTGTTGAATTATTCTATATGTTGATTCAACGAGATAACACACACATACACACACACACACTTGACTTACTTGACTTAAGCCTCTGACTCCGCGTGGGAGCATAGGGCCTCAACAACACTCTTCCAGCGAACTCTATTTTGGGCGTCTTCATTCTCTCGCTCAGTGCAGCGTCTCCATGTCTCCTTGGCCTGCCTGCTCTTCTCTTTCCTGCGGGTTCCACCTAGTGCCTGCCTTGTGACATTGTCTGGGCTCTGCGCAGAGTGTGGCCTATCCAGCCCCATTTTCTTCCGGATCTCTTGGTCTATGGGGGTCTACTTTGTTCTTTCCCACAGGGCGGTATTGGAGATTTTTTCTGGCCATCTGATACGTAAGATACACACACACTGGTGCAGTATTAAATCAAGTATTTCAAATTCTAAATCCCTGAGTTCATAGTAGAATTTTCTATGTAGATCATATGGCTAGCCCCCAGCCCCCACCCCTGACCTCCCCCGCCTAATGCATTCTCTGTGGTCACTCTGTGGATTGAATATTTGTCTTTTTCAAGAATAATGCGCCCCCCTCCCTCTCGAGCTATTCACCCACCTAGCTATAATGCTCTTACGTGTTCTTCTTTCTAATGCCCAGGATTTTCATTTTCTGGCTTGTCAGCTGGGGGAGCGGAGGTCACTGTCAAGTTAATGACATGTCAGGGACGGAAACAGTAATTGTGGATGGAGAGAGAGAGAGAGAGAGAAAGAAAGAGATGATGATGACAGGGGGGGATTGAAAGACACGTGTGTGTGTATTGTGTGTGTGTGTGTGTGTTTTATAAAGACAGAAATGGGGCAAGGAAGAGATATTGTCATCCAAATGGTCACCATGGCGTGTCTGACCGCTATTAAATCGCAGCTTGCACAATGAAAGGGGAAAAAAAATCGCATAATCTTCTTATGTTTCTGTTTTTTCTCCCTTCCCTTCTCTCTCTCTCTCTCTCTCTCTCTCTCTCTCTCTCTCTCTCTCTCTCCCCCTCTCTCTCTCCCACCCCCCTCTCTCTCTCTCTCTCGTTGCTCCATGTCTATCCAGAAGTGATTTCCTTTAATTAAATCCATCCACATACTCTCAACCCTTCACACGACAATAATTTGCTATGGCATCTTGTTTGACAACTTTTCAAGTTAGTATTCGGCAAACTAAACTATTGTCATTAATGTCATTTTAATGTGACTTCTTTAGACTCAAATTTGTTAGGGCCGGAACGCCTTGTGGAGGGGGCGGGGGAGATGGTCGTGTGGAGGGTAGTCTATCGACTGTGGACCTGAAGGTCCCGGGTTCGAAAGTTCTTAAAGGCCACCCAGCTTCAACTGACATTAGTTTGGGAGGAGTGGGCGTTGTGCTGGTCACCCACGCATGTCTTCCGTAGTGCCTCCGGGATCATTGCACTCGGTCAGGGTTGGGAAACGTCCGTTTTTGTGGTTTATCTGATCCTTACAGTAAAAAATAAAATAAAACACACAATAGAAGATACATAATGACACAGTTGTATGGGTGACACAGTGGTATGGGTGACACAGTTGTGTGGGCACAGTTGTATGGGTGACACAGTTGTGTGGGTGACACAGTTGTGCGGGTGACACAGTGGTATGGTGACACAGTTGTGTGGGTGACACAGCTGTGTGGGTGACACAGTGGTATGGTGACACAGTTGTGCATGTGACACAGTGTTATGTGTGTCACAGTTGTGTGGGTGACACAATTGTGTGGGTGACACAGTTGTGTGGGTGACACAGTGGTATGGTGACACAGTTGTGTGGGTGACACAGTGGTATGGTGACACAGTGGTATGGTGACACAGTTATGTGGGTGACACAGTGGTATGTGTGTCACAGTTGTATGTGTGATACAGTTGTGCGGGTGACACAGCTGTATGGGTGGAAAAATTTAGTTCATAAAAATGGGGAAAAATAGTGTAAAATAACACTCAACAACTGATACTGTCACGTGTAGATTTGTTTACATCCTATTGGCCTAAAGTTAGATTGATATGACCTACATTTGAGTTCTTCACACACACACACACACACACACTTCCTCCCTAAAAGAAAATTCTGACCAAATGTCAACTGTCCGTCAAACAAATGACACATTGAGGGACATTAATTTCAGATTCACCAGTGACCGCTCTCAGTTGCGTATTACTTCGGCGGCCAGCGGGTGTGCGCGTGTGATGGATGGGATCGGGTCGGCGGGGGACCCGGGAGCGCATGTCTGGTGTGTCCTTGACTCACGGGGCCCAGAGCGTACCGGATCGGTTTGAAAATATGAACTAAACAAATACACGATGAACTTAGAATAATATCTTGCCTTATGGACCTTTCTCACATGTATTCCTGCGCGTCAGCTGTCTTTGTGAAAAGATCATAATGGGCTTCCGATCGCTTTGTGTTATTGATATTTATATACTTGATTAATACTTAGCTCGATAAATTCTATTAATTCTCGATTATTTTTTCTACATTTTCGTCTGATCTAAGATATAATGAGTTTAAATTTATTACCAAAATATAATTTTTCTGACGTTGACAAGTTTTTAAAGTCACGAAATGTCCCTGATATCAGATTATGTAGAGACTTATGTAGGTACTTATGTAGGGACTTATGTAGGGTCACATGTAGAGACTTATGTAGGAACTTATGTAGTGACGTATGTGGAGACTTATATAGGGACTTAGTGTGTGACTTATATAGGGACTTATATGTGGAATTATGTAGGGTCATATGTAAGTGACTTATGTAGGGTCATATTTAGAGACTTATGTAGGTACTTATGCAGGGATTTATAAAGGGACTTATGTAGGGTCAAATGTAGAGACTTATGTAGGATTAATGTAGGGACTTATGTAGGGTCATATGTAGAGACTTATGTAGGTACTTATGTAGGGATTAATGTAGGTCATATGTAAAACAATACATTTTTGGTTAGCATATATTGTGCGATAGATAGTAATGAAAAAATCGGTAGTAAAAGGTTTGAACTACTACCTTATTATGATGAGGTGATGGTCAATGATATTATTTTTTTAACCATTCTACTTTTTAGCTTCAACTTTTAAGATAATAATAATAAATAATCACACTGAAAAATATATTAAATTTTGATTATTTGATTTTCATGATTAAAATTAAAAGAATAGCGGCAACAGAAATTTATTATTCGCAAATTCAAGTACATCACTGGTACCGGAAGTGTAACTTGCCCATCTAAACAAACAATTCAGTAAGGGGACTACTTTGTGAGAAATGAAAGTGTATAGAACACATTTCAGTACACTGTCAGGGGCCATTACTGGTCTGACTATGATTTTGTTTGCGTAGTTCATACAGTTTTATATCCGAGTTATTATTTAATGGGATTGGACGAGGAATTCATCTTATCGAATTATTTGGCAGGTTTTTTTTGCTTAAATCTGGGTGACGACAACTTGATGGATGAACCACTTAAATGAGTTATCCACCCGTTCAGGCTGCATCATTGCTGGGTTTAAATGAACCAACATTTTTAACCCCCATACCCCCACCCCACCCACCCAAGGGGGCGCCTGTTGATCGCCGTGTGCTCCTGTGTGTGTAGGTTATTTCAAAATTATTTGAAATGAAGGGGGGCTTTATGTTTGGGTCCTAGGCAGGGCCGCTTTATCCAGGCACAGTAGGCCCTGTGCCTAGGGCCTACGAACATTTCAAGGGCCTACGAAAGCCAGAACATAAAGTAAAAACAAATGCATTCTTGAAAAATATTTTAAAAATTAAATCGGGGAGGGCCTACGACTTTGAAAGTGCCTAGGGCCTACGATGACCTTAAATGGTCGGTCCTGGGCACATTGTGCCTACAGGAAAAGACTGCCCTGTTCCCTCGCCTTTCCCCGTGTTGCCTTTGTGACCTACATTTTTTGTAACGAAGACGTACACACACACACATAAATGCGGCAGCTTCCCATACTTGTATCGCAAGACTCATCATTTTTTTTATCTATCTTCTGTCCCCAGGTAACCCAGTGACCAGCGGACACCATTTAGACAGCAGTCAGAATGACCTTGGAACGTAACGTCCCGCCTCCCCCGCCTCCGTTCACGTCAACATGTCCGCCAAGCCCAGCGCCGCTGCCGTCATCCTCGGCGGCGACAAGGGCGGCGGCTGCACCCCTCCTGCACCCGGGCAACCCGCCGCCGGGCCTGGAGCTAGTGCGCAAAGACGAGCCGATACAGCCGCAACAGCCCCAACATGCTGAACATACTCACTGTGAACTCTGACCTAGAGTTCTCAAACAGGTGAGCGAATAATAATAAAATAAAAGTAGGTGATCGCTTTTTGCCACTTCCTAGCGGAACTTATGTCAGTGGTAGCTGGACGAGACATGGGGCGCCTAACATTTTCTCCACTGATGGACGGTCACTTGCTGGTCACCCATTTCATACCCCCCACACACACACTTCCACTTCCCCAATGCCTGTTCTGTGACCATGCATCATCCTAATACGTCGACTGTGCAGGGTTGCTCCTGCGCCCCCTGCTAATCTTGGGCCCTGTCTATTACAACCAAGAGGGGCCCCATCTTATCAAGTAGATTACCCTATTGGGCCCATATTATGAACAAGAGCCCTGACATGTGCTCAGGTTGAACCACCCTCTCCCCTCCCTTTTGGCGGCTCTTCACTGTGGCACTAAAACATTCAGCCATCCAGTTTACTTCACAGACTATGTATAGAGTGAGTTAGGGGGTCATAGTTCAAGTCCTGAATATTCTCCAATCAGGTCTGGATATGTTTTTAATTAAATCGCTATAACAACAAAGCTGGCTATTTACCTTATTTATGTTAACTTTAGTCCTATTCAAACAGTTACTGATTTTTAAAAAGTCATAATCTGTGACATATCTTGTACAAAAAAGTCATGGCTGCCTGTAATTTGTTTTACGTCACATTATTTGCTTGTTGTTCAATCACCCCTGCTTTATATGTTTACCTGTTATTTATTTGTTTATGACACTGTAGCGCATGGGTTTCTATGATATAAAATATCCAGTAGGGTAACAAGCGCGGGTGGAGGGCTATAAAAATGCCGCCCCTTCCCGGAGTGGAAAAAAATACTCATTGGGGAAAAATTCCACCTTTTGTAGCGAGTGCTACCCTTTTGTATCAAGTGCTACCCTAAGTGTACCTTTAAATTGGGACGCAAGCAATCTCCCAGGTGGACTTCAATCATCAAAAATCAAACAATCTCCAAGGTGGACTTCAATCATCAATATTTGTTATATTTTTCCTTTAAGCTAGTGATTGCCTTTTGGATATTTTCACGCTTACTTTCATGTGTTCATAGGTGTTTTAATTGTGTGTGTGTGTGTTCACGCTTACTTTCATGTGTTCATAGGTGTTTTAATTGTGTGTGTGTGTTCACGCTTACTTTCATGTGTTCATAGGTGTTTTAATTGTGTATGTGTGTTCACGCTTACTTCATGTGTTCATAGGTTTTAATTGTGTGTGTGTGTTCACGCTTACTTTCATGTGTTCATAGGTGTTTTAATGTGTGTGTGTTCACGCTTACTTTCATGTGTTCATAGGTGTTTTAATTGTGTGTGTGTGTTCACGCTTACTTCATGTGTTCATAGGTGTTTTAATTGTGTGTGTGTTCACGCTTACTTTCGTGTGTTCATAGGTGTTTTAATTGTGTGTGTGTGTTCACGCTTACTTCATGTGTTCATAGGTGTTTTAATTGTGTGTGTGTTCACGTTTACCGTCATGTGTTCATAGGTGTTTTAATTGTGTGTGTGTGTGTGTTCACGCTTACCGTCATGTGTTCATAGGTGTTTTAATTGTGTGTGTGTGTGTGTGTTCACGCTTGCATTCATGTGTTCACATGTGTTAAAGTGTGATGAACACATCAGAGGTGTGCGGATCTAGAAATTTAGCGTCCGCGTCCGTCCATGGATTTCTATCAATGATCCGCGTCCGCAGAATCTCACAACATAGGTTTGCAGTCAGTCCGCGCGTCCGTATTGGTGAAATTTAGCTGTTTAAATGACTTGAAACTTTTTATGGTAACGCTAAAGAAGATCCGCGTCATTCCGGAGTCCGCAACTTAACCATACTAAGCGTCCGCTGTCAGTCCGCGGATTCGAAAAGTTCGCGGATCTGCGTCCGCAAGCGGACGCGTCCGCTGTCCGCTCATCTCTGGTGTGCATGTGTTGTTCGTTTGTTTATGCCACTTAGCCGTACATTGATGCTTTGTCTCTAATATTTTCCAGTTGTTATTTTTATACTATTCCATTTTGTTTCGTTGATTTTAATAGACGTGCTTGCGTCATGTGTAATTTTTCAGGACAAATCGGTGTGTTGCTATCACCCATGTAAGTAACTCTTGCTTGTCTTCTGGGATTGTCTTTCCTGCGCTAATCCAAATAATGACTGCCTCCTTTCCCTCTTTCACCCCACTCTCATCCTCCTCCACCCTCTTATTTTAAAGTCGGGAATCAGGAATTTTTTTTTCTTCGTCTTCATTTCTCACTTCTGAGTCCTGTGACAGGGTCGGCAAACTTTTTGACCGGACCAAGAGTAGATGGATCGAGTGTTAACATGAACTAAGACAGGGCCTGCAACGAGCGGCGGGCCATATTTGGCCCGCGGGACGTTGTTCGCCCAGCTGACCAAGACATTGTTTTAGGACAGTATTGTACCACCTTCTTCTTATGACCTTTGTTGGGGCTGCAGTGGATATGGAGACACTTGTTGTACTGACACTTGTTGTACTGACACTTGTTGTACCGACACTTGTTGTACCGACACTTGTTGTACCGACACTTGTTGCACCGGACACTGTACCACACTTGTTGTACTGACACTTGTTGTACTGCCTTCTTCATATCACCCGTTTTCGGGGCTGCAGTGGACATAAATGCATTGCAGCGGTCTTGTGGATCTGCTTTATACAGGTCATAGGTTGACACAGGTCACCCACGGGGTCATGTAGAGCAGTGATGCAGTTTGTTGTTTGGTACAAACAATGCTTTCCTAGGTTCATTTGTGTTGACTTTGGTGAACCAATGAAATTACAGAACCAAAAACAACTGGCTGATTTAGAATTCGATCACCTTTGACCCTTACTGATATATCTACCCTCCGTCATTTCCGGTGCTTCACGTGAGCCACCTATGTAGGCCAGTGGTTGAGCTTGTTTTTATATACGAAACAAACCGTTCAGCTCAACTTTATGCGTTTGATATAATGTTCCCTTGTCATCATGTGCAAAGCGTCAAACAGATTTCTGCAACTCAATGGACTGGGAAAATAAAATAAGACAAGGCACCACTTAAACACCGTCAGAACATTTCGTCTCACCCATCTGCTTATGTTTTCTCCCTATACTCTCTGCACCCAAAGCGTACATATTTCTTCTATGCGGTTTAAAAATTGGCAGACGATGGAGTTGACCTGCCCCAAAAAAATCGATCTGTTAGGAGAGAATTTTTTCCTTTATCTATGTTCTGGGTTTTCTGTGTTTTATTTTTTCACTTGCTTATATTTTTTTTTTCTTACCGGCGCTTTTTTATTTTATAGCTTTACGTTGTTGTTCTTTTGTTTTACTGCGGGATAAGAAAATATGTATTGAATTTAGTGAATTAAGATAAAACATTTTGTTAAGTATTCATGTACAACCATGCATTGTTCTCCTACCCCCCTCCCCTTTTAAAAAAAACGCGTACCTTTCTATCAACAAGTCAAAAATGTACACAGAATGTTTTAGTGGAAGGAAATACAATATAGAACCATGAAATAAATCGTATAAGTTTGTTATATTATATATATATATATATATATATATATATATATATATATATATATATATGCCAGTGCCCTGCTGTCATGTCTCATTTCAACACTTATGAATGGAACTAGCAGATGGCATCAGTTTTTGAACATGTCTGTTGGCTTGATATTATAAATAAGAAAAGAAATGCCCCGCCCCCCCCCCAATACTATGATCTAACGGTCACGTGGTTGTATTAATGTCCAAATTAATTTTTTACACCATTCTTCCAAATGGTTATTTTCAGTTTGTTTCGTTATTCGATGGGTACTGGTTTTTTTTTTCATTTTTATTTCCTATTTACATTTTTCTGTCTGGTATTGTCAAGTTTAAAAAATAGCCTTCGCATTCCGGTTTTTGTTTTTATTTTTTTTTTCTCTTTCAATTAGAGTTGTGGATTTTTTTAATGTTGAGGTAGATGAATGAATGTTTAAATATATTTCATACTTCAGTTATTCTGCAGATAAAATACTTTGAAATAAGGTTTGCGCTCTATTAACAACAACCAAAATAAATGAATGATTACACTGCTCAATCTGGGGAAACTCTACAAATGATCATATCCGGATTATTAATTTTTTTTTTTTGTAAACTCAGGGCCTGTAAGTTAAGTTTGTAGCCCCATTAATGATTCGTTTAGATAGCAGACGAGTATCAGTGTTGATTTTAAGACTTTTGACATTTGATCAAAGTGTTCAAAATAAGCGTCTAGTTTAGTTGTCAGAGTTTAAACACTTTTTATTAGTACACACTTAGCAACATCAATATTTGGGTTGGGAGATGAGTCTGTAATATCCGAGTAGCTTCAAACATGAAAAATAGTCAGCTGTAATATCCGAGTAGCTTCAAAAGTGAAAAATAGTCAGCTGTAATATCCGAGTAGCTTCAAACGAAAATAGTCAGCTGTAAAATCCGAGTAGCTTCAAACGTGAAAATCGTCAGCTGTAAAATCCGAGTAGCTTCAAACGTGAAAATAGTCAGCTGTAAAATCCGAGTAGCTTCAAACGTGAAAAATAGTCAGCTGTAATATCCGAGTAGCTTCAACGAAAAATAGTCAGCAGAAAAGTAAAAGTTTCGCCTTTTAAGATTTTAATAGTCAGTTATTGTCGTCGAACAATTAATTGATGACGTGCGATACGCATAAATAGTAATATACACTATTAATTAATATGACTAATGTTAGTCTGATGCAATAAATGTACCCGAAGCCTAAAAATCGGAGGTCTGTTGGCAATACTAAATGTTTAGACACAATTTAAAACTTTGTAAAGGCCACACCGAGTACCCCGCATAACGTAAGAAATAATGTATCGGCTCGATGTTTTAATCTATTCAGTCGATACCGCATTATCGATATTTTCGATCTGTAGCCATGCAAAATTGAGTGTCGAGAAATTCTACCAAATGCAAAATAAAAGTAATACATAAAAAATCGATCGCTGGCTATGTATCGATCTCAGTTCGGGCTGGGAGTGTTGCATATATAGGTCACGTCAGGTGAGAGAATGATAAATAAAAACTAATTTAAATGACAGTTTTAACTGTTTAATAAGCCAAGAGACCTATCGCTAGATGTTTCAAGTCGTGTGGAGTTTTGAAAATTTGAAAGAGTTGATTCTTTCTATTATTAGCTTGACTAATTTCATTCTGAAATGGCGGACAGGACCTAATAAAACACTGCTTGATGTAATATGACATATAATTAGTGTACTTTTAACACGATTTGAGCCTTGCAGCTTTGTTGCATGTTTCACTCCTTGTTACATGTTTCACTCTTTGTTACATGTTTCACTCTTTGTTACATGTTTCACTCTTTGTTACATTCTTTTGTTAATTTTCAACTATTTGTTTCACTCTTTGTTACATGTTTCACTCCTTGTTACATGTTTCACTCTTTGTTACATTCTTGTTAATTTTCAACTATTTGTTTCACTCCTTGTTACATGTTTCACTCTTTGATAACATGTTTCACTACTTGATTACATGTTTCACTACTTGATTACATGTTTTACTAATTTGTTACATGGTTCATTCTTTGTTACACACTTTGATACATGTTTCGCACTTTGTTTCACTCTTTGTTACATGTTTCACTTTTGATTACATGTTTCACTACTTGTTACATGGTTTATTCTTTGTTACACGCTTTGTTACATGTTTCGCACTTTGTTTTACACTTTGTTGCATGTTTCACACTTTGTTATTGAATTAGGTACTAGATAGTGGTTTCAGTTTGTATTAATTATGATTAATTCTTGAACTCTTCAGTACCAGCATGCTGCATGTGATGACCACAAGCTCTGACATAGAGTTCACCAACAGGTGAGTTGACTTTAACCAAACAGGCTGACCGCTTGTGGACAATGGTCAAGTTGGGGTGACCAAGAGACCGTGAAATGACAGTTTAAAAAAAAGGGGTGGAATGATGAAACGGGGTGTCCCTGAACCTAGTTCCACCTACATTGGCTGACCGCTTGTGGACAATGGTCAAGTTGACGATGACCATAAAAAAAATTGAGATGGGGGTGGTGAGAAAAAGGTCTCCATGAAACCAGCATCGGGCTGAATTTCACCACAGCATTCGTTGACGTCATGTGCCTCATTACATCCGGTTAGGGGTAGAGTTTCGGAGTTACGCATTAGAAATGTTTTGTTTTTTTATGTGTACGATTTCAAGGCCTGTAGGCCTCATGCGGACGTTTATTGACCTCTACAATTTACGGTGGGTCTGGCTACTCTGCAATGCATCTCCAGGGCGCCGCCGTGGTATAAGCACCCCCTCCAGCTGTCCAACAAGCTTTAATAGGGTTATCTGACATTAGGCTGCCCGGTAGTGTAGACAATACTTTAATATACGCTAGCTATTGAAACGAAGCATACACTTCATCTGCCCGGATCTTCTCACCGGCCTGGTTGATACCTTTACAGTGGTTGGCTTGTAAATGTATTTACAGTGATTGGCTTGTAAATGTATTTACAGTGGTTGGCTTGTAAATGTGAATACAGTGGTTGGCTTGTAAGTGTAATTACAGTGGTTGGTTTGTAAGTGTATTTACAGTGGTTGGCTTGTGTAATAATAATAGTGGTTGGCTTGTGGTGTAATTACAGTGGTTGGCTTGTAAGTGTATTTACAGTGGTTGGCTTAGAATATAATTACAGTGGTTGGCTTGTAAATGTAATTGCAGTGGTTGGCTTGTAAATGTAATTACAGTGGTTGGCTTTAAATGTATTTACAGTGGTTGGCTTGTAAGGTATTTACAGTGGTTGGCTTGTACTCATTTACTGTGGTTGGCTTGTAAATGTATTTACTGTGGGTTGGCTTGTAAATGTATTTACAGTGGTTGGCTGTAAATCTATTTCAGTTTAATACGTCATTTATTTTAAAATAACAACTGGGCGTTCTATGTATAGGTTTGTGTACAGTCTTTTCACTGCCCTTAATAATAACGTTTTCCTGACTGTACTCGTGTACAAACTATACTTGTGTACAAATCCGTACTCCTGCACAAACTGTACTCGTATACAAACTATACTTGTGTACAAACTGTACTTTTGAACAAACTGTACTGTAATAAAGTGTACTCGTGTACAAACTGTACTCGTGTACACAATGTACTCGTGTACACAATGTACTGGTGTACAAACTGTACTCGTGTACAAACTGTACTCGTGCACAAACGATTTCTCCAATCCACACGGAAGTAATCGATTAAAGTGATAACATAAAAAACAACGGGGAAAATATTCGATTCCTTTTGCGAATGGGATGGGGGGTGCAGGAGTGGAGAGAGAGAGAGAAAGAGAGATAGGAGAAGAAGAAGAGGACGAGGAAGTAAAGAGACACAATAACAGGAGTTGTCTTTCTATTACGGTTCACCGAAAAGTCCGGTAACTCGATCACACCACTTCGCTGATGGTAAGGCCAACATTCAAAGGGGAGTAGCAACAAGGGCGGCTATTGACGTGGCTTGACCTTGGCTCGCGGAACAAGCCGGGGGGGGAATAGAGGGTCTTTTTGTAGTGTGGGGGATGGTCACGTATTGGGGACACGAGGGGTGGGGCATATCTGAAGTGGAGAGTAGGATAGGGTGGAGTTGGGGTGTGGGGGGTGGGAGGCAATACGAGGGATTGATCTGTGAGACGTTTTTCTTTGGAAACATTTTCCTGATGGGAGTCAATAAACCACCATGTTGATTTGAGCTTGAATATCAATAATGGCGCCCGATGCCTTTTTTTTCTTTTCTGTTTATAAAATTCCATGAAATAAATATCTGACCCCCAACTATCGGAGTAGCTAGTAGTAATGGCGCCCTAGTAGTAATGGCGCCCTATTCCCATGCCGGCAAAAAGTGGTGAGAATGCCTCTCCTGGCTGGTGAATTTGCCGTCTGGTCTGAACTGTCCCCTCCCCTTCTATTCACATATTACAAAACGCATTTTTCCTATGATTTTAACCTCCACCCCTATTAGCGTCACGCCTTTTTCTTTACCATTCCTCAACACTGTGTGTCACATGTCGGTACGTAATAAGTGAATGCCACTCTATTCAAAACCCAGTCATTTGTGCGACTCTTATCTCATTAACAGACATCATTTTGTACAGACACTGACCACACATCGTCAAGTCATACACAAGGAGTGAGGTACCATCATGTTCCAGAGCATACCCTCCCTTTTGGATCTACGCGGAACGAGGTTTTGGAATCACTGTATCAGAGGATATGGTTAAAACTTCCAGATAGAAAACACCAAAAAAAATATATGATTGGTTGATGTTGAATAAAAGGAAAAATAAGTGTGTTTTGTCTCCCCCCCCACCCCTTATCCAGAGACTGGTGGAATTGTTCCAGTCGTGCAGGGGTTCGGTCGTTATCTCTTGTCTGAAAATAGAAGGGGGAAAAAACAAGCAATTTAAGTCTTTTTCCGCTGACAAAGGACATTTTAGAGCATTTTCGGACGGAATCCGTATATTTTTTCCAGGTTACAGCCATAAATATTGCTCCTCGTATGGATTAGGATAAATTTAGAGAGGGAAGTAATCATGTTGAATAACTATTACAAAGATAAATAATGATTATGCCCCTTGATTAGCTTTTATTATTTATATTTAAAATATAAGCAAAAACGGTATATAAGAAATCTTATATTTTGGCCCTGAGAGATCAGATCTAAATGAACTTTTGATGTACACTTGGCAGGCCAAGACCTACAAAATGATATATACATTCAAGTCTAGGGACTTATGGTTGCTGAGATATAGGGCGCTCCTTTCTGTTAATATAGCTTATATAGTAAAAAAAGGTACTTAATACGCCCCTTTTATGGCCCTCAGAGGTCAGATCGCGAATAAACTTTTGCTGCACACATGGCAGGCCAAGACCTACTAAATAATATATACATCATGGATCTAGGACTTATGGTTGTTGCGATCTAGGGTGATGACGCATGACAGACAGACAAAACGGGGACAATAGAGCTTTTTTTTCGAAAATGCTCTAATGAGTTCAAAGCGAGTTGGAGAGACGTCATTTGACGTCATTACTTCTGTCTTGTAATACAGTTTTGTATGCTAGTCTTGTTATATAGTTCAGTGCAGGCAGCACTTTAACGTTTGTCTGCCTGCTGACTGTCTGTCTGTCTGTCTGTCCTACTTCATTATCTCCGTCCGAATAGAGAAATAGAGATACTAATAAAGAAATAAAGATACTAGTAGAATGATTCATGAAAGACTATACAAATATGTCAAAAGGATTAAACAGATTGATTAAATTTAGACAGACAATTTAGATTGTGAAATATTTTCATTCATTTATAAACAATTTATATAGAAATATTTTGATTTATAGTTGACAAACAGCTTAGACATATGCTAGATAGATTTGTAAATGATTAATAGACAGCTAAATAGACTGATGGATTAATTAATTATACAATGGGTTGTCAAGAATGGGTGGAAGAGGAACAACACTGTCCACATGTACTTACAGTCATAAAGACTGACATAATATAAGCAATGTCCAACCAAGATTGATCCATCCCATAGTCTGTCAGATTAATGATGTCCCTAGGCGTTGAGAGAATGGGGTCCTGGCCTTGGGCCCTTGTTGGCTCTCGGCGCCCTGCCAGCCTATTTAGCTCGGATGGGCCCATGAAGCCCATTATGCTGAGTGATAAGGAAGGTTGCCTTAAGGGCCATCTCAGGCCAGATGAGGTGTAGAGTACGTCTGCTTCTTTGGCCGTGACCTATTTAGGGATTGTGTAAAAGTAAAGTTTCACTAGCCCTGCTGGGCCATCGGGGGGGAGATGAAGTGTAGAATTCATCTGTTTCTATAACCTCGGCATAGGGACAGAGCAGTCAGTGTGGTAACGCGCTCGACTGACCTGAAGGTACCTGGTCCGGACCTCCAGTGAGGACCAAGGAAATTCTTCAGGTCTTGGCCTGCCCCGATATATCTCCCGTGAGTGCCTCCATGGCCATTGCACTATCGGCTATTGGGGATGAAAGAAGGGCACCATAAAACCGTCCCATTAGTGGTTTATAGGATCTAAGGGATTTCATCTCATCCTTACAGGGACTTTACACATAACCTCGGCATATGAAGGGATTGTGTGGTTAGCACAATCCCAGCCGCTTTACTTCCCTAACTTAAGTCAGGTACCCATTTAAAGCTGGGTGGACTTGTGGGATGACTTTGCACCAAATAACACCTGGAAAATACCTCAAGGTTCTCACCGAGGATCGAACCCATGACTCTCAGGTCGACAGTCCAGTTTCATCACCACTCGGCCATCCGTCCTGCACTAGGGACCCCATCTTTACTCCATCTACTTCAGTCAGGTGCCCACTACTTAAGTCAGGTGCTCCATCAGTGCTTAGTGCACTTAGGGACTTTCACAAGGACTGAAAATTCCCTGTACTCTCACCTAGATCAAACCAGGGACTCTTGTCGACAGGCTCATAATGCGTCCAATAGTTTATACCAGCGGTCGGGGAACTGGGGTAAATTACCCCAAATGGGGTAAAAATGAAACTTTTGTGAGTAAAAAGTATATATTTTTAATTTGCTATGGGTAGTATCAACTTACACAAAAATATTTTAGTAATGATGAAAAAGTTCCCGACCGCTGGTTTATACTAATTAAAAATTGATGGCTTTATTATTCTATAGATGCCGATGAATACTTGTATGTAAATATATTAATATAATCTACTATTGTTAGAAACTAAAATAGTAGGCTATGGACTATTTTATGTGCATTGATATTTACTTCAAGCCCACTCATGTCTCTACACACGTGGGGCCTGAACTTCATCTCTTTGGACCTGAGCTATTTATCACTAAGTTTTACAGGTCAGTAAACATCCTGAATGTACAGTTCAGTGTAAACATCCTGAATGTACACAAGTGTAAACATCCTGAATGCACAGGTCAGTGTAAACATCCTGAATGCACAGATCAGTGTAAACATCCTGAATGCACAGGTCAGTGTAAACATCCTGAATGCACAGGTGTAAACATCCTGAATGCACAGGTGTAAACATCCTGAATGTACAGGTCAGGGTAAACATCCTGGAATGTACAGGTCAGTGTAAACATCCTGAATGTACAGGTCAGTGTAAACATCCTGAATGTACAGGTCAGTGTAAACATCCTGAGTGTACAGGTCAGTGTAAAATTCATCCTGAATGTCTCTAAATTCTTCGTGACTTTTGTCTCTTCATAGCATGCAACAGGGTAGACCATGACGAATATCATCATCCTCTCTGTCTCCCCTGGACCTACCACTGCCCACTCTGCGCCGGCAACTCCCACCCACAACCCCGAAGGAAGTGTGGACGTTGGCTACAGGACCGGCTCACAGAGGATTTTTCCAAGGTCTTCTGGGCTGCCTTCGACCGGTCTGGACCATCCTGGGTAAAGCCGCAGCTGCGGAGTTGAAACAGCAAGGTGAGCCTTCGTAGCATTTTTAGAGACAGGCATCTGAGGAGTGCTGTGACACCAGGGGTTTCATCTCTTGGTTGTTATGATCCTGGGATACTGTTAGAATTTTGCTCATTCACTTTTATCCTGGGTAATTAGAAACATTAGTTTATAACTAAAGAAGAAATTTAAAACAAAATCTTGAATAATTTCTGTAAAATTACAAATAATACTATTTTATTAAAATTTAAAGCTATTTTGTACATACACATCATCAAATTTATTTCATAATTTAATGAGGAAATCAAAAAGACAAATTTATTTCATAATTTAATTTGAGGAAATCAAAAGACACACATTTTAGGATTCTGTAGAGAAATAGGTATTAAGAACTTTTCCCATTGAGACAAAATAACTAAAAAATTTCCTGGGCTCACATAATTGTTTTTTGAAAAGTTATGTGAAATTTTCTGAAGTCACAAAAATACTAGACTGTGCCAACAGTAAAATTGTTGCAACCTATCATGGGGTGCCCCTGAAAAAAAGGGGCTTCCGGAAACTTTAAAGTGGACAGTAGAGCTATTGCCATGGCCCTTTGCTGAACAAGGAGTCCAAGGAATTTAGGCAAGTAGGCAAGTCAACAGTAAAGAAAAGTCTGCCCTAAGACCGCCACAAAGGGCGTACTCAGAAATATTGTGAACCACCTAGTGCCTGTTAAATTCTGTCAGACTTTGTTTTTCATGTGTGCATATTTTCATGAAAGGTCTTTCAATTATATAAATATTTTATTCTGTGATGGGATGATTGTCAATTAGTTATTTGGTAAATAAGATTTTATCAAAATTTAATATTTGTTTTGTTATTTAGTTTATAATTTGCCCTTAATCAGTGGCTGCCTGTGTCTTGATATTGAATTGTCTCAGCAAATATTTCAAAATTAAGATTCATAAATATTATTTGGTAATGAGATGAGGTCAAAGGTTATCGGGTTTAAAAAGCCTTTATTACTTAGGTAATTTATTAAAAAATTTTACCAACAACAATTGCTAGATGCAGGCAAATATTATACACTATGGAAGTATCTTTATAAACTTAATTTCTTGCTTGTTTATTATTAGTCACAACCTCTGATGACTGGGAAATCCCATTTGAAAGTATCACTGACTTACAGTGGCTGGAAGTGGAGCACAGGGAGCCGTGGTTCCTGGCAAACTATGCAGTGAGGAGGGTCAGAAGAAGGTCCGGGACGTCAAAGAGACCGACATACGCAACCTTAGGAAACTGAATCACCCAAACATCATTTCATTCAAGTACGTGCATTTACGTGAACTCTCCTCCATGTATCTCTGTTTCATTAATAAAACTAATTGCGAATAAGAAATAAATTTTCAAAGTATTTTATGAAATCATTCTGTAGACAAATTATTTTTAAAAATAAAGAAATAACATGAAGGGAAAAAACAAACATATTTTAAGGAAAGCTGGAATAAAAAATATGGTTGCTAATAATTCAAATTAATATAAGCATCAGTTAAGTAGCATTTGCATAAAATGTTTAAATTTATATATTAAAAAATCTTAAAGTAGATGTAAATAGAAACAATTTTAAGTCAGATAAAAAAGTATTTATGATGGCTCACCACAGTAGCCTTATCAATCGCTTAATAACCATGAGACTTTGATGCATCATTTAACGTAAATGTAACCTGGTGGTCTGGGTAGGCAGTTCAAAGGCCAAGCCCCTTGCTACTGCATCATAATGGAGTACTGCCCATACGGTCAGCTGTACGAAGTTCTGCGTGATGGGAAGGAAATCCCGCCCACGTTGGTATTGGACTGGCCGGCAGATAGCCAGTGGAATGAATTACCTCCACTCTCACAAGATCATCCACAGAGATCTCAAATCTCCAAAGTGAGTAACGGAAATTTGTATACTCTTTTTTCTTAATTTTTTTTTAATCAGCCGTCCTTAATCCTGAGATATCATATAAAGTTACAGTAATGTCTAGACTGACCAGCATGGCAGGGATTCTGGGACCCCTAAGAATGACAATGTGGCCCCCTATTCTTTCCAATATTGCACCAAAAATAAATAAAAAGAAATTTTGAAAGCTTTCTGACCTTTGAGGTTTGGTTCTCTGAAAATTGTTAAGATCGCACCTATTTGCAGTGTCCCTGGAAACCTGCGCCCACATAAATGTATAACAACACTTAGTTTTCACTCCACATTCCATTATAATCCAGCACATTAAGATGCCTTTGGAGTATAGTCTATGGTAAAATTTTGTTTTAGATGAAAGTTACTTCACTCCTTTGGTTGTGTAAAGCTGTTCTAGCGTGATGTGTTGTGTTGCAATATGTTTTTCTTATTCTGTTTTTTTTTCCCATCTAAATCATCTTTGGAACTTTCTGCTAATTTTAGGCTGTATTGACTTGTAATATCTTTTTTTTAAACAGTGTTTCAGTGGCATCCAACGACATCGTCAAAATTTCAGACTTTGGAACAATGAGAGTGGAATGAGAAAGTACAAGATGTCTTGCTGGAACAGTGGCTTGGATGGCGCTAGAAGTCATACGCATGAAATGTGCAGCGAAAAGGTGGATATATGGTGAGAGGAAAATGAAAATCAGATTTCTACAATTTATTTTCCTAAACAGGACTCTTACCAGTCATATAGAATTAATATTCTTGCTATAAAATTAGGTTTTAGAATAAAATTGACATTTTTAATGGTGAGGGTGGAGTAGAAAGAGAAGTATTTACATAGGTCTGGGGCTGTCTAGATTTTTCTTTATCTGGCATGTTTTTCCACCACATCAATTTAAAATTTACTGTGTAAAAATAAAAAATTATACAGAAAATTTTTAACTTTAAACATTTAAGTGGATTTAAATGAAGTAGTATCAAATAATTCAATATATATATATATATATATATGAGACCCACTTCATCTGCACATGACCAAAGGTACAACTTACCACAATTATTGTTCTACAGGTCTTACGGTGTGGTCTTATGAGCTGTTAACTGCAGAGGTTCCTTATAAAGATGTGGACTCTTCAGCCATTATCTGGGAGTTGGCAGCAACAGCCTACACTCTGCCCGTCCCAGGAACTTGCCCCGAGGGATTTAAATTGCTGATGAGACAGTGCTGGTCCAGTTTGTTTCTTTGTAAATTTTGTGGACGTTGAAACATTCATGAAATGCACCACTTTGATTTCTAGATTATAATGGTTTCAATATACATATTATAAAGTTTTTTTAAACTGTGTCAGCTGTGGCCAGTTTCATTTAGATTAATGTAATTTTATTTGAATATGTATTGTTCAAAAGTTCATGTGTATTTTCTCATCACCTATCAGGAGTGCCAAACTCAGGAACAGGCCATCTTTCAGGCAAATTCTCATGCACCTGGAGATTGCCTCAGGTGAACTTCGCTTTTTACCAGAGAAGACTTTGCAGAGTCCCAGGTAATAAACATAAGCTTGATACATTTGACGGATACATTAGTGATAGTTAAATGGATTGCCCAGTTTTAAATTTTTCAAATGAACTGTAAGTTTTTGCAATGTCTACTGACGTCCTTAATTTTTTTTTATTTCTCAAGAAACACTTTTGGTTTACAGTTGTTCCCGTAATAGAATTTAGAAAAAAGTTAAATTTAAACTAAAAAACATTTGAAAATTTTTTCAATTCTCTTCCATTTTTTAGGATATATGGAGAAAAGAAATTGAGAGAATTTCCAAAAAATGAAAGCAGAAGGCTCCACTTACCTCAGTTAGAAGAAGAGCTAATCAAAAGAAGGAAAGAGGAACTTCGGTAACTAAGATGATTAATAATCTATCAATAAAAATAATCTGATAATAAAATTTCACTTGTGTGAATAGTTTTCCTTCAAAATAAACAAAATTTATATGATGTGTTTTTAATTTTCAGGCATGCCCAAGATGTGAGAGAGCACTACGAGAGGAAGCTGGAGCGTGCCAACAATTTGTATATGGAGCTGACGGCTTGTATGTTGCAGTTAGAAGAGGGAAAGAGAACTAATCAAGTAAGCTGTTAAAGATTTCTAGCAACCAACCCACTTCTGAACTAACATGTTAAAAGTAGATTCTCTAGCAACCCACTTCTGAACTAACATGTTAAAAGGAGATTTCTAGCAACCCACTTCTGAACCAACATAAATATAAACCGGACCCTTACTGACTCTCTGGACGACTATTAATTTTTGTCATAATTGCCATTAATTAAAATAGGGTGCCCATTTTGATTAGCCAGGATGGATTCAGAAATATTAAATATTTACCACTTATTAGCAGAAAGCTTTTAATTTTCATTAAAAATTGTTAATTTATGCATATGTTAATGTAATGAGATTTAAAGTGCATCCAAACAGTTGTTGAAAGCACAGAATAGAAAATAATAATCTTATACTTAACACATTTTTTTATGACTTAACGAAGATGATGAATATTTTATTGCATGTATCTTTTAAATATTACCTTTTTCTTTCTTTTTATATAAAAACAAAAACTGGTACAATACATAATCTTATTTTATTTATCACAGACAGAACAACAGCTACCTGTATAACAAGCGTAGAAAAAGTATAGTTCGGCCAATTATCAAAGCACAAGAAAAATTAGACAGGCTCGGCAAAAAGCGCACCCATAGGTCAGGTTCGAGGTCACAACGTGAGTTTGTTTCCTATCTGATTTTTATTGAGATGTGATTTTGTTATCTATCTGGACAGTTCAGGTTTAAGAATAGATTGTTTTACCTTTGTCACATTAGAAATTTTTTTTTTATGACTAACATTTTTATTTATATAAAATTGTAAATTAAAAATGAACATAACATCACAATCTTTTTAAAATGTCATGAAGTAGAAACTTTTTACTTTGTTTACTTTGAAATTTTAACTTAAAAGAAAACTAAGTTCACTATCATATTCAATTCTGATCTTTTGATACTGGGAGGTTATGAATTTTTTTTTGCCATCAAATTTAACATTTTTTTTCTAATGTTTGACATTTACACATTTTTTTCTTCTCTTTTGAATTCAAGGCCTGACTCAATGAAGAATACTGAGGGCAGCATGACCACAAGCTCAGAGCTTGTACCGTCACCACAAAGATGCGGGCTGTGAAGTCCCGCCACGTAACAACAGCAGAGGATCCATGAAAGACATAGCATCACCACTAAGTCACAGTCCAATCATGAAGCCATGATGGACGACAAACTGAATCCTGCTGGACTGCACCTCCCGACCACGCCCTTACCCAGGGACTTTAAATTTCTGGACCTGCCACTGCAATCAGGAGTACAGGAGTAGCATAGACTGACGGACAGGAAACCAGGATAGTCCATATGGAGAACAATATCAAAAACGTCAGGAGTGTTGTATTAGGAATTCTGCCACATCCAATTCTAATGCTAGGATTTTCTCCGATTAACAAACTAACTCATCTTATCAAGACAATGTTAATGATGCTTCGCTGCGACGGTGGTGTAGCGACGCCACCTGCAGCAGCAAGCGATCATCCCAAATCAGCGCACGTTGAGAGCACATGTGACTCCTTTCCCCTCTGCCCAGCCCAAACAAAACCAGCTCGAGACCATGAGCGAAAGTCCTCTCCTGATATAGACTCTCTTCCAGACCCGAAACTGGGTCAGGGTCGTGCTCTTGTTCACCTGTAACTCACCTGCTGAAATACCACAGTCTCAGTCTAATCCGGTGCGAGAAAGACTCCAATGAAAACTAAAAACATAAATACCTCCACCCACAGAGACCACACAAATAACGCCTGGTCAACAAGACCAGAGCACGTCTTGCGAGACTGCACCACGGCGATGAACACAAACACCATCAACAGTCTTAGCAATAACACCACTTCCAATAACCAACTGTTAGCCAAATCTGGGGTCAAGAGGGTCCAGCAGCCATGAAATGAGGCGACAGAAAAACAGCCCTCATGTAGGAGGCGCAGCTCAGACATCATGGAGGGGAGGCTATGAAAATGTCAGCTGCACATACCATTGAAAGCTTAGAGGCTAATGGCCATCAAAGCAGTGCGGAAAAAGAAAAACTGAAGCCAGAGAAATGAACGATTCTGTCAAATTTAGAAATACAAAAGTTAGTTTTTACATCACCCCTTTATTTTTTATTTTGGTTTCTTGTTTTAAAACAATTTTATACCAGAAACAAAAGTCATCTAATGGCTTTTGCAGTTAATATATCTATTCTTATATTGTTATAATGTCTCCCGTTACCTATTTTTATTGATTCTTGTCAAAATCAGACAAAATGGATGAAAATGAGAAATTAAAGGCTTTTTTTTTAATATGTTAAATTACTTTTGAGGTACAGTAATTCATTTAAATGGAATTTAAAATTTGCATCAATTAGTCGAAATAATAATGATCTTAAATATATATAAAATTCACTGGATTAAAAGAACGCCAAAATGTAACCTTCAGATATAAAATGATTCTGTCTCTGTTGTGAGGAGTTGCATTTGAATGCTTTAACAAAGCAGCTGTTCATGGCTGTATACCAATTTATTATTATAATATTATAAAATATCTTATGCTAAAAAAATACTGAAAAATGGATTATGTTTTAAATAATTCTTTTATTTTATCTCATTGTTCCAGCACTCTGAGGACTCCTGGTCTGAAGAAGAAGGAGACGTCAGCGACGCATGACGAATCAAACAGCCACCCCCTTGCAGGCAGTCTTTCTCAACACTCAGCTCGGAAGTGCCTTTTCCTGGAGGAGGACACGACCAGTGACCGCTTGGCAATCAGGATGGTAGCCGGATGGAGATAACGGCCTGCTGTCCACAGGCAGTGCAGAAAATTACGTTAAGCGGAGCTGACAAAGTTCACAACTATACCTGATGGTCTGTCTGACAGGGAAAAAACTGTTAGAAAATGAAGAATAAAGTGAATTCTCCGACAGAATTTTTGAGGTAGGTCAACTGAATAAATTTTTAAAATTTGAATTATTATTGAATTTTGAAAGATAAATTACTAGACTTGATGTTGCTTAATAGAAAAATGATTTATAAAATTAAATAGAAAAAATAATTGTGTTGTATGTAGTAACTAGTTGATTTAAAAATACCCAGTTATCTTCCTGATATTTCAATGCTAATCATAATGTTAACATGACAACGCCAATTATAATGTTAACAAGTGACAATGCCAGTTATAATGTTAACAAGTGACTGGGTTGTAGATTGACTGGGAAAATAGAGGGATGGCAATTTAAGCTTTTATCAAAGTGCCAAAGTTACGCCAAATTGAAATAGAATTTTTTTCTTTGTGCGCCATTGCCTTATGTTTTATGCATTTTTAAAATACATTCTTTTTTTTTATGTGCCAGAAAAATTTTCTGGCAGTGTATTGGCCAAACCTGGTCTATTGGGTATAAGAAATGTCTCTGACCTCCATTGAATAACTTATGCTATAATTGCAAACCTTGTTCTCGTTGTGGTTGCCTCTGCTTTTGGCCTTGAAGTCGTATAGTTCCACATATAATTTGCCAATAAATTTATTTTTGGTGTGTAAGAGACTGCCTATAGAGATAAAGAAAATTAGAGAAAAATATCTGGTAATGAATGAGATAAACTATCCTTAAATTTATATTGGGTCAAGGATTTGGGGAGCTTGACCTGTGCTAACTGTTGGTAAATGAGTTTGACCTACATTATTATACCGCCATTTTCATTTTTTTTAAAATTTCTTTTAGAAAACCGACAGTGACACAAGCTTGTTCAGACGAGTGTTCCGATATGACGGTCTCATCTACTATACACAAGATAAGGTCTCTAGAATGTAGCACTCACTGGTAGCAATAGCCTGGACGCCGGCTACACTTCACCGGCATAGCCTGCATGTTTTAGATTTTTTAAACAGACTAGCGGTCAGATTTTATCCCCAGAGCCCACTGACTCTGTTGTGTTTAAACTCTCGTCAACTCTTCTTTTGTTTATATTTGTGTTTCCTTCAACGTGTCACAAGATTACAGACATCTAGTAACATCGTTGGATGCGTTTTCCATTGACATCAATACTGTTATCTTGCCAGGACAAAAGCTGAATGGCTATCATCATTTCATGATGGATTACATAAGAAGGGGTGTTTCATTATGGATTACATAAGAAAGGTTATTCCAAGATCTTGTCTGGGAAATTTCAGTTCATAACTTCAAGGGAATGAATCACTGGATATATCTCAAGTAGCAGAAGTTGGAAAAAAAAAATTTCTTGATTTTAAAACATTATTCAGTTGGGATTGAAAATTGTGTCAATAATATATCGATGACGACGATACAATGTCTCAAAATTGTTTAAAACCATTTTTTTTCCTGATTGTGTCGATTAATTATGATCAGAAAAATTATTACTAAATCCAATGGACACATTTTAAAAAATAAAATTCCAGATATTAAGTAACATGGTTTTACTTTCCCTGTTTTTACGTGACTTATCCAGTGTATTTATTCTCAGTTTCAAGAAAAAACATACATTAAAATTGTAAAAAAACCAAGATTATTTCCTTACTGAATGTTTGTTATAAAGTGATTATATCCTGAGAAAATTTCTAGGTTATCATCTTAAATGTTTAGGAATATGAATAAACAAACATTTTTAACAACCTAACCAGATGAAGATAAGTTTTTATTGCATACCCGTTAATAAATAAATGTTCAATTTTTGAAAATGTAATTTGTCTTTTTCTCTGATTCAGATTTAACTGTTTTCTGTAAAGGCACTGGCTCCACGACCGTCATATGACAAACGATGTATTTTTTTTTTACCGCTTCCGTCAACAGAATGAACTCTTATGATGTAAAGTTATAAATGCAGTTTATATCATGATATTATTACTTACACAATGATGGTGCTCAAAATCGGCGATCGTTTTAACACAATTAAAGAGTAAACAGAATGAATGAGAACTCTTATTTACTGCAGACGTTGATGACGTCATTTACTGGTAAAAATCGGAGATATTTTTTTTTTCGTGGACCATAAATAGATATTGCTGCACACCCTAACCCTATCCCTAACCCTATCCCTAACCCTATCCCTAACCCTATCCCTAACCCTATCCCTAACCCTATCCCTAACCCTATCCCTAACCCTAATCCTATCCCTAACCCTAATCCTAACCCTAACCCTAACCCTAATCCTATCCCTAACCCTATCCCTAACCCTAATCCTGAAAAAAAAATCTGGAAAAAAAATTTATGATTTATTAAAAAATGACCATCAACAGATATTGCTCCACACCCTAACCCTATCCCTAACCCCCTATCCCTAACCCTGATCCTGAAAAATAAAATCTGAACAAAAAAATGTAAGTCTCTATCAGGAATCGAACCCGCTCATAGCTAGCCAAACTGGGTCTCAGCCAAGCGTAAAATCTACATCACTAACGCGTCAAACAAACTAACCTCTCATTTTAATGTATAATTGCTCGGCTATGCAATTGTTGACTGAAGTGGTAAAAAAAAAATACATCGTCCGTCATGTGACGGTCGTGGAGCCAGTGCGTTCTGTAAAACATGGATGAGCAAACTTTTTGAACCGGTTTAATACTGTACATATGAATCTGATATCAATAAATATTTAAACTATGTCAGTGTAGGTAAGCTATTTGACTGTGTATGGATATTGATTAAAGTGTTTGTTATATTTTTACATTATTCAAAAAAAACATTTTACAACACTTTATAAATGTTCAATTTTATAACAAACAAAAAAAAAAAAGAACTGAGCTATTGTATGAATAAATCTAAACCAATTTATTTTTAGTTATGGGATGATTGATTAGTTATGGGATTATTCATTGGATTAAGAATAAAGAATAGAAAGAATCGTTACTTTTAGTGAGAATTGGCATCGAATCGGTTATATTTTCAACCCAATTTTCGATTTCAAAACGGTGCCTGATGTTATAAGTCACACGTTTGTACACAGATAAAGTCATATGTTGGCGTATTGATTGATGGAATGTGTGATTTGACAAGTGCACATTTTTCTGCTCTAACACCATCACACACTTTAGTGTAGGACAGTACATGAACTAACGTATACAGGGGCGGATCTAGACAACTTTGACGGGGGGGGGGGCAAAACTGTTTTCATTATTGAAAATTGGTCTTAGAAAAAAAAATATTTCGATTAATTCATGATGTCTTACCTAAACTTGCGGTTATGGGGGCGGGCATGGCCGCCCCCCCCCCTTAAATCCGCCCCTGGACGTACATATAATGACAAAATGACATAAGGACACAACATTACACCAAAAGCACATAAAGAATTTATCACGTGACATTATTACTTAAGAGATGATTGTGTCTATCTTTAAATAAACTCTTTGTGATTGGTGATTAACATAATCATTCTTATATATATATATATATATATATATATATATATATATATATACTTATGTGATATTTTGTCACGTGACTTCCTTTGTATATTGATGGTGCACGTAAGAGGTCAGCTGTTGTCCTATTGGTGAAATATGTGATGTCGCCTGCGAACGTTGTACCAAACTAACATCATTATATTCTCTAGTATATACATTACGACATTACGTGACATCAGCGCACACATGATGGTGTATTCCAATTTAAAATTCATGTGTGTAATTAGTTGCATCCGTTGTGGTAAGAATTAAGTAATCGCTTTCCTTCCTTCCTTGTAAACAAAATATTTATTTAAAGCTGTATACTTTCACCCAAACGTTTAGATACGAGGTATAGAAGCTACAGTTAGATATTTGATTGTTGTTTTTTTATGTTTTTGTTGTTGTTGTTATTAGTAACAGAGTTACCATATTAATGTTCTATGGCGTCGGGACTTAAAATCAAGAATTGGAATCGAGAGTCCATTTTTTTAGGTAGGAATTGGAATCGAATCTGCATCGATGAAAACTGTTACAGCGCCTCATCACTATTTATTTCATTGGTAATTGAACAGACCATATCATTTACATGCCGATCAACTTATTTAACTGTAGACTTTTAAAAATATAGATATATAGTATTTACCTGTAAACTTGTTATAGGTTGATCAACAGTGACAGTTATGTTCCACGAATGAAGCTCCTGTGTGATGTCAAAGCACGCTTCACCTTGGAAACCTCCATTCCAGTGGTTGGTGATGGGCACGTCCACATCAGCAACTCCTAGAACCGCCAGTGAAACCAGCACACAGCAGCACACCAGCAGCGATACACTGAAGTTATTTTAACATAAAACATATATCAACATGTGGTGTATTTCCCCTGCATTCAGAAGACATATTATTACGTGTGCGTATGCAGTGGAGAACTGGTCATCAAGCCAACTTGACCAACGGCTAGTAGGCCCAAAGAACAGAGAACTTTGTGGGCCCACACAATTGTATTGTAGCATTTGCCAGTTAAAAGTTAAAACATAAGTGTAAGGGTCCTGCTACATGCTGGCAAACAATATCTACAAACCCAGTACATCACTGTGCACTGTTGTGCACATTAGCTGTTTATGTACTGGTGTTATTTTGATGATTCTAAGCATGTATATTTGTATGCCTACATTTTTCTGTTATCAGATCTTTGCACTTCCAAAATTATATTCGAATATTATTTATTGAAATAAATGTAAGTTTCAATTAGAACATCCTTACTTTTATTTATTTCAATACACTCTCGTTATATATGTATTTTTAAAACGTAAAAAAAAAATATTCTAAAAAATCCGTTTTTACTTACGGCATTATAATGTGTCCACAGAGTTCATTACACACACCTAAACTTAAGACTTAAATAGAGCGGCCTACTTCCTTATCTGTAGGAACTTAAGTCGATGTATTTACAGCAATCTGTTACAATATATTGAGCCTTATGTTTACTCTTCACATCAACACTTTGTCTCAATGCCATTAGTGGTAGCAAAAAAGGAAACTTTTTTTGACTAATGTTATGTAAAATCTTTTAGCTAACTATAATATGCAAAGTCTCAGCCGCCAGAGCTCAGAGTGGGTAATAATACTAGTATATTTATAATAAAAATTTGTTTTCACTTTAAGATATTGAGAAATTTCTTTTGTCCAGAAAAGAAATTTAAACTACATGTAGTCTAATTGCAAGTATTCCTTGAATGAATCCTCAATCGATTAATTAGACTCTCGAGTGTTTTCAACAGCGATATAAAGGAGGAATATATAGTTGATTGCCCCCTAACCTTTAGATGCTGTTTCCGTCCAGTTCAGCCAGAGATATTTCTATAACAATCTTCTATAGCAGACACTCCTCCTCCAGGGCAGTTCCGTAGCGTACGGAGGGGGCCAAGGGGGGCCCAGGCCCCCCTGCGTTTTGTCTGGTCCCCTCTGCTTGTTTGCTCTACTTAGTAACATTTATTTCCTGCCCCCCCCTGCTATTGGCCTGGCCCCTGCTGTAGAATGCCTGGCCCCTGCTGTAGAATTTTCACGCTACGGGGCTGCTTCAGGGATTATAATGATTAAGGAGATGATTAATGTAGATGATTTAAAAAGAAAGTACAACTCAAAATGTTTTTGTTAATGAAATTATTGATTATTTTCGTTTTTATTTTATACATACAAAAATTAATAACAAAGACACATTACAAAAAAAAGTCATTATAGCATATGCACATATTATAACAACATAGTACGTAGTAACAACAAAGACTGTTGTTTATGTATAGGTAATACTGTTTAAATTACTTTTTAGAGCATTTTCGAAAAAAAATGCTCTATTGTCCCCGTTTTGTCTGTCCGTCCGTCCGTCCGTCATCACCCTAGATCTCAACAACCATAAGTCCTAGACCCATGATGTATATATCATTTTGTAGGTCTTGGCCTGCCAAGAAATGACTTTTTTCCATTTTGCGATCTGACCTCTCAGGACCGTAAAAGGGGCCTTAGTACCGTTTTTTACTATATAAGCTATATTAATAAAGGAGCGCTATATCTCAGCAACTATAAGTCCTAGACCCATGATGTATATATCATTTTGTAGGTCTTGGCCTGCCATGTGTACATCAAAAGTTTATTTTGCGATAGGACCTCTGAGGGCCGGGCTTCAGGGCTCCTAAGGGCTTATATATTATATATACACCTTGTACGTTCAACAGCCCGTTCATTTGGTGCAAAATACTGCAGCACGTAGTTTCACCAAGATTTATTAAGAAACTCATCAAATGAAATAGTAAGCTTGTGTTCTGAGTTTAATTGAAAATATCAGAGCTATGCTACAATGGACGGAGTTTTCGGACGATTAAATGACTATAATTTAGAATGTTTTCAATTATGAGTCCTATTTCAGTAACCACAAACCACTTGTAGTTAGATTTAAGAGACAATAATTTTTTTCAAATATAAAGAAACGTCTCTATAATTTTTTTTTTACAAATATATGCATTACACAATTGAATTTATAAACATTTCCAAAATTTACAAATATTTACTGAAAGCTAACAAACGTACTGACACATAACATGAAAATGCGCTAACATGTCCTGTGTCCAGAATGGAACAGGCTTAATTGCTTGTTTTATTATTTCCCTGCAACTCCCCCCACCCCCACCTTACATTTCATATACAGTCAATGTGGTTTTATTTATCATTCATTCATGTTGTTTATAATTTAGTTGTGTATTAGCCACGCTTCTTTTAATCCTTTTATCGAACTGGAATGGTCAACACACACTTTTAAAAAAAAAATACTGTTCTTTAGATGTAACAATGTATATCTTTTTATCCAAGATGAATACATCCTGACAACCACAAACATCTATTATTAGTTTCACTTAACCAGTTTGACATTTAGACCAAGTGGTAGCGAACCTTTTTTTTTGGAGTCCGCGTGCCCAAAATTCAACCCCAAAACAATTTATTTATAAAAAAAAAAATAAGATGCGAACACTCATATTAAAATTCAAGGAAATGGATATTTTAGTCACGTGCCGACTGATGAGGCTCTGCTTGCTCATTGTGGCACGCGTGCCATAGTTTCGCCCCCTCCCCCCCCCCCACTCCTCTAGTCCCACCAAGTCTTTCATCTCACTAAACTGCTCAAGACTTTTTTCATCACAGCCTCTTTGTACTGAGACCAGGTGTCTTGTGTGTATAACACCTCTTGGGTCTCTTCTGGACTTAGATAGCTTCGTTGCTGAGGAGGTAAACAAAGAAATATTTTAAAAAAAAACAAACTTTGTTACTGATAAGTTTTGATTAAAAATGCATCGAAAGCTAAAAAAAAATTCCTTATATCATACAAATATTTCTATAAATTATCATTACTAGAAATAAAAGCGTGGGTGCCCAGTGGCGTAGCGAGATTAACTCGCGCCCGGGGCAAAATACTTTTTTAGCGCGCCCCCCCCCATTAAAAAAACCATATAATATTATATGTAAAATATACCATTTGGCGCCCCTATATGAGTGGCGCCTGGGGCACGGTGCCCCCTTGCTCCCCCCCCACACACACTACGCCACTGTGGGTGCCTATCTAGATATAAAGATTATTTATTTATTAATCAACTAAGGTAAAGACATATCTAGTTCAGAGTATTGTAAACAACCGCACTTTTAATTTCAATATTGATAACTTGTATGATATAGGGAATTATTTTTTGTTTCTGAGTACATTTTCAATTATAAAAACCCTTATGCAGTTTATGTATTTTTTTTTTAAATTTATATTTTTTAGTTCTAAAAAGTATTAAACTGTTTGTTGCGTGTTGCACACTGAAACATAAGTTAATTAATTTAACTAGTTTACATAAGACTAATAAACAACTTCACTAGATAACTTCTGTCAATTTCAGATATTATCTATTAGTCATTAAATGAACCCGTAATGATTATAGGCGAAAAGTTAGGGTTAGGGTAGATTTGCATGGATTTGCCCAATCCCTCATCATAGATGGGGCACCAACACACAGGGCTGATGGAGCCAGCACGTGTTTAGAATGACGTCAGCGCCCCTCTACGGAGCCATCAATTGGGCTTACCATTATTTCCACTCTCAACATTGTGTTGTTTCTGGCGTGGCGAAGAAATAATCTTTTATTTATTTTGATCACCTCGGCACCGTCACTCACCTGTGTAAACAGACAAATAGAATGTCAACATTTTCATCGTTGTTTAAATGTGTTTTACTAAACATTGGACATTTGTATCATAAGTTGAGCGTTACTTTTCAAAGTGAATCAAAAGCATGTGGATGTATACTATGTTAGATCCATCGGCACTTTGCCATGAATATATATAAATAATAGCGGTGTGGGTCTTGCGTTAAATCGAAAGTAAAGAATGAATGAAACAGTATTCCAGTTTAAAATACAATCATGAAAAAAAATCGGATCTGCCCGAAACCAAAAAAAAAATAACCTGGCCTACCGCTGATCAAGACTAAGGGGATATAACTCTATGCAAAGGTTTTGCAGGGTGCAGCTAGTATATATATAGAGCGGTGTGTGTTCTGCATTAATCGAAAGTAAAGAATTAATACAACAGTATTCCAGTCAAACGTAAACAATAGTAATAAAAATTATGAAAAAATCGGATCTGTCCGAAACCAAAAATAACCTAGCCTACTGATCAAACATAAGAGGGATGTAACTCTATGCAAAGATTTTGCAGAGTACATCTTGTAAATAAATAATTGTGTCTAGAAACTGGGTTTACTTTATGTTCTAAAGAAACTTTTTAGCTGTTGTTTCCATTCTTGGTGAAAGGTGTTGTACTCAACCATGAGATAAGTATGCAAGTTTTGAAATAAGAACCATGTCTTAATGATAAATGATGCTCCCATTTTTGTTATTGGCACAATGATCATATCTTTAGTCCATTGGTTGAACATCTAGGCTAGACATCGGCCAGTACCTTATAATGTTGTTTTCGTCGACGAAAACTAAAATTAGCAGCAAGGCTAAAACTGGTAGACAAAAGACTGAATAAAAAGCTGAAACTCCCAAACGAAATAAAAACTAAAATCCCCATTTATCGTTCTTTTCCAGCACTGCGGTCTGCGGGCGAACCATCTATTCTACGAAATTATTATGAACTAGGACATATCTAATTTCTTTGATGATCGCCCATGCGCATCAACTGGGTGATAATATAAGCAGTTTGTTAACAATACTCTAAAATTGTATCGTCAATACCGATACCAATACTTCGTGAAAATAGTATCGCAATACCAATACAAATACTTAAGTAAAAATGTATTGCCGAAATCGATACCGATACAATACCAATACTTTTGAGAACAACAAAATGTTTTTATTTAAAAAATAATGAGTGCAAGTTTCTCAAGTTTTTAAAAAATCTAAAAACAATAGAATACATTGTCAAAGCACAATTTTAATGCTAATCATTTCACCCCTTGGCAGCACGTAAGAAGACTATCATTTCAAAAAGATCATTGCTTAGCCTAGAACGTAATGGCATAAAAACACGCCCACCCAATGAAACGTGTCGCTCAATGGCAGCACTAGCCGTAAGTCCAGTGTTCAGTTGCAGGTATAGTTTCTTAATGCTTGGGTAGACTGCTAATGACAGCATTTTTGATTAATTATTTTCAAGATATCTGTCTACTTCAGCAGAACTGTTACTATTAAGCAATTCGTCCTGGTTACAATTAGTAGCTATCTGGAACAAACAAAATCGCTCATCTTTGGCTGCGGCAATCGGAGCGTATCTCGTTACTCCCGGTGACACTCGATGGAATTCCACTTACGATTCTGTTGCAAAATTACATTGTTTACTATCTAATCCAGAATAAGAAGTTTAACTTGATTTGGTGTTTGATAACATTGACATCAAGCGACTGACTCCGCAGCAGAAAATATTCAGAACAGAATACATTGAAGCATCTGATCCATTGTGTTGTGGACTGGGCATTTGGAAAGGAAAAGGTAACATTGGATTTGGCTATTTGCTGCCCACACTAACCATTATAAAAGACTAGAACTAAAAGTGAAACTAAAATGAATAAGACGAAAAACTCTGGTGTTTTAGTTTTAGTCGACGAAAACTAAAACGAAAACTAAAATTGGGCCTAAAACTAAAAACTAGACTAAAACTAAAATTATTACAGAAAAAAAAGAAATAAAAACTCAAAATAAAATAGGACCTGGGACTAAAACCACACCAGTGGCGTAACTAGTCGGGGTAAGTTCGCCCCTGGCGGCACTGACCGAATCGCAAGCCTGCATCAGCATTTTAAAAAATTCACTACTATTTTTTTTTTCGTGTAGTGTGGGGTGTCCTTTTCAGCGTAACTTCCGGTCGTCGTTAAAGAACTTAAAGCTGTGTGCGTCACTCCCAGCAGATAAGACCCGTTACGTATAAAAAAAAATCCTTTTTTTCGAATCTAATGATTTGACGAGGTCCTTTATTTCTACCTAAAATTGTTGTATAAGTTAATCAATCTATATGGGGTTGTGTTACAGGGAAAAGAAAGGAGGTAAAGGCTGCAAGGGAACCTAGAGCTTCAGAAAAAAGTCTCTGCTATAAATGTTTCGATAGCATTCAGAGATTGAAACAACATCATGAACTCAACACAGTATAAACACACAGCTATGCATGGCAGCAGGGGCGCCGTGAGCCAACAAGGGCCCCAGGGCAGGACATCATTGCGGGCCCCTTAACAAACAATAAGTCGTGAAGTGAAAAAATTGACATGGTCGGGGCGGCCGGGCCCCCTTACAGATGCGGACCCCCTGGCAACGACCCCCTGAACCCCCCTTCTCTCGGCGTGCCTGCATAGCAGTCCATATGGATAGGCAAACTAGATTACTTCATTGGGACATTACTACCAAAAAGACCTTTTCCAGTACTAATTCATACATCATTGGGACCCCAACTGTACTGTTTCCCCTGGGTCTTCAAATATCAAAGTTTCTACCTGGGGGTCAACAAATATCTCAAAGTATATACCTGGGGTCAACCAATTTCTCAAAGTATATACCTGGGGTCAACCAATTTCTCAAAGTCTTTATATAATATACATGACCGACATTGTATATATATGTAATAATTAATACGATATGAATTAGGAAATTAAAATGATCAGTTATTTTTTTGCCCACTTTTTATTTTTGAAATGCAGGGCCGTTTTATCAAATAGGCACAGTAGGCACTGTTTATGCGGAAAGTTTATTTAGATTTCAAATCGCAAAGAAGTGCGGGTGCTTTCTTGAAAAATATTTAAAATAAAGTCGGGGGGGGGGGCTACGACTTTGAAAGTGCCTAGGGCCTACGATGACATTAAAACGGCCCTGTTGAAATGTGTATAGCGTTACCAATGACATCGTAGTTGTGTTATCGTCTGGTGGTAAAGATGGCCGCCCAGATGGACCCACCCCCCTGAAAATAATACATTAGAAATGTGTTAATTTTAGAGGAGCTTAACAAAGATAAAAAATAACAAAAGCTTGACGTATTGGAAAGGCTAGGCTAGTAGTTCAGGCTAACAGATTAAAGGGAACATATATTGAAAGTTAGCAAAAAAAAATGATATTTTATTTTCATAAGCTTTACAAACAAAGCATTTAGCTGGTTTTTAACATTGAATTTAATACTTTTCAGGTGCCATTTGTGGACTGTAATAATGTTCTATCTGTAGATAAATAATTATCACGATTTTTTAGATTACGAATGCAGTGAAATAGCAAGGTTTTACAGACAAAGGTTTATAACTTTACTAAGATCATTTTCGGTAAAGTTGTAATTTCTAGTAAAACTCTAGAATTTGTAGTAAAACTAATAGAATTTGTAGTAAAACTCTAGAATTTGTAGTAAAACTCCAGAATTTTTAGTAAAACTCTAGAACTTGTAGTAAAACTCTAGAATTTGTAGTAAAACTCTGTAGAGTGTTTTAAAAAAACAGTTTTAATTAAGCTACATACCTTTTGAAAATTTGAATTTTATTTGAAAAATGTATTAAACTATATGTATTTGTTTACCTCATCTGTATCTCGTTGTTCATATCTGAATTTTTGTGCGATGTCTTCCAGACCCTACAATCGTTACAAATTATAAAATAAATATAACAACATTTATCTACAGCTATCTCTAGTCTACCAGAATTCATCGATTCAGATACGTTACCAAACAACACATATATTTGAATAACATAATGCTGAAGTGTTATGGGACAACTCACATATTATGTAACATAAAATTGATTTTAAAATGTTTACCCCCACCCCAAACCTTTTTCCCCCATAAGAAAGTTACATAACAAAGTCCAGAACACCACCTAATGATGTTTAAATAAAATATATTTACCACCAACCACCTTATCCCTATAATCTAATAAAACTTGGGTTTCATGTCGTTTTTATTCATTTTTGCATTTTGTAATGGACATCAACTACAACCCCCCCCCCCTACCACTTTAACGGATTATAACAAAAAAAAACACCACCCTCCCTCCCTTCCACCGTCATGTGTTGTACAAATTGTGAAACGGTTCTTATAATACTAGCTGTACCCTGCAAACCTGTGGCATAGAGTTATATCCCCTTAGGGCTTGATCGGTAGGCAGGCGAGGTTATTTTTGCCTTCGGGCAGATCCGATTTTTTTCATGATTGTATTTTTAAAACTGGAATACTGTTGTATTAATTTCTTACGTTCGATTTAACGCAGCGCCCTATTATTTTATTACTATATGGGGAAAAGGGAGTAGATTTTTCTTGCATTAATTTCATACAATTCTTAATTTTATTTTCTCCACTGAAAAGTCTTAGAATCGAAGAGCTCTGTTCTGAAAATAAAAACACACACAACATTCTAAAAGTTGGCTGGGACCCGGCTCAACGGTTCTCAACGTGCCACTGGAGACAATCGCCGGCTTGGTTTTGTCAGCTATTGGTGTCATTAAATTAGTGGGCGTAGCTAACGGCTTCCACATGTCAAAAACAAAAACAAACGCCATATGTACAGTCTTACGTCGTTAATAGAATTTAATCGGCATCAGACTCTACCGTCACGGGAGAATTACCGCGACCTAAGATTCTTTACTTATAACTGGAACATTTGTAGTTTGAGCATAGGTATGCCACTGCATTTAATAGATCAACGCAATAATTCCAATGATAATGTAAACTCAATGATGATCTTATCTTTGTTTTTTTTTTTTTTTTAAACTAGAAAGAGTCTATATAGTTCTTCATCAATACAATAACACACATTATCCGTTGGCTTTGGATCAGTAAGGCACAATCCAGCAAAAAATGCTGGGGGGGGGGCTCACATATAGAAAAAAATGCTGGGGGGAGTGGCCCACATATAGAAAAAAGACAGTTTATATAGTACTATACGTATGATGATTTGATCCGGGGGGGGCCTAAGCCTCTCCCGCCCCCACCCCTGGTCCTTACCTTTTGTTCTTGGTTAAATAACATGCACAATTAAACGTACGCTGCAGCTATTAAAGTATACTATAGAATTGTATTTACTTTATAAATATTATATTCACATTTTTTTCTATTTTATTAAATCTATTGTAAGGCCTGACTTGTGATTATTTTTCGTTTATTGAACCGATGCTGCTGTTGGTTTTGTGCTTCTTTTTTGACCTGGAGCCAAGTTTTGTTGAACTAACAAGGTCATAGTTCCGATATAAAGATAACGCAATTGTTCTACTTTTGTTCACAAACTGCTATCTTAACTGAACAAAATGAGGTAACTTCATTTTCACGTTTCATATCAAATTTCTATTCAATTTAACTTGATCTATATTTGGTAACAATAGAGAGTTATCTTATGTGACGATCTAAATTTGTTCCTCTGCTCGGTACTCAAAGCGTTCGTAACCCGAGCCTTTAGAACTCAAAGAAATATAGACAATAACGATTCAAGATTAAAGAATCATACTATTTTTTTTATTAACATCCGGTCGATTACCTGACAAATCGACAATATACCTGTACTTCATGTAATATATATGGCCTAAACAGAAAGAAATGTACCAAATAATTTAAATTTAAAATAGCAAAAAGACTCGAGTCAATATCGGTAACTGAACTGCTTGGTCCTCGTTTGTTCTGTACGCGATCATTTGTCTCTAACTTTAAACCTTGCTCTATCTCTCTTATTGATTCGTACTCGAAGGCATTGTTAGTTACCCGCGAAAAAAAATTCGAAGATGTTGTTCATTACTGGAATGATTCGTGACCTAATCCTGAAGTAGCCCAATGTTCCACCGAATATGAAATAAGAGGAAATAATAATATATGTTAAATAAATGTGTTTTTAAAAACCATGTTGTGGTTTTTTTTAAGTAAGTCTACAGTTTAGTTAAAGAAACGAAATTTTCAAAGTTTCAAATTCACGTTCTTTAAAAAAAATATTCTATGTGAAAAAACAACAACACCTATTTAGTCATTTGGAGATTTTGAATGGTAGGTCGATAGTTCACATTGTACATATACCTCGATAGTTCACATTGTACATATACCTCGATAGTTCACACAGTAGATATCTCGTGGCATAGTGAGATTATTTGACTGTAATTATTGACTCAAGGAAATCTTTGTGGAGTTAAACTTCTCACAGGAAACTCTCCGTTGACTTAATTTTTAGAATGACTCTTTCAGCTCCCGCCTCTCCGCTTTAATGCCATGTTGAACTTTTTCATTTTTTGTCCGCAAGACCTTCGCAAAGTGGTCAATCAGCGGTCAACATTTTCTCTCTGGCCATTCTTTTGATATCTTATGAATAGCCTCTGAGAGAAAGGCAATCCACACCCATTTTTCTTCGTGTTATTAAAAGATCTATGGGGGTCTTGGTTTGCCCTTACCAATAGATCTATGGGGGTCTTGGTTTGTTCTTAGTCAAAGTAGAATGTAAACTGTTTTTAGATTTGCAATCAAAGTAGAATGTAAACCAAAACATTGATACATTGGTTATTTATTAACTCATCCACTGTTACAGCTGTTTATTGATCTCGTCCACTGTTACAGCTGTTTATTGAGCTCATCCACTGTTACAGCTGTTTATTGAGCTCAGTCAAAGTAGAATGTAAACTGTGTCAGGTTGGTGCTGGAATAGTCAATATATTGTCTAAATTATGTCAATGCGACAATATGGAAACACTACATCAAAAAAATTGCCATAATTACAATTATTGTTATCAATTAAACATTTACAAAAATACTAATTCGAGTAGATACATTTTTATGACTGTGGAAGATATATTTCGGCAATAGTATTTCTTCAAATAAGGGTTTATTTCCCTTGAATAAATAAATACATATGGTTATTTCAATATTTCGGTTAAATCTTTTGGATGCATGTTTACTCATTATTTATTCCTTTTATGGTATCCGTAAAATGCGCTATTCGTCTCCTTTTTGTTACACAATCTGCGAATGTTTAATGTCCCCAAAAACATTTCAAGTAACAATAGCACAAAGTTTTTAAAACTAACCGATTTTCTAAAATAAATAATTAAAAAAAAAATTGTAATACATTTTAATCTTTTAATGATTTTTTCGATGCAAGGGACACAACTCAATAATTACTGTCGTCCGCCTTAGTAAAACACGAGTTAAACTTCTTGAGTAGTATAATGAGAATTTTTTGGTGTTTAGATGTAGCGACACTCACCCCGGCGCTCTGTAGGAACGTGAGACACGCTTCAACACCGCCAATATAGCTATGAAATAAATAAAATCTGATTGCTAATACTATAACATCTGGAGAGCTTGTCACTTAGACCAAACATCTTTTAGTGAGTTATATAAAGAGGCAGCATACTAATCTGCAGTGTAGATTTTGATGCACATTTTTTAAAAACCTACCCCATGAAAAACTGCGGGCGAATCATCTATTCTACGAAATTACTATGACCTAGGACATATCTAATTTCTTTGATGATCGCGCATGCGCATCAAATGGGCGATAATATAAGCAGGGTCAAGGCCGTAGCCAGGATTTTATTTGGGGGTGGGGGGCTGTGCGGAGAGTTTTATATAAGAAAAAATTGGAACACAATGATAAAGAAGTACATTTTATAATAAAATTTGATTTTTAGAATTAATTTTGGTAGGGGGCTGTAGCCCCCCCCCCTCTGGCTACGGCCTTGAGCAGGGTAATTAACAATACTCTAAAATTGTATCGTCAATACAGATACTAATACTTCATGAAAATAGTATCGCCAATACCAATACAAATACTCAAGTAAAAATGTATTGCCAAAATCGATACCGATACAATACCAATACTTTTGAGAACAACAAAATGTTGTTTTTTTTTAAATATAATGAGTGCAAGTTTCTGAAGTTTTTAAAAAATGTCAAAACAATAGAATACATTGTCAAAGCACAATTTTAATGCTAATCACTTCACCACTTGGCAGCACGTAAGAAGACCTTCATTTCAAAATGATCATTGCTTAACCTAGAACGTAATGGCATAAAAACACGCCCACCCAATGAAAACAGGCGCTCAATTGCAGCACTAGCCGTAAGTCCAGTGTTCAGTTGCAAGTATAGTTTCTTAATGCTTGGGTAAACTGCTAATGACAGCATTTTTGATGAATTATTTTCAAGATAACTGTCTACTTCAGCAGAGCTGTTACTATTAAGCAATTCGTCCTTATTAAAGTTAGTAGCTATCTGGAACAAACAAAATCGCTCATCTTTGGCTGCGGCAATCGGCACGTATCTCGTTACTCCCGGTGACACTCGGTGGAATTCTGTTGTTACTTAGTTTTGTTGGTTCAGAGTTCTAGGTATTAGAATGAACACGTTTGTTTTAATTTTGACTTACGTTTTTGGTTTCTTATTGTTATTACGTTTTTAAGTTGTTTTTTTTTTACATGCACTGCAAGTCTGCTAGTCTTCAACATAGTCAAACATTGAGTCATCACATTGGCACATGACACAATGTGACAGTGTGACTTATAATGTGAGATAATGTGACTTATAATGTGACAATGGAGTGAATGGACTCATTCTCAGTACACTGAGCTGTCATCTCTGTGACTACTATTTTTATGCTTCAATCTGTTTCAACAATTGGTCATGAACAATGATGTTATTTGTTATTGGTGTTTACAAGACTAAAACTAAAAGTGAAACTAAAATGAATAAGACGAAAACTAAACCGCTGGCTTTTATTTTTAGTCAATGAAAACTAAAACGAAAACTAAAATTGGGCCTAAAACTAAAACTAGACTAATACTAAAATTATTACAGAAAAAACGAAATAAAACCTGAAACTAAAATAGGACCATGGACTAAAACAACACTAATAATAGAAAAATAACTCAGAGATAAAAAAAAATTGACCTACAATCTTTGGCAGATTGTTCTTATGGATAAGCAAGTATCATTTACAGTATATGGATTGTGAGTTAAGCAAGTATCATTTACAGTATATGGATTGTGAGTTAAGCAAGTATCATTTACAGTATATGGATTGTGAGCTAAGCAAGTATCATTTACAGTATATGGATTGTGAGTTAAGCAAGTTTCATTTACAGTATATGGATTGTGAGTTAAGCAAGTATCATTTACAGTATATGGATTGTGAGTTAAGCAAGTATCATTTACAGTATATGGATTGTGAGCTAAGCAAGTATCATTTACAGTATACGGATTGTGAGCTAAGCAAGTATTATTTACAGTATATGGATTGTGAGCTAAGCAAGTATTATTTACAGTATATGGATTGTGAGCTAAGCAAGTATCATGCTGCAGGGTATATAAAAAAGACATATCATGTAATTGTGAATTTCGTTTTAAATATTGAATTGTTAAATTATGAAATACTGTTATATTTACAGTATTTTGAAATTGTTTGTGTTCTTTGTGAAGCAGCCTTCCATAATATTAAAAATATGTGTCTATGGAGACAGCTTTGATTTTTACAGTTTAACAAATAAACAGCTATAATACATTATATTTTATGAGATTAACAGCTACAATACATTATATTTTATCAGATAAACAGCTACAATACATTATATTTTATCAGATAAACAGCTACAATACATTATATTTTATCAGATAAACAGCTACAATACATTATATTTTATCAGATAAACAGCTACAATACATTATATTTTATCAGATAAACAGCTACAATACATTATATCTTATCAGATAAACAGCTACAATACATTATATTTTATCAGATAAACAGCTATAATACATCTCTAAATTTATTTCATTTGTTACGCGTATTGCACAGATGATGCACTTTAACAGTGCTATGTTCTACACGGCTGGTGTACTTTCATAGATATGTGTGTGTGTGTACAATACTGTGTCTGTCGATAAACCGTATTGCTAATAAGTGAACCTGTGACCTATGATCACCTTATCAGGTCTAGACGCTTGAAGGACAAGAGACGATTTACTAATAATAAACTTGCTAAAACGATCTCAGTGAAACTGCGGGCTGAGACTTAGTAAAAGCCGTTTATTTAACGCATCCACTATTACAGCTGTTTATTTAACTCATCAGCTGTTACAGCTGTTTATTTAACGCATCCACTATTACAGCTGTTTATTTAACTCATCAGCTGTTACAGCTGTTTATTTAACGCATCCACTATTACAGCTGTTTATTTAGCTCATCCGCTGTCACAGCTGTTTATTTAACTCATCCTCTGTTACAGCTGTTTATTTAACTCATCCTCTTTTACAGCTGTTTATTTAACTCATCAGCTGTTACAGCTGTTTATTTAGCTCATCCGCTGTCACAGCTGTTTATTTAACTCATCCTCTGTTACAGCTGTTTATTTAACTCATCCTCTGTTACAGCTGTTTATTTAACTCATCAGCTGTTACAGCTGTTTATTTAGCTCATCCGCTGTCACAGCTGTTTATTTAACTCATCCTCTGTTACAGCTGTTTATTTAACTCATCCTCTGTTACAGCTGTTTATTTAACGCATCCACTATTACAGCTGTTTATTTAGCTCATCCACTGTTACAAGTGAGATCTAATTCGCTGTGTCCCTCAACATCTGGAGACTGCCATAAAGACCAATGGCCAGCAAGCTTCCGGACAGGTCCACCCTGTGGTCCGCCAGTCCGGGGCACTCGAATAGCACATGACGCCATTACTAAACATATTGTATCTCTCTGTAAATGACACTTTTGATATACAAACTGAAATGGGAGATGAATGTTTCATGTATAAGTCTGTATAGAGAGATGGGAGATGAATGTTTCATGTGTAAGTCTGTATAGAGATGACAGACACACTCCATTAGCGACACTTTGTAAGACACTTTTTAAAAATAAACAAATTTTATTAAAGCAACAAAATACGAGTTAGATACAGCATCAAGAGTTTACATCTCATCTTTACCTAGACTGGATAAAGGTTCTAGAGTTAACATCCCATCTTTACCTAGACTGCATAAAGGTTCTAGAGATAACATCCCATCTTTACCTAGACTGGACAGAGGTACTAGAGTTAACATCCCATCTTTACCTAGACTGGATAAAGGTACTAGAGTTAACATCCCATCTTTACCTAGACTGGATAAAGGTACTAGAGTTAACATCCCATCTTTACCTAGACTGGAAAAAGGTTCTAGAGATAACATCCCATCTTTACCTAGACTGGATAAAGGTACTAGAGTTAACATCCCATCTTTACCTAGACTGGATAAAGGTACTAGAGTTAACATCCCATCTTTACCTAGACTGGATAAAGGTACTAGAGTTAACATCCCATCTTTACCTAGACTGGATAAAGGTTCTAGAGTTAACATCCCATCTTTACCTAGACTGGATAAAGGTACTAGAATTAACATCCCATCTTTACCTAGACTGGATAGAGGTACTAGAGTTAACATCCCATCTTTACCTAGACTGGAAAAAGGTTCTAGAGATAACATCCCATCTTTACCTAGACTGGATAAAGGTACTAGAGTTAACATCCCATCTTTACCTAGACTGGATAAAGGTACTAGAGTTAACATCCCATCTTTACCTAGACTGGATAAAGGTACTAGAGTTAACATCCCATCTTTACCTAGACTGGATAAAGGTTCTAGAGTTAACATCCCATCTTTACCTAGACTGGATAAAGGTACTAGAGTTAACATCCCATCTTTACCTAGACTGGATAAAGGTACTAGAGTTAACATCCCATCTTTACCTAGACTGGATAGAGGTACTAGAGTTAACATCCCATCTTTACCTAGACTGGATAAAGGTACTAGAGTTAACATCCCATCTTTACCTAGACTGGATAAAGGTACTAGAGTTAACATCCCATCTTTACCTAGACTGGATAAAAGTACTAGAGTTAACATCTCATCTTTCCTCCCCACTGTAGCTGGGAAATGCACTGACCATGGAGGCACCATGGAAGACATAGCGGGGACTTTAACTATGTCCTAAAAAATGTCCTCATTTGAAATCGAACCAGGAACCATCAGGTCTAGCTTCAAGCTACTTACACCGCTTGACATTCCTTCCCCTTTGTTCTTGGTTAAATAACATGCACAATTAAACGTACGCTGCTGCTATTAAAGTATACTATAACATTTTATTTAAATTTATAAATATTATATTCACAATTTTTTTCTCTATTTTATTAAATCTGTTGTATGTCCTGGCTTTTGATTATTTTTCGTTTATTGACCCAATGTATCTGGTAGTTTTTGTGCTTCTTTTTTTTTTGACCTTGTGCAAAGTTTCCGTTGATCTAATTAGGACATAGTTCCGATATAAAGATAACGCCATTCTTCTAGTTTTGTTCACAAACTGCCATCTTAAACTGAACAAAATGAGGTAACTACATTTTCACGTTTCATATCAAATTTCTATTCAATTTAACGTGATCAATATTTGGTAACAATAGAAAGTTATCTTATGTGACGATCTAAATTCGTTCCTCTGCTCGGTACTCAAAGCGTTCGTAACCCGAGCCATAGAAATCAAAGAAATATAGACAATATTGATTCAAGATTAAAGAATCATACTATTTTTTTATTAACATCCGGTCGATTACCTGACAAATCGACAATATACCTGAACTTTATGTAATATATAGGCCTAAACAGAAATAAATATACCAAATAATTTAAATTTAAAATAGCAAAAAGACTGAGTCAACATCGGTAACTGAACTGCTTGGCCCTCGTTTGTTTTGTACGCGGTCATTTGTCTCTAACTTTAAACCTTTACTCTATCTCTCTTTTTGATTCGTACTCGAAGACATTGTTCGTTACCCGCAACAAAAAATTCGAAGATGTTGTTCATTACTGGAATGGTTCGTGACCTATTGCTGTAGTAGCCCAATGTTCAACTGAATATGAAATAAGAGGAAATAATAATATATGTTAAATAAATGTGTTTTTTTTAAAACCATGTTGTGATTTTTTTTTAAGTAAGTCTACTGTTTAGTTAAAGAAACCAAATTTTCAAAGTTTCAAATTCACGTTCTTTAAAAAAATATCCTATGAGGGAAAAAAACAACAACACCTATTTAGTCATTTGTAGATTTTGAATGTTATGTCGATAGTTCACATTGTATATATACCTCGATAGTTCACATTGTACACATACCTCGATAGTTCACATTTTACATATACCTCGATAGTTCACATTGTACATATACCTCGATAGTTCACATTGTACATATACCTCGATAGTTCACATTGTACATATACGTCGATAGTTCACACAGTAGATATCTCGTGGCATAGTGAAATTATTTGACTGTAATTATTGACTCAATAAAATCTTTGTGGAGTAAAAGGCCTCAGAGGAAACTCTCCGTTAACTTAATTTTTAGAATGACTATTTCAGCTCCCACCTCCCCGCTTAATGCCATGTTGAACTGTTTCATTTCTTGTCCGCAAGACCTTCGCAAAGTGGTCAATCAGCGGTCAACCTTTTCTCTGGCCATTCTTTTGATATCTTATGAATAGCTTCTGAGAGAAAGGCTAATCCACACCCATTTTCTTCGTGTTATTAAAAGATCTATGGGGGTCTTGGTTTGCACCTTACCAATAGATCTTCATTCCATTCTCTGTCTAGTCGCCTTAAGTCATAACTAAGTTTTGACCAAAATTATTGACGATGTTTTTAAATTTGCAATCAAACAACACATAACTGCGGTGTAGGCCTACTGATAAGAAAAGTACACACCTAGACAGTGTCACCCCATTACTGCTTACAAACAAATCTATGGGACTTTGTGGTTTTTTTTGTTAGCGGAAAAGGTGTGGGGGGGTGGAGGTATTCAAAGCATTGGTCTACATGGATGGTTATTTATTAACTCATCCACTGTTACAGCTGTTTATTGAGCTCATCCACTGTTACATCTGTTTATTCAACTCATCCACTGTTACATCTGTTTATTCAACTCATCCACTGTTACATCTGTTTATTCAACTCATCCACGGTTACATCTGTTTATTCAACTCATCCACTGTTACATCTGTTTATTCAACTCATCCACTGTTACATCTGTTTATTCAACTCATCCACTGTTACATCTGTTTATTCAACTCATCCACTGTTACAGCTGTTTATTCAACTCATCCACTGTTACATCTGTTTATTCAACTCATCCACTGTTACATCTGTTTATTCAACTCATCCACTGTTACATCTGTTTATTCAACTCATCCACTGTTACAGCTGTTTATTGAGCTCATCCACTGTTACAGCTGTTTATTGAGCTCATCTACTGTTACAGCTGTTTATTGAGCTCATCCACTGTTACAGCTGTTTATTGAGCTCATCCACTGTTACAGCTGTTTATTGAGCTCATCTACTGTTACAGCTGTTTATTGAGCTCATCCACTGTTACAGCTGTTTATTGAGCTCATCCACTGTTACATCTGTTTATTCAGCTCATCCACTGGTACATCTGTTTATTCAGCTCATCTACTGTTACAGCTGTTTATTGAGCTTATCCACTGTTACAGCTGTTTATTTAGCTCATTCACTGTTACAGTTGTTTATTTAGCTCATCCCCTGTAACTGTTGTTTCCTTTTACTCACGCTCAGAACGTTTGTTGTGTTAATGTTGATGGTCCTCTCCACCTGGGCAGATATCAACGTGAACGTCACCGGCCTATGGAGCGGGGGGTTCCAGGCTGAACCTTGTTTTGACATTTTTGAAGAACTCCATACATGGAATGTGACCCTGACCTTTAGTTTGGAGGTGACCAGTGTAGACGTAAGTCAATACTAGCTCTGATGTTGTATAAGCAGTCACTATTAGATCACCACAATACTATAATTACTTTAATAACTAAAGAATCTCGAGGTCTATACATAGAATATTTTACATTGCCTTGACTCAAATATGTAATGAAAATTAATAATGACAGCAAAAAGTAAAAAAACAAATATCAATCACAACAAAACACAACTGTAATAAATGTTGAATCATTCATTCCATCAAGGTGACATCAATCTTAACAAAACATAACTGTAATAAATGTTGAATCATTCATTCCATCAAGGTGACATCAATCTTAACAAAACATAACTGTAATAAATGTTGAATCATTCATTCCATCAAGGTGACATCAATCTTAACAAAACACAACTGTAATAAATGTTGAATCATTCATTCCATCAAGGTGACATCAATCTTAACAAAACACAACTGTAATAAATGTTCAATCATACTTGCCACTAGGTGACACCAATGTCAACAAAACACAACTGTAATAAATGTTCAATCATACTTGCCACTAGGTGACACCAATCTCAACAAAACACAACTGTAATAAATGTTCAATCATACTTGCCACTAGGTGACACCAATCTCAACAAAACACAAATGTAATAAATGTTCAATCATACTTGCCACTAGGTGACACCAATCTTAACAAAACATAACTGTAATAAATGTTGAAGCATTCATTCCATCAAGGTGACATCAATCTTAACAAAACACAACTGTAATAAATGTTGAATCATTCATTCCATCAAGGTGACATCAATCTTAACAAAACACAACTGTAATAAATGTTCAATCATACTTGCCACTATGTGACACCAATCTCAACAAACCACAACTGTAATAAATGTTCAATCATACTTGCCACTATGTGACACCAATCTCAACAAACCACAACTGTAATAAATGTTCAATCATACTTGCCACTAGGTGACACCAATCTCAACAAAACACAACTGTAATAAATGTTCAATCATACTTGCCACTAGGTGACACCAATCTCAACAAAACACAACTGTAATAAATGTTCAATCATACTTGCCACTAGGTGACACCAATCTCAACAAAACACAAATGTAATAAATGTTCAATCATACTTGCCACTAGGTGACACCAATCTTAACAAAACATAACTGTAATAAATGTTGAATCATTCATTCCATCAAGGTGACATCAATCTTAACAAAACACAACTGTAATAAATGTTGAATCATTCATTCCATCAAGGTGACATCAATCTTAACAAAACACAACTGTAATAAATGTTCAATCACACTTGCCACTATGTGACACCAATCTCAACAAACCACAACTGTAATAAATGTTCAATCATACTTGTCACTATGTGACACCAATCTCAACAAACCACAACTGTAATAAATGTTCAATCATACTTGCCACTAGGTGACACCAATCTCAACAAAACACAACTGTAATAAATGTTCAATCATACTTGCCACTAGGTGACACCAATCTCAACAAAACACAACTGTAATGAATGTCCAATCATACACGCTACTAGGTAACAAGGCAACATAAACACGAGGTTCTGAACCACTGAAGTCCCGTCACTTTTCATTATCCTATAAAAGTTACTTAAAAGCCTGGGTACCCTCTTTCATGACCCGTCGAAGGTTTTCTTTTCAAAGTTTCTAAGTTGTATCGATATTGCAGACGTGGGCGGCCAAAGTGGTTTACCCAGTAGCAGGTGGTAGTAAAGTGTATGTGTTACAAAACATGGACTACAACAAAGACCAGGATGTGGGGGACAGGCTGTGTATAGGATTCTTTGCTTCAAGTGAGACCATGAGTTACTTATAAACTTCTTCAATAGACACGTACGAGTCTGTGTAGAGTCTGTGTAGAGTATGTGTAGTTTTTTTAGTTTATGGGCATGTTAAAATACAAGCACCGACGTGGAGCGAGACACACTGGGGTGACAAAAGAGGGGTGCCACTAACTATTGACACACTGGGGTGACAAGAGAGGGGTGCCACTAACTCTCTAGTTGTTTCATCAGCTACCAAATGACAAATCGTCTGGCGAAATGATATTTGCCTTCTTCTATCAAATACAGTTTACTCTTTTAGGCTATAATGATGGAACGTTTTAGGCTAACTACAAATTATTTTCGTTTAAAAAGCTATTTTATGTTGTAGTGCAAAATGTTAGTACTTTTAAAATACCGATTCACTTTCTGTATGATATTTATGGTATGATTTTCCAAATATGTTACGAAAAAAAATTTTAAATTAAAATTGTCGATTTTTTTCAACGTTTTTTTTCACATTTAAATGTGTGTGTGTGTTTGTGTGTGTGTTTGTGTGTGTGTTTGTGTGTGTGTTTGTTTGTGTGTGTGTTTGTTTGTGTGTGTGTTATGCTATAATGTTCATAGATGTATGTATATATGTCATGGTTGTTCACTTGAGGATTGATTTGCTTATCTTGACCAGCCAATGAGGGTGCTGGGGTACTTACCATAACCGCTGCACTGAACAGTACTTTTGGCCCTGTCACCAGTCCTGCACCATACACAGGTAAACAATTAACAGTTAGAAATATTGTGGGACATTTATATATATATATATATATATATATATTAGGGCTGCTGATTAAACTGCGTCAATTTGCGATTAACGCGTCAAAAAAAATTTCCGATTAAAATTTTTAACGCAACACTTAAATGCGTTAATTTGACTAAATGCGGAAAGTTCACCAAAACGATAAATAACAGAATTTCACCATTTGAAGTTTAAGTTCCGTCCACTTATTAAGTAGATCTACCACACCCACCCTGCCGCAATTCGCACATACCCTCACCCCCAGGTATTTAGCTCTTCGACAAGTAAACTCCGGCTCCCTTCCCGGTCGATGTAAAAAGAGAAAACTTTAATTCACTAGTTTACATTATATACTGTAGTGTATTGGTGGAGGTATAATGATTCCGTTTATAATTAGATCAAAATAACGAGATGCTAGAAATTTTGTATCATCATTTTTTTTGCGCATAATTTTGTATCGTATTTTGATAGTATAACATCTTGCTAATACATCTGTACCCGAGACAGTGGTTGTATCTTTCATAATTATTGTGATACTGAGTTAAATTTTATATATGGCTGTTGATTTACTGCAATTAAAGCGTAATTAATGCGTTAAAAATATGCGATCACATTTTTAACACAAACACCTAAATGCGTTAAATTGTACCCAAATAGTGTTATTTCAGAGTTGCAGATAAAATTTAAAAAATCAGTAAATAACCCAATTCTATAACCAGATCAGACACGATTTAAAAAAAAAAGGAAGAAAAACAAGCAATTAAGCCTGTTCCATTCTGGACACAGGACGTGTTAGCGCATTTTCATGTTATCTTTCAGTAAATATTTGTAAATTTTGGAAATGTTTATAAATTCAATTGTGTAATGCACATATCTGAAAAAAGATATTAAAAGGACAAGTACGTCATGTTGAATAACTGTTACAAAAATAAATAATGATTACGCCCCTTTGATTAGCTTTTATTATTTATATTTAAAATATAAGCGAAAACGGTACCTAGGAAAGTCTTTTTTTTTGCCCTGACAGGTCAAATCGCGAAATGGACTTTTGATGTACACTTGGCAGGCCAAGACCTACACAATGATATATACATCATGGGTCTAGGACTTATAGTTGCTGAGATATAGGGCGGTCCATTATTAATATAGCTTATATAGTAAAAAAACGGTACTTTATAAGGCCCCTTTTACGGCCCTGAGAGGTCAGATCGCGAAATGGAAAAAAGCTATTTCTTGGCAGGCCAAGACCTACAAAATGATATATACATCATGGGTCTAGGACTTATGGTTGTTGAGATCTAGGGTGATGACAGACAGACAGACAGACAGACAGACAAAACGGGGACAATAGAGCATTTTTTTTTTCGAAAATGCTCTAAAAACCCGTACACAGAGTATAACGTTTACATAAATCATATCATCTATATGACCTTGAAACAATAGGATTGCCATTTTTTATTTCCAACTTATGACCCTGAATGATGCAATTAATGAACGTCTGCACGTGTTATAGTTTGATTGACAAGTGTCATGGCTATGAAACAATGTAACTTGTGTTTGGTAAGTGACGTCATCTACCAATATTAACATTACCCACCTCCCCACCAATACAACCACAGTCGGCGAGTTGAAGGACAAATTTACATTAAATCTTCTTTTGAAGTTTGGTTTTGCGCTGTCTATAAATGTTATTCTTATATTATTTCATTCATTTACTTTCTTACAATCAACTATTTGTTCAATGTTTTAGTGAACAACAAAAAAGATTTTTTTTTATCGGTCTGTCAGTTATATTAATACAAAAATATTGTGTAAAATGACACTCTTTGATGTTCTCGGTCGGCTTTCATTTTTCATCTTTTGTTCTTTCTTTCCTGTTGACGACACACTTTATAACAAGACTGAGAACAAATGAACAAGGATGCTTACTTGCTCGCGTCAAAAATGAGTCGAACATTTCAAGGTCTGGCTTGTCAAAGACGACACACACACACACACACACACACACACACGCACACACGCACGCACGCACGCACGCACTCACACACACACACACACACACACACAAAGGTTTAATACTCTATTGAAGTTTATTGCTTAGGCCAAGTAAGTGCGAAAAAATAACAACGTTATTATTTTAAAATGACATGTTGATAGAATTAAAAATGTTACAATTAATAAATAAAGTATTTTTTTCGATTAAATTTCCACTTTTAAACGATTTTCTATTCAGATTGATGTTTTTTAGAAGCCGTTTTGATTTGTTAACCATTTTATAAACTATGCGTGCGAGGCAAAAACAAGCAATCTAAGCCTGTTCCATTCTAGACACAGGACGCGTTAGCGCAATTTCGTGTTATATATCAGTACGTATGCTATTTTTCAGTAAATATTTGTAAATTTGGAAATGTTTATAAATTCAATTGTGTAATGCATATATCTGAAAAAAGATATTAAAAAGACGTTTCTTTATATTTGAAAAAAAAAAATATTTTCTCTTAAATCTAACTACAAGTGGTTTGTGGTCACTGAAATAGGACTCATGATTGAAACATTCTAAATTGTAGTTATTTAATCTCCAAAAACTCCGTCAATTGTCGTTTGATAAATTGTTGTTGCCAATCTTGGTGAAAGTAGTTGAATGTTGAAGTTTGTTTCGAAGAAGTTTTCAATTTCTGCCCCGGGCTCTTTGAAATCTTGATTGAGGTCCCCACAAATGATGACGTTTGGTTGATTCAGCCGTGCTGCAAAGTTGACATTGATGAAATCTATTTTGGTGCGCGTGTTATGTATGGGTTTTATCATGTGGAATAACTGTTACAAAAATAAATAATGAGTTATGCTCCTTTGTACGCCCCTTTGTCAATAAAGCTTATATAGTAAAAAAAATGTTACCTTAAGAAGCCCTGGTATTCGGCCCTCATAGGTCAGATCGCAAAATGGACTTTTGATGTACGCATGGCAGGCCAAGACCTACAAAATGATATATACATCATGGGTCTAGGACTTATGGTTGCTGAGATCTAGGGTGATGACAGGCAGGCAGACAGACAGACAAAACGGGGAAAATGCTCTAAAAACTATTCTAGCCGATAAAATCCGAACTTGTCTCGATTACTATGTCACAGCTTACCTTTAAGGTATTAAAGAATGTATTATAAAGAAACCTTCAAAACGGCGGCAGACAAATATATTCTGGTATCTCTTTCCAATGAACATTCTAATGATATCTTCCGTGCATATATCTGCCAGTCCTAACTATTATAGCTAGAAATGTTATGTGACATATATCTGACAGTCCTAGCTATTATAGCTAGAAATGTTGTGTGACATATATCTGACAGTCCTAGCTATTATAGCTAGAAATGTTGTGTGACATATATCTGACAGTCCTAGCTATTATAGCTAGAAATGTTGTGTGACATATATCTGACAGTCCTAGCTGTTATAGCTAGAAATGTTGTGTGACGTATTTGTCAAAAAATTAAAAACTCACGGGCCTGAAAAAAGATTTTTTTTTATTGTAAATAAAATATAATCGATAGGCTACTATGGTTGTGTATGCATGTGTGTATATGTCTGTGTATTTGTTTGTGTATGGATGACATGTTTGTATAGGCATGTGTGTATACGTTAGTGTTTGTATGGTTGTTGCATGCGTATGAATTTAAAATTTCTTCTAGTTATATTTTAGATCGTATGGTTGTTTTCTATGCTTACTATATTTTATTTGTCAGCTCCACCTGGCCAAACACTGAAGCCAACAAATGCCCCAGGTATGTACCAATGCCCCAGGCAGAGGCGCAACTAGACCAAACTTTCGGGAGGGGGGGGGGCAAAAAAAAATCACTTGTATTAAAAAAAGCACATTATTTATATATTTGTATTTTATTTTAAACTAATTTTGTTCTAATCTTTTAATTTTTTTTATGGGGGGGGGGCAAATGCCCCCAATGCCACCCCCCTAGTTGCACCTCTGGCCCCAGGTATGTACCAATGTCCCAGGTATGTACTTAAACATTAGACAACAGTGACCTTTGGAGTAACGCTATTAATTATAAAATAAATACAATGATATTATGCAATATGGTCTGTGTTAGGAAGAAAACTTCTAATTAATATATCAAGAACTATTAAGAGTTAACCTAAATGTTATTGCAACATTTTCTCAGAACAATTAATCACATTGTCACGTGTTCGGTCAGGTACTTTTAAACCTGGAGCCAGGCTGGCCATCAACGGAACCCACTTCACCTACAACAATACAAAAATATTTCTGTCGGGGATCAGCTACGCACATGACTTTGGTGACGATCAGTTTCAACAACGTAAAGTTAAGCTAGAACAACAACTGAGGCTGTTAAAAGAAGCTGGAGGCAATTCACTAAGTTAGTAGCTTTTTATTAAATAATTCACATTTTTTAAAATAGTTATGTATTTAATTCACACGCATGTTGTCGTTAGCAATCTTAAAGAAACCGCGTAAACGCATTACAATCAAGTTTGTAAACAAATTCCTAAAACGTACAGATGAAA
>JAGDYQ010000151.1:675077-717233 GCA_021962125.1 Bulinus truncatus | reverse complement strand
TAATATCAAATACGGACAGGCTACGCTTACGTCAAGACGTGAATTCGTATTTTTTTTCCGGCTACGTCAATAGATATTTCTCCACACCCTAACACTGTCCCTAACCCTAACCTTATCCCTAACCCTATCCCTAACCCCTAATCCTTTTTGTTTACGCAGTGGCAGCGGTAACATCAAGACGTAATTTGTATTTTTTTTTCCGGCTTACGTCAATAGATATAATAATAGAAGGCGCTTGACGTAAGCGTAAGCGTAGCCACTTCGTATCAAATATGTCATTCATATGTGAATGCAATAATTCCATAAAAATTTCAAAACAACCAAAACATAAGTATTTCAGTTTTAAAAGTTATTTAGCTCTGAAATAAAAAGTGCAATGTTTGTTTTAAATAAAAATATTACATTATTTTTTTTACCATTGCTGACTTAGCATCTTTTTTAAAAACAAATTTTCCTATCCTGTCTTTTTCTTCGACTTGAACACATTGTGCTGCTAATTTCCATTCTTGTTGAGTAGGATTCCAAGCACGACATTTAACAGCTAAACGAATACTTCGGCCACTTAGCATTTTATAATTCATAAACAGATATTTAGAGCAATTTTCTGTATCATATTTTCTCCTTTCATATTAGCAAATTTGGATGCAGTAAAAATGTAAACAAGTTTGACGCCATACTGTATAGGGAGTAATCATTGTAATTTAACAAAAAAAAAACTTTCAATGTCAGACTGCTTCGCGGAGTACACATACATATGTATTTATTTTTAAAATTAAATCGCGGGTAATCGCGGCATTTCATGGAGAAAAAAGATACAATTTTTATTAAAATAATAAATAATTAATCGAAAGGACTCTATGTGTTATAAAGTCTTGGAACAGCTGTATGCATGGGCGTCGCTAGGAATTTTTCCAGGGGGGGGGCAAATAACTTTATGACATTTTTTCAAAATGTAAGGGGGGGGGAGCAAATGCCCCCCCTTGCCCCCCCATGAATACGCCCATGGCTGTATGCCTTAAGAATGGCCTTGCCATATACATCTCATTATCTTTTAAAATATGGCGATGAGCTAGTAGGAATATTTAAGTTTGAAGGGAAAAAAAAGAAAGAACCATATTTTAAATAAACCGATTTTCATTATACAATCAGTGTGGTCCAAGTGCTGCTCTTACAGAACATTCACTGGCTATACTAGAGAACTACTAGGACATTCACTGTCAACTAGGACATTCCCTGCTTATACTAGACCACCTACTAGGACATTCCCTGCCTACACTAGACCACCTACTAGGACATTCCCTGTCTACACTAAAGACATGCTAGGACATTCACCGTCAACTAGGACATTCCCTGCCTACACTAGACAACCTACTAGGACATTCACCGTCTACTAGGACATTCCCTGCCTACACTAGACCACCTACTAGGACATTCCCTGCCTACACTAGACCACCTACTAGGGCATTCCATGCCTACACTAGACCACCTACTAGGACATTCACCGTCTACTAGGACATTCCCTGCCTACACTAGACCACCTACTAGGACATTCCCTGCCTACACTAGACCGCCTACTAGGGCATTCCATGCCTACACTAGACCTCCTACTAGGACATTCCCTGCCTACACTAGACCACCTACTAGAACATTCCCTGCCTACACTAGACCACCTACTAGGACATTCCCTGCCTACACTAGACCACCTACTAGGACATTCACCGTCTACTAGGACATTCCCTGCCTACACTAGACCACCTACTAGGACATTCCCTGCCTACACTAGACCACCTACTAGGACATTCACCGTCTACTAGGACATTCCCTGCCTACACTAGACCACCTACTAGGACATTCCCTGCCTACACTAGACCACCTACTAGGACATTCCCTGCCTACACTAGACCACCTACTAGGACATTCCCTGCCTACACTAGACCACCTACTAGGACATTCACCGTCTACTAGGACATTCCCTGCCTACACTAGACCACCTACTAGGACATTCCCTGCTTATACTAGACCACCTACTAGGACATTCCCTGCCTACACTAGACCACCTACTAGGACATTCCCTGCCTACACTAGACCACCTACTAGGACATTCCCTGCTTATACTAGACCACCTACTAGGACATTCACCGTCTACTAGGACATTCCCTGCCTACACTAGACCACCTACTAGGACATTCCCTGCTTACACTAGACCACCTACTAGGACATTCACTGGCAAACAATATGGCAGTGATATTCAAATTTTTAGTAATTAGCAACCCGGAAAGAAATCTGTTCTGTTTTCGCCGCGACCAATCTGTAAACAAAAAAATAAAAAACTCTTTATAACATTATAGATAAATATATAAACAAGCATGGTAACTATGGGGCCCAGTTCAAATGAGCTCGCGACCCACCTCACTGTTTGAGAACAACTGCATTAAGATGTTTACTTCTAGCAAGACCTTTTAAAGGTCCTGTGTCAGACAAACGAAAACAAAAAACAACAACTCTGGTACCAACTACATACATGTGTATATATATATATATATATATATATATAAGTCGATTCCGCTTAATCGGGACACATCGGGACCGAGGCTTTTTGTCCCAATTAAGCGGCTGTCCCAATTAAACATACAAATTTACTATTGGCTTCTTGGTTTGGTTTCTTTGAGCTTTGTCCCAAATAAGCGGCTGTCCCAATTAAGCGGTGTCCCAATTAAGCGGAATCCACTGTATATGGTACCAACATTTGGTTAGATTAAAGAGCAGAAATGTCTGATTTTCGTTCATTGCTCAAATTAGACACACTTTGCCTCGTTTCTTAGTTATCCGTGCGCTGCGCATCATATTAAAGGTACTTTACAGTGATATTTTTTTGGTACATTTTTTGGGGGGTCTATAGAAGGGCTGGTCAAAAGCGACTCTCTCTAAGAGCTGCACATATCTCTTCTATGAGTTTTGAGCGGTTTCCAATGATCAATTTTTTTTATTGCTTAACTTATCTTGTTCACTATAAATTTTCAAACATTTCCATCTTACCTTTGTAATAATAATAATAATTAAAAAAATTCATACAATTCTGACAAAGTAACAAAATTTGGAGAACATTTTTATAAAAGCCAGCTAAACAAAATGACGTAAAATGACATTTTTCGATGGGTCGTGACCAATGTTCCCTCTAAGCTGAGCGCGTGAGTGATCGCTCACACGTATTCAGAGCGTCGCTCATACTACACGTACGATCGCTCACTCCGACGGACGACATCGCTTAAATCGCTCACAAATTTTGGCCTCAAACAAAAATGTCGCGCAGAGACAAAATTTCTTGCTCACTTCATACCACACCTTAGAGGAAACACTGGTCGTGACCAAACGTAATCTTGACCGTACACACACTTTGAGAATCTTTTTCTAGTTGACAACTTCGACAACTTCGTGTCCCAAATTTTCGGAGCTCTACTATTGCCAAATATCAACGTTATGCAGTCCTTGGTTGGGTTTAGTAGATTAACAATTGTCCGCCTGCTTCCTTACCCCTCCCTCAATTGACGCGTCCGGTTTTAACGCATTTAAAAGAGTTAATAATATACTTTGAACCAAGCGAAATGAAATCAGATAATAAACAAATCAATATAACGTTGACCATAGACTCATAGCGCTCTCTCAGACGCTGTTTGTAGAGAGTTTGTAGCTTACCTACATATACTACAAAGGTGAAAACAAAATGTCTGCAGCCTATCTGATATGTCTATGTTTATGTAATGTTGTAGTTACAACCAAAAATGAGCCAAACGAAACAGACGGCTTTAAAAGTCAACGTACTACAAATATTACTTCCGGTCATATTTAAAACCTTTATTGACCACATTCACCACTCAGTATCGCCATTAAACCATCTGGCGTTGTATTAAAACACATTTCATAAAACTGAATCCTTCACCTGCTTACAATTAAATTTTGCCATGAAATTTAGAAATAAAATAATCTTTCTTTCTTGGAATCTATTAAATATCTTTTTTTTTTTGTTGCGTATTTACAAAAAAAAAAAAGAAATTAGTATATGCCATATATATTTATAGATTTTTTTTAACTTCTTTTCAAGTTTACTTTTAGAATAGCATTGCAGTGTGATTCTTTCTAGTTATTTATTATTGAAGTCATAAAAATCGTCCACCCTCCCCCCCACCTCGCCACTCCCTTGGAAACGTAAACATAAAGTGGGGTGGGGTAGGGTGGGGTGGTGGGGGAATACTAGGGAGGTGTCCAAAGTTGCCATCATTGGAAAAAAAAAATCTATTTCATGGCTCCGTTTCTCTGGTCGCGCTTCTCTCTCAAACTCTTCCCCCCCCCTTTTTCCCCCCACCACCCTGCAGCTCCATAAAGTAGTTCGTTCGTTTATATACATGCCAACCCACTAAATTCTTCTAACTTCTACTACCGTCTTTTCTCTCGTCCCCCCCCCCACCGGTCCCCCATCTCAACCCCTCCCGAATCTCTTTTTTTTACGACTGGTCATTAGACGAGTGAGCTCTTTTACAGTCGCGGAGGAATTTGTATACACTGCTCGTCCTTCCGTTTACATCACGTTTCCGTCTTAGACTCCCTGACGACATTAAACGTTTAGTGGGTGGGGAGGGTTAGGGGAAGGGGGACTAATCCTTTTCATTCATTGTTTCCCTTTTTTTCTACCCATCATTCTGAACTCGGCTATACAAACTCCAGTCACAATGATCCGTATATAAAATGAACTCGGCTATACACACTCCACTCACAATGATCCGAATATAAAATGAACTCGGCTATACACTCCACTCACAATGATCCGTATATAAAATGAACTCGGCTATACACACTCCACTCACAATGATCCGTATATGAACTTGGCTATACACACTCTCACCCCCCCCCTCAAATGATCCGGTATATAAAATGAAACTCGGCTATACACACTCCACTCACAATGATCCGTATATAAAATGAACTCGGCTATACACTCCACTCACAATGATCCGTATATAAAATGAACTCGGCTATACACACTCCACTCACAATGATCCGTATATAAAATGAACTCGGCTATACACACTCCACTCACAATGATCCGTATATAAAATGAACTCGGCTATACACACTCCACTCACAATGATCCGAATATAAAATGAACTCGGCTATACACACTCCACTCACAATGATCCGTATATAAAATGAACTCGGCTATACACACTCCACTCACAATGATCCGTATATAAAATGAACTCGGCTATACACACTCCACTCACAATGATCCGTATATAAAATGAACTCGGCTATACACACTCCACTCACAATGATCCGTATATAAAATGAACTCGGCTATACACACTCCACTCACAATGATCCGTATATAAAATGAACTCGGCTATACACACTCCACTCACAATGATCCGTATATAAAATGAACTCGGCTATACACACTCCACTCACAATGATCCGTATATAAAATGAACTCGGCTATACACACTCCACTCACAATGATCCGTATATAAAATGAACTCGGCTATACACACTCCACTCACAATGATCCGAATATAAAATGAACTCGGCTATACACACTCCACTCACAATGATCCGTATATAAAATGAACTCGGCTATACACACTCCACTCACAATGATCCGTATATAAAATGAACTCGGCTATACACACTCCACTCACAATGATCCGTATATAAAATGAACTCGGCTATACACACTCCACTCACAATGATCCGTATATAAAATGAACTCGGCTATACACACTCCACTCACAATGATCCGTATGTAAAATGAACTCGGCTATACACTCCACTCACAATGATCCGTATATAAAATGAACTCGGCTATACACACTCCACTCACAATGATCCGCATGTAAAATGAACTCGGCTATACACACTCCACTCACAATGATCCGAATATAAAATGAACTCGGCTATACACACTCCACTCACAATGATCCGTATATAAAATGAACTCGGCTATACACACTCCACTCACAATGATCCGTATATAAAATGAACTCGGCTATACACACTCCACTCACAATGATCCGTATATAAAATGAACTCGGCTATACACACTCCACTCACAATGATCCGTATATAAAATGAACTCGGCTATACACACTCCACTCTACAATGATCCTATACACACTCCACTCACAATGAATATATAAAATGAACTCGGCTATACACACTCCACTCACAATGATCCGTATATATAAAAAATGAACTCGGCTATACACACTCCACTCACAATGATCCGTATATAAAAAGAACTCGGATATACACACTCCACTCACAATGATCCGTATATAAAATGAACTCGGCTATACACACTCCACTCACAATGATCCGTATATAAAATGAACTCGGCTATACACACTCCACTCACAATGATCCGTATGTAAAATGAACTCGGCTATACACACTCCACTCACAATGATCCGCATATAAAATGAACTCGGCTATACACACTCCACTCAATATACAACACACTGATCCGTATATAAAATGAACTCGGCTATACACACTCCACTCACAATGATCCGCATATAAAATGAACTCGGCTATACACACTCCACTCACAATGATCCGTATATAAAATGAACTCGGCTATACACACTCCACTCACAATGATCCGTATATAAAATGAACTCGGCTATACACACTCCACTCACAATGATCCGTATATAAAATGAACTCGGCTATACACACTCCACTCACAATGATCCGTATATAAAATGAACTCGGCTATACACACTCCACTCACAATGATCCGTATATAAAATGAACTCGGCTATACACACTCCACTCACAATGATCCGTATATAAAATGAACTCGGCTATACACACTCCACTCACAATGATCCGTATATAAAATGAACTCGGCTATACACACTCCACTCACAATGATCCGTATATAAAATGAACTCGGCTATACACACTCCACTCACAATGATCCGTATATAAAATGAACTCGGCTATACACACTCCACTCACAATGATCCGTATATAAAATGAACTCGGCTATACACACTCCACTCACAATGATCCGTATATAAAAATGAACTCGGCTATACACACTCCACTCACAATGATCCGTATATAAAATGAACTCGGCTATACACACTCCACTCACAATGATCCGTATATAAAATGAACTCGGCTATACACAATGATCCGTCTCACTCACAATGATCCGTATATAAAATGAACTCGGCTATACACACTCCACTCACAATGATCCGTATATAAAATGAACTCGGCTATACACACTCCACTCACAATGATCCGTATATAAAATGAACTCGGCTATACACACTCCACTCACAATGATCCGTATATAAAATGAACTCGGCTATACACACTCCACTCACAATGATCCGTATATAAAATGAACTCGGCTATACACACTCCACTCACAATGATCCGTATATAAAATGAACTCGGCTATACACACTCCACTCACAATGATCCGTATATAAAATGAACTCGGCTATACACACTCCACTCACAATGATCCGAATATAAAATGAACTCGGCTATACACACTCCACTCACAATGATCCGTATATAAAATGAACTCGGCTATACACACTCCACTCACAATGATCCGAATATAAAATGAACTCGGCTATACACACTCCACTCACAATGATCCGTATATAAAATGAACTCGGCTATACACACTCCACTCACAATGATCCGTATATAAAATGAACTCGGCTATACACACTCCACTCACAATGATCCGTATATAAAATGAACTCGGCTATACACACTCCACTCACAATGATCCGTATATAAAATGAACTCGGCTATACACACTCCACTCACAATGATCCGTATATAAAATATGAACTCGGCTATACACACTCCACTCACAATGATCCGTATATAAAATGAACTCGGCTATACACACTCCACTCACAATGATCCGAATATAAAATGAACTCGGCTATACACACTCCACTCACAATGATCCGTATATAAAATGAACTCGGCTATACACACTCCACTCACAATGATCCGTATATAAAATGAACTCGGCTATACACACTCCACTCACAATGATCCGAATATAAAATGAACTCGGCTATACACACTCCACTCACAATGATCCGTATATAAAATGAACTCGGCTATACACACTCCACTCACAATGATCCGTATATAAAATGAACTCGGCTATACACACTCCACTCACAATGATCCGAATATAAAATGAACTCGGCTATACACACTCCACTCACAATGATCCGTATATAAAATGAACTCGGCTATACACACTCCACTCACAATGATCCGTATATAAAATGAACTCGGCTATACACACTCCACTCACAATGATCCGCATATAAAATGAACTCGGCTATACACACTCCACTCACAATGATCCGTATATAAAATGAACTCGGCTATACACACTCCACTCACAATGATCCGTATATAAAATGAACTCGGCTATACACACTCCACTCACAATGATCCGTATATAAAATGAACTCAGCTATACACACTCCACTCACAATGATCCGTATATAAAATGAACTCGGCTATACACACTCCACTCACAATGATCCGTATATAAAATGAACTCGGCTATACACACTCCACTCACAATGATCCGTATATAAAAAGAACTCGGCTATACACACTCCACTCACAATGATCCGTATATAAAATGAACTCGCCTATACACACTCCACTCACAATGATCCGTATATAAAATGAACTCGGCTATACACACTCCACTCACAATGATCCGTATATAAAATGAACTCGGCTATACACACTCCACTCACAATGATCCGTATATAAAATGAACTCGGCTATACACACTCCACTCACAATGATCCGAATATAAAATGAACTCCCATATACTATACACACTCCACTCACAATGATCCGATATAAAATGAACTCGGCTATACACACTCCACTCACAATGATCCGTATATAAAATGAACTCTGGCTATACACACTCCACTCACAATGATCCGTATATAAAATGAACTCGGCTATACACACTCCACTCACAATGATCCGTATATAAAATGAACTCGGCTATACACACTCCACTCACAATGATCCGTATATAAAATGAACTCGGCTATACACACTCCACTCACAATGATCCGTATATAAAATGAACTCGGCTATACACACTCCACTCACAATGATCCGTATATAAAATGAACTCGGCTATACACACTCCACTCACAATGATCCGTATATAAAATGAACTCGGCTATACACACTCCACTCACAATGATCCGTATATAAAATGAACTCGTCTATACACACTCCACTCACAATGATCCGGATATAAAATGAACTCGGCTATACACACTCCACTCACAATGATCCGTATATAAAATGAACTCGGCTATACACACTCCACTCACAATGATCCGTATATAAAATGAACTCGGCTATACACACTCCACTCACAATGATCCATATATAAAATGAACTCGGCTATACACACTCCACTCACAATGATCCGTATATAAAATGAACTCGGCTATACACACTCCACTCACAATGATCCGTATATAAAATGAACTCGGATATACACACTCCACTCACAATGATCCGAATATAAAATGAACTCGGCTATACACACTCCACTCACAATGATCCGTATATAAAATGAACTCGGCTATACACACTCCACTCACAATGATCCGCATATAAAATGAACTCGGCTATACACACTCCACTCACAATGATCCGTATATAAAATGAACTCGGCTATACACACTCCACTCACAATGATCCGTATATAAAATGAACTCGGCTATACACACTCCACTCACAATGATCCGAATATAAAATGAACTCGGCTATACACACTCCACTCACAATGATCCGTATATAAAATGAACTCTGCTATACACACTCCACTCACAATGATCCGTATATAAAATGAACTCGGCTATACACTCCACTCACAATGATCCGTATATAAAATGAACTCGGCTATACACACTCCACTCACAATGATCCGTATATAAAATGAACTCGGCTATACACACTCCACTCACAATGATCCGTATATAAAATGAACTCGGCTATACACACTCCACTCACAATGATCCGTATATAAAATGAACTCGGCTATACACACTCCACTCACAATGATCCGTATATAAAATGAACTCGGCTATACACACTCCACTCACAATGATCCGTATATAAAATGAACTCGGCTATACACACTCCACTCACAATGATCCGTATATAAAATGAACTCGGCTATACACACTCCACTCACAATGATCCGCATATAAAATGAACTCGGCTATACACACTCCACTCACAATGATCCGTATATAAAATGAACTCGGCTATACACACTCCACTCACAATGATCCGTATATAAAATGAACTCGGCTATACACACTCCACTCACAATGATCCGAATATAAAATGAACTCGGCTATACACACTCCACTCACAATGATCCGTATATAAAATGAACTCGGCTATACACACTCCACTCACAATGATCCGTATATAAAATGAACTCGGCTATACACACTCCACTCACAATGATCCGTATATAAAATGAACTCGGCTATACACTCTCCACTCACAATGATCCGTATATAAAATGAACTCGGCTATACACACTCCACTCACAATGATCCGCATATAAAATGAACTCGGCTATACACACTCCACTCACAATGATCCGTATATAAAATGAACTCGGCTATACACACTCCACTCACAATGATCCGTATATAAAATGAACTCGGCTATACACACTCCACTCACAATGATCCGTATGTAAAATGAACTCGGCTATACACACTCCACTCACAATGATCCGTATATAAAATGAACTCAGCTATACACACTCCACTCACAATGATCCGTATATAAAATGAACTCGGCTATACACACTCCACTCACAATGATCCGTATATAAAATGAACTCGGCTATACACACTCCACTCACAATGATCCGTATATAAAATGAACTCGGCTATACACACTCCACTCACAATGATCCGTATATAAAATGAACTCGGCTATACACACTCCACTCACAATGATCCGTATATAAAATGAACTCGGCTATACACACTCCACTCACAATGATCCGTATATAAAATGAACTCGGCTATACACACTCCACTCACAATGATCCGAATATAAAATGAACTCGGCTATACACACTCCACTCACAATGATCCGTATATAAAATGAACTCGGCTATACACACTCCACTCACAATGATCCGTATATAAAATGAACTCGGCTATACACACTCCACTCACAATGATCCGTATATAAAATGAACTCGGCTATACACACTCCACTCACAATGATCCGTATATAAAATGAACTCGGCTATACACACTCCACTCACAATGATCCGTATATAAAATGAACTCGGCTATACACACTCCACTCACAATGATCCGTATATAAAATGAACTCGGCTATACACACTCCACTCACAATGATCCGTATATAAAATGAACTCGGCTATACACACTCCACTCACAATGATCCGTATATAAAATGAACTCGGCTATACACACTCCACTCACAATGATCCGTATATAAAATGAACTCGGCTATACACACTCCACTCACAATGATCCGTATATAAAATGAACTCGGCTATACACACTCCACTCACAATGATCCGTATATAAAATGAACTCGGCTATACACACTCCACTCACAATGATCCGTATATAAAATGAACTCGGCTATACACACTCCACTCACAATGATCCGTATATAAAATGAACTCGGCTATACACACTCCACTCACAATGATCCGTATATAAAATGAACTCGGCTATACACACTCCACTCACAATGATCCGTATATAAAATGAACTCGGCTATACACACTCCACTCACAATGATCCGTATATAAAATGAACTCGGCTATACACACTCCACTCACAATGATCCGTATATAAAATGAACTCGGCTATACACACTCCACTCACAATGATCCGTATATAAAATGAACTCGGATATACACACTCCACTCACAATGATCCGTATATAAAATGAACTCGGATATACACACTCCACTCACAATGATCCGTATGTAAAATGAACTCGGCTATACACACTCCACTCACAATGATCCGCATGTAAAATGAACTCGGCTATACACACTCCACTCACAATGATCCGCATATAAAATGAACTCGGCTATACACACTCCACTCACAATGATCCGTATATAAAATGAACTCGGCTATACACACTCCACTCACAATGATCCGTATATAAAATGAACTCGGCTATACACACTCCACTCACAATGATCCGTATATAAAATGAACTCGGCTATACACACTCCACTCACAATGATCCGTATATAAAATGAACTCGGCTATACACACTCCACTCACAATGATCCGTATATAAAATGAACTCGGCTATACACACTCCACTCACAATGATCCGAATATAAAATGAACTCGGCTATACACTCCACTCACAATGATCCGTATATAAAATGAACTCGGCTATACACACTCCACTCACAATGATCCGTATATAAAATGAACTCGGCTATACACACTCCACTCACAATGATCCGTATATAAAATGAACTCGGCTATACACACTCCACTCACAATGATCCGTATATATAAAATGAACTCGGCTATACACACTCCACTCACAATGATCCGTATATAAAATGAACTCGGCTATACACACTCCACTCACAATGATCCGTATATAAAATGAACTCGGCTATACACACTCCACTCACAATGATCCGTATATAAAATGAACTCGGCTATACACACTCCACTCACAATGATCCGAATATAAAATGAACTCGGCTATACACACTCCACTCACAATGATCCGTATATAAAATGAACTCGGCTATACACACTCCACTCACAATGATCCGTATATAAAATGAACTCGGCTATACACACTCCACTCACAATGATCCGTATATAAAATGAACTCGGCTATACACACTCCACTCACAATGATCCGTATATAAAATGAACTCGGCTATACACACTCCACTCACAATGATCCGTATATAAAATGAACTCGGCTATACACACTCCACTCACAATGATCCGTATATAAAATGAACTCGGCTATACACACTCCACTCACAATGATCCGTATATAAAATGAACTCGGCTATACACACTCCACTCACAATGATCCGTATATAAAATGAACTCGGCTATACACACTCCACTCACAATGATCCGTATATAAAATGAACTCGGCTATACACACTCACAATGATCCGTATATAAAATGAACTCGGCTATACACACTCCACTCACAATGATCCGTATATAAAATGAACTCGGCTATACACACTCCACTCACAATGATCCGTATATAAAATGAACTCGGCTATACACACTCCACTCACAATGATCCGTATATAAAATGAACTCGGCTATACACACTCCACTCACAATGATCCGTATATAAAATGAACTCGGCTATACACACTCCACTCACAATGATCCGTATATAAAATGAACTCGGCTATACACACTCCACTCACAATGATCCGTATATAAAATGAACTCGGCTATACACACTCCACTCACAATGATCCGTATATAAAATGAACTCGGCTATACACACTCCACTCACAATGATCCGTATATAAAATGAACTCGGCTATACACACTCCACTCACAATGATCCGTATATAAAATGAACTCGGCTATACACACTCCACTCACAATGATCCGCATATAAAATGAACTCGGCTATACACACTCCACTCACAATGATCCGTATATAAAATGAACTCGGCTATACACACTCCACTCACAATGATCCGTATATAAAATGAACTCGGCTATACACACTCCACTCACAATGATCCGTATATAAAATGAACTCGGCTATACACACTCCACTCACAATGATCCGTATATAAAATGAACTCGGCTATACACACTCCACTCACAATGATCCGTATATAAAATGAACTCGGCTATACACACTCCACTCACAATAATCCGTATATAAAATGAACTCGGCTATACACACTCCACTCACAATGATCCGTATATAAAATGAACTCGGCTATACACACTCCACTCACAATGATCCGTATATAAAATGAACTCGGCTATACACACTCCACTCACAATGATCCGTATATAAAATGAACTCGGCTATACACACTCCACTCACAATGATCCGTATATAAAATGAACTCGGCTATACACACTCCACTCACAATGATCCGTATATAAAATGAACTCGGCTATACACACTCCACTCACAATGATCCGTATATATAAAATGAACTCGGCTATACACACTCCACTCACAATGATCCGTATATAAAATGAACTCGGCTATACACACTCCACTCACAATGATCCGAATATAAAATGAACTCGGCTATACACTCCACTCACAATGATCCGTATATAAAATGAACTCGGCTATACACACTCCACTCACAATGATCCGTATATAAAATGAACTCGGCTATACACACTCCACTCACAATGATCCGTATATAAAATGAACTCGGCTATACACACTCCACTCACAATGATCCGTATATAAAATGAACTCGGCTATACACACTCCACTCACAATGATCCGTATGTAAAATGAACTCGGCTATACACACTCCACTCACAATGATCCGTATATAAAATGAACTCGGCTATACACACTCCACTCACAATGATCCGCATATAAAATGAACTCGGCTATACACACTCCACTCACAATGATCCGCATATAAAATGAACTCAGCTATACACACTCCACTCACAATGATCCGTATATAAAATGAACTCGGCTATACACACTCCACTCACAATGATCCGTATATAAAATGAACTCGGCTATACACACTCCACTCACAATGATCCGTATATAAAATGAACTCGGCTATACACACTCCACTCACAATGATCCGTATATAAAATGAACTCGGCTATACACACTCCACTCACAATGATCCGTATATAAAATGAACTCGGCTATACACACTCCACTCACAATGATCCGTATATAAAATGAACTCGGCTATACACACTCCACTCACAATGATCCGTATATAAAATGAACTCGGCTATACACACTCCACTCACAATGATCCGTATGTAAAATGAACTCGGCTATACACACTCCACTCACAATGATCCGCATGTAAAATGAACTCGGCTATACACACTCCACTCACAATGATCCGTATATAAAATGAACTCGGCTATACACACTCCACTCACAATGATCCGTATATAAAATGAACTCGGCTATACACACTCCACTCACAATGATCCGTATATAAAATGAACTCGGCTATACACACTCCACTCACAATGATCCGTATATAAAATGAACTCGGCTATACACACTCCACTCACAATGATCCGTATATAAAATGAACTCGGCTATACACACTCCACTCACAATGATCCGTATATAAAATGAACTCGGCTATACACACTCCACTCACAATGATCCGTATATAAAATGAACTCGGCTATACACACTCCACTCACAATGATCCGTATATAAAATGAACTCGGCTATACACACTCCACTCACAATGATCCGTATATAAAATGAACTATAAATGCTATACACACTCCACTCACAATGATCCGTATATAAAATGAACTCGGCTATACACACTCCACTCACAATGATCCGTATATAAAATGAACTCGGCTATACACACTCCACTCACAATGATCCGTATATAAAATGAACTCGGCTATACACACTCCACTCACAATGATCCGTATATAAAATGAACTCGGCTATACACACTCCACTCACAATGATCCGTATATAAAATGAACTCGGCTATACACACTCCACTCACAATGATCCGAATATAAAATGAACTCGGCTATACACACTCCACTCACAATGATCCGAATATAAAATGAACTCGGCTATACACACTCCACTCACAATGATCCGTATATAAAAAATGAACTCGGCTATACACACTCCACTCACAATGATCCGTATATAAAATGAACTCGGCTATACACACTCCACTCACAATGATCCGCATATAAAATGAACTCGGCTATACACACTCCACTCACAATGATCCGTATAAAAATGAACTCGGCTATACACACTCCACTCACAATGATCCGTATATAAAATGAACTCGGCTATACACACTCCACTCACAATGATCCGAATATAAAATGAACTCGGCTATACACACTCCACTCACAATGATCCGTATATAAAATGAACTCGGCTATACACACTCCACTCACAATGATCCGTATATAAAATGAACTCGGCTATACACACTCCACTCACAATGATCCGTATATAAAATGAACTCGGCTATACACACTCCACTCACAATGATCCGTATATAAAATGAACTCGGCTATACACACTCCACTCACAATGATCCGCATATAAAATGAACTCGGCTATACACACTCCACTCACAATGATCCGTATATAAAATGAACTCGGCTATACACACTCCACTCACAATGATCCGTATATAAAATGAACTCGGCTATACACACTCCACTCACAATGATCCGTATATAAAATGAACTCGGCTATACACACTCCACTCACAATGATCCGTATATAAAATGAACTCGGCTATACACACTCCACTCACAATGATCCGTATATAAAATGAACTCGGCTATACACACTCCACTCACAATGATCCGTATATAAAATGAACTCGGCTATACACACTCACACTCACAATGATCCGATCCGCATATAAAATGAACTCGGCTATACACACTCCACTCACAATGATCCGCATATAAAATGAACTCGGCTATACACACTCCACTTACAATGATCCGTATATAAAATGAACTCGGCTATACACACTCCACTCACAATGATCCGTATATAAAATGAACTCGGCTATACACACTCCACTCACAATGATCCGCATATAAAATGAACTCGGCTATACACACTCCACTCACAATGATCCGTATATAAAATGAACTCGGCTATACACACTCCACTCACAATGATCCGTATATAAAATGAACTCGGCTATACACACTCCACTCACAATGATCCGTATATAAAATGAACTCGGCTATACACACTCCACTCACAATGATCCGTATATAAAATGAACTCGGCTATACACACTCCACTCACAATGATCCGTATATAAAATGAACTCGGGCTATACACACTCCACTCCACAATGATCCGTATATAAAATGAACTCGGCTATACACACTCCACTCACAATGATCCGTATATAAAATGAACTCGGCTATACACACTCCACTCACAATGATCCGTATATAAAAAGAACTCGGCTATACACACTCCACTCACAATGATCCGTATATAAAATGAACTCGGCTATACACACTCCACTCACAATGATCCGTATATAAAATGAACTCGGCTATACACACTCCACTCACAATGATCCGCATATAAAATGAACTCGGCTATACACACTCCACTCACAATGATCCGCATATAAAATGAACTCGGCTATACACACTCCACTCACAATGATCCGTATATAAAATGAACTCGGCTATACACACTCCACTCACAATGATCCGTATATAAAATGAACTCGGCTATACACACTCCACTCACAATGATCCGTATATAAAATGAACTCGGCTATACACACTCCACTCACAATGATCCGTATATAAAATGAACTCGGCTATACACACTCCACTCACAATGATCCGTATATAAAATGAACTCGGCTATACACACTCCACTCACAATGATCCGCATATAAAATGAACTCGGCTATACACACTCCACTCACAATGATCCGAATATAAAATGAACTCGGCTATACACACTCCACTCACAATGATCCGTATATAAAATGAACTCGGCTATACACACTCCACTCACAATGATCCGTATATAAAATGAACTCGGCTATACACACTCCACTCACAATGATCCGTATATAAAATGAACTCGGCTATACACACTCCACTCACAATGATCCGTATGTAAAATGAACTCGGCTATACACACTCCACTCACAATGATCCGTATATAAAATGAACTCGGCTATACACACTCCACTCACAATGATCCGTATATAAAATGAACTCGGCTATACACACTCCACTCACAATGATCCGCATATAAAATGAACTCGGCTATACACACTCCACTCACAATGATCCGCATATAAAATGAACTCGGCTATACACACTCCACTCACAATGATCCGCATATAAAATGAACTCGGCTATACACACTCCACTCACAATGATCCGTATATAAAATGAACTCGGCTATACACACTCCACTCACAATGATCCGTATATAAAATGAACTCGGCTATACACACTCCACTCACAATGATCCGAATATAAAATGAACTCGGCTATACACACTCCACTCACAATGATCCGAATATAAAATGAACTCGGCTATACACACTCCACTCACAATGATCCGTATATAAAATGAACTCGGCTATACACACTCCACTCACAATGATCCGTATATAAAATGAACTCGGCTATACACTCCACTCACAATGATCCGTATATAAAATGAACTCGGCTATACACACTCCACTCACAATGATCCGTATATAAAATGAACTCGGCTATACACACTCCACTCACAATGATCCGTATATAAAATGAACTCGGCTATACACACTCCACTCACAATGATCCGTATGTAAAATGAACTCGGCTAACACACTCCACTCACAATGATCCGTATATAAAATGAACTCGGCTATACACACTCCACTCACAATGATCCGAATATAAAATGAACTCGGCTATACACACTCCACTCACAATGATCCGTATATAAAATGAACTCGGCTATACACTCCACTCACAATGATCCGTATATAAAATGAACTCGGCTATACACTCCACTCAAATGATCCGTATATAAAATGAACTCGGCTATACACACTCCACTCACAATGATCCGTATATAAAATGAACTCGGCTATACACACTCCACTCACAATGATCCGTATATAAAATGAACTCGGCTATACACACTCCACTCACAATGATCCGTATATAAAATGAACTCGGCTATACACACTCCACTCACAATGATCCGTATATAAAATGAACTCGGCTATACACACTCCACTCACAATGATCCGTATATAAAATGAACTCACTATACACACTCCACTCACAATGATCCGTATATAAAATGAACTCGGCTATACACACTCCACTCACAATGATCCGTATATAAAATGAACTCGGCTATACACACTCCACTCACAATGATCCGTATATAAAATGAACTCGGCTATACACACTCCACTCACAATGATCCGTATATAAAATGAACTCGGCTATACACACTCCACTCACAATGATCCGCATATAAAATGAACTCGGCTATACACACTCCACTCACAATGATCCGAATATAAAATGAACTCGGCTATACACACTCCACTCACAATGATCCGTATATAAAATGAACTCGGCTATACACACTCCACTCACAATGATCCGTATATAAAATGAACTCGGCTATACACACTCCACTCACAATGATCCGTATATAAAATGAACTCGGCTATACACACTCCACTCACAATGATCCGTATATAAAATGAACTCGGCTATACACACTCCACTCACAATGATCCGTATATAAAATGAACTCGGCTATACACACTCCACTCACAATGATCCGTATATAAAATGAACTCGGCTATACACACTCCACTCACAATGATCCGAATATAAAATGATCTCGGCTATACACTCCACTCACAATGATCCATATATAAAATGAACTCGGCTATACACACTCCACTCACAATGATCCGAATATAAAATGAACTCGGCTATACACACTCCACTCACAATGATCCGAATATAAAATGAACTCGGCTATACACACTCCACTCACAATGATCCGTATATAAAATGAACTCGGCTATACACACTCCACTCACAATGATCCGTATATAAAATGAACTCGGCTATACACACTCCACTCACAATGATCCGTATATAAAATGAACTCGGCTATACACACTCCACTCACAATGATCCGTATATAAAATGAACTCGGCTATACACACTCCACTCACAATGATCCGTTTATAAAATGAACTCGGCTATACACACTCCACTCACAATGATCCGTATATAAAATGAACTCGGCTATACACACTCCACTCACAATGATCCGAATATAAAATGAACTCGGCTATACACACTCCACTCACAATGATCCGTATATAAAATGAACTCGGCTATACACACTCCACTCACAATGATCCGTATATAAAATGAACTCGGCTATACACACTCCACTCACAATGATCCGTATATAAAATGAACTCGGCTATACACACTCCACTCACAATGATCCGTATATAAAATGAACTCGGCTATACACACTCCACTCACAATGATCCGTATATAAAATGAACTCGGCTATACACACTCCACTCACAATGATCCGTATATAAAATGAACTCGGCTATACACACTCCACTCACAATGATCCGTATATAAAATGAACTCGGCTATACACACTCCACTCACAATGATCCGTATATAAAATGAACTCGGCTATACACACTCCACTCACAATGATCCGTATATAAAATGAACTCGGCTATACACCCACTCACAATGATCCGTATATAAAATGAACTCGGCTATACACACCCACTCACAATGCCGTATACACACTCCACTCACAATGATCCGTATATAAAATGAACTCGGCTATACACACTCCACTCACAATGATCCGAATATAAAATGAACTCGGCTATACACACTCCACTCACAATGATCCGTATATAAAATGAACTCGGCTATACACACTCCACTCACAATGATCCGTATATAAAATGAACTCGGCTATACACACTCCACTCACAATGATCCGTATATAAAATGAACTCGGCTATACACACTCCACTCACAATGATCCGTATATAAAATGAACTCGGCTATACACACTCCACTCACAATGATCCGTATATAAAATGAACTCGGCTATACACACTCCACTCACAATGATCCGAATATAAAATGAACTCGGCTATACACTCCACTCACAATGATCCATATATAAAATGAACTCGGCTATACACACTCCACTCACAATGATCCGTATATAAAATGAACTCGGCTATACACACTCCACTCACAATGATCCGTATATAAAATGAACTCGGCTATACACACTCCACTCACAATGATCCGTATATAAAATGAACTCGGCTATACACACTCCACTCACAATGATCCGTATATAAAATGAACTCGGCTATACACACTCCACTCACAATGATCCGCATATAAAATGAACTCGGCTATACACACTCCACTCACAATGATCCGTATATAAAATGAACTCGGCTATACACACTCCACTCACAATGATCCGTATATAAAATGAACTCGGCTATACACACTCCACTCACAATGATCCGAATATAAAATGAACTCGGCTATACACACTCCACTCACAATGATCCGAATATAAAATGAACTCGGCTATACACTCCACTCACAATGATCCGTATATAAAATGAACTCGGCTATACACACTCCACTCACAATGATCCGTATATAAAATGAACTCGGCTATACACACTCCACTCACAATGATCCGAATATAAAATGAACTCGGCTATACACACTCCACTCACAATGATCCGTATATAAAATGAACTCGGCTATACACATCCACTCACAATGATCCGTATATAAAATGAACTCGGATATACACACTCCACTCACAATGATCCGTATATAAAAAGAACTCGGATATACACACTCCACTCACAATGATCCGTATGTAAAATGAACTCGGCTATACACTCCACTCACAATGATCCGCATATAAAATGAACTCGGCTATACACACTCCACTCACAATGATCCGCATGTAAAATGAACTCGGCTATACACACTCCACTCACAATGATCCGCATATAAAATGAACTCGGCTATACACACTCCACTCACAATGATCCGTATATAAAATGAACTCGGCTATACACACTCCACTCACAATGATCCGAATATAAAATGAACTCGGCTATACACACTCCACTCACAATGATCCGTATATAAAATGAACTCGGCTATACACACTCCACTCACAATGATCCGTATATAAAATGAACTCGGCTATACACACTCCACTCACAATGATCCGAATATAAAATGAACTCGGCTATACACTCCACTCACAATGATCCATATATAAAATGAACTCGGCTATACACTCCACTCACAATGATCCGTATATAAAATGAACTCGTCTATACACACTCCACTCACAATGATCCGTATATAAAATGAACTCGGCTATACACACTCCACTCACAATGATCCGCATGTAAAATGAACTCGGCTATACACACTCCACTCACAATGATCCGCATATAAAATGAACTCGGCTATACACACTCCACTCACAATGATCCGTATATAAAATGAACTCGGCTATACACACTCCACTCACAACGATCCGTATATAATAGGGCAGAAGGTCAATGAAGGCAGGGCGTATATCTGTATTTTATGTGAGATCAATGGGCGACTTTGCCCTTATAGGACGAATCCCCCTCCCCATAGCACAAACCCCAATTAGGACAACCCCCCCACACACACACCCATTTGACTAAACTCCACGGACAAAACCCTCAGAGAATACATCTCCCCACTTTGAATATAAAATGTACTCTGTAACTTAGATGTTAAAAATTGTAAATCCTATTTTCGGTATAGGGTTTAACCCATTAAGTTAGAGCATCTTATTAAACATTAAAGTGCAATTAAAAATAAAAAAAGAATCCTAATAAAAATAATGTTGATTATATTTGTAAAATTATAGGCCTTTTGTAAGATTATTTACAATATACAAAAAAGAATACAGTGTCGAACCTAGGGATTTGGGCGCCCGGGGGGCTTGACCTCTTTGGGGTCCCCTGCATTTTGACATTCCACACCATGACATGAGATAATGTACATATTATTTAATGTAAACCAAAGAATTTGCCCCCCCCTCAAGCAGGGGCCCGGGGGACTTGGACCCACCTCCCCGTCACCCTAGGTACGCCTCTGAAAAAAATAAATCTCTAATGGCATCATGTCTCGTTTATTTCAGTCATAAGGAAAAAAAAAAGTAGTTAAAAAAAAAAGAAAGTTATTTATGCTACAATGTGGCGCCGAGAGCCAACACGGGCCCCAGGGCAGGACATCATTGCGGGCCCCTTAATAAACAATAAGTCGTTAAAAAAATTGACATGGTCGGGGCGGCCGGGCCCCCTTACGGATGCGGGCCCCCTGGTAATGCCCCCCTGCACCCCCTCTCGGCGTGCCTGATGCTACAATAAAACATCTAAGCGATCTAAATGATTTACATATTTATTTAATTGTTGAGGGTTTTGTCCATGGGGTTTTGTTTTCCGCTTGTGGGGCGGGGGGGGGGTTTCTCAGGACAATGTGGCCTCCACTGATAATAGCCCCCGTGGTGATTATAATGGCGTTAGGTACATTGCTGGTCCGATATCGTGCACGGGTTATATATAATACTCACTTTTTTGTTTAACTTTTAAATTGATTTTTTGTTTCTTATTTAGCCCCAGTGGTCAAAACCAATTTTTCTAACACGAGGCAGTATAAACAAAATAAATTGTTTTAGCCCAAGGTCAAGACTGACCATATTTTGATGCGTGATAGAAATTGCTGGCTTATTCAAACAACATTGGAGTCACAATGGTCCAATGCCAAGCCTTAGTTAGCTTTTAGGTGTAAACAACATAGGGACTTGTCGATTGATACACTCTTGTCTCTAGATGATCATAATAAATAAATATAACAAACAAATACAAACAATAAAATAAACGTTACGTAATAAGTTAATGAGCCCATTGGAACATCATATTTGACTCACACCCTCGGTTGAAAGATATGATTCCTCTAAATTGAAAAACATAATCTCTCACACTGATAGACATCAATTAGCCCAAGATTAAGATTGACCGTATATAATTAAAAAATAATTAAAATTTTAAGCTCAAAATTCAATATTTTTTTCATAAATTACTAAAAAAAAAAATTGTGGGGGGCTTTTAGTCCAGGGGCGCTATTTGTCGTGGGGTATTCATTCGTGGGAAAATTTCGTCCTCTGGTGGGGAGAGGGAAGGGGTATTTAGTCATGAGGGCTGTTGTTTTGGGGGCTATATTCGTCTGACTAGCAATTTTACGTTACCATGGGGTCATATGTACTGGACCACCACCAAAAGTCTTCTACCGATGGCGCCCCCCTCCGCCCCTGTCTGACGATACGTAAAAGAGGGGCACCCCTCCCTAGGCATTAGTCAATTTCCAGCTCAATACCTTAGCCACACACATCTTTCTGAAAATCAGAGAAAACATTGGATATCAAAAACATTTGGCAAAAGTGCGCCAAATTGCAGGTGCCGTTGATAAGTTCAATTTTTATTTAACACAAAAATAAAAATTTCAGAAGTCTGGACATGAAACAATCACCAATTCTGACAATTCTCTCTTCTTTTTTTGTTTATCGTTAGACAGCAAAGCTTCCCCACTTCCGGGAAATTTTATTTTTAAGGAAGGGGGGTGATAACTGAAAATTTCATTCCAATTAAGAACAGAAGGTTAACACTACAGACAGCAGTTCCAAATGGTTGCCTCCCCTGCATAACACAACAGACAGCAGTTCCAATGGTTGCCTCCCCTGCATAACACACATCTCCTCGGGGCAAACGTTTTTGCTTGCGAATTATTTGGCGCTTAGCGATCAAAGGGGTCGGTCATTCAATAACTCACGATACTATCTTTATTATCTGCCCCTTGCATCGGCGCAAGGTACCCTGGGAGCATTTATATCAAGATCCAAAAAAATAAAAAAAACTGCAAAATCTGTATTGTTGGAGTGGTTGGCCTTTATGTGGATTAGCCGGAAGGGACCTAGATGTCCACGTGGCTCTGTGTGTGTGTGGGGGGGGGTGGTGGCTGGCGTGGGCGTGTGCCTGTGGGTGCGGGGAGTGTTTAGGGAGGTGAAGGAGTCCGAAGAATTTAAGTAAGAAAACAGTGTAACAGTACTCACCCAGAAGGAAAGGTGATAATAAAATATTATAGAAAACACGAACGATTATATGTTGGTAGAAAGAAAAAAGTTATTTATTTATTTTTCTTTACTCCTCACTATTGCATTACTAGACTGAGACTATTGCATTACTAGACTGAGACTGTTACATTACTAGACTGAGACTATTACATGACTAGACTGAGACTATTACATGACTAGACTGAGACTATTACATTAGTAGACTGAGACTATTACATTACTAGACTGAGACTATTACATTAGTAGACTGAGACTATTGCATTAGTAGACTGAGACTGTTACATGACTAGACTGGGATTGTTACATTACTAGACTTGAGATCGATTTCTGTTGATTGATATATTGCTACGACAGTGTAAGTATTACAACAAACTGTTTTTGTTTAAATGAACCATAAAAGTGTACATTTAGGGCTCTTCTTATGTATATGTGGTAAAATAGACAACTTACTAGTGCCCCACCCCCCCTCCTCCCATATCACGTCTTTCTTTGCCCCAACCCAATAAAAATTGAAAGTGGAATATGTTTGTTATTAGAAAGAGGTGTCAATTTAGTCTAAAAAAAAAAGGATGCTTTCGACGATTCTACCAGTCAGGCCTACAATTGCTTGCAGTCAGTTACGTTGCAACAAACAGTCATCAAAGCCCTTGTCAGGGGCTCCAAGATAAATTGACTTAACAGTTGCGGCGCAGTCACAAGGTCCCCCCACTTTGAAAAACAAAAAGATATGACTGTGTTTTTGACTCGGTTTTGTTTTTGTTTTGAATGCAGGTGTGTGTGTTTGGGGGGGGGGGGACATTAAAAAAAAAGCATTTTGTGCTTTAGATTATTTAAAAACCAACAAACAAACAAACATTTGTTAACATCTATCGGCCGTTCCTCTTCCTGGACCACACACTCAAGTTATTTCCCCCTAGTGTTGGCTGCTAACCTATCCGGTAGCAATCGATAATAAATGCAAAACTAATCGATTAAAGTGAATGTGACAAAAACCGAATCAATAAATAACAAGTGAATCAATGCAAATGCTGTTACATTCGTTCTAGATATTCCAAAATACATTTTACGTACTGAAAAAAATAATAATAAATTAATCTAAAATGATTATAAACGACTAATTGAAATAATAAATGAACATTTATCCTGTCAACTTTGCTTACTCAGCCTATTTCTATGGCACATAAAAAAACCAGGTATCTGGACAAAGTCCCCTCCCCCCATCCCCGCCCGTCCCATAGGTTAATGTCTACTTTTAATTAAAAATGTAATATTATACTTAGATATAAAAAACAAAACAACAAAAAAAAAACTTAATTTTTTTTATAGAATACATATAGATAACGCATTTTATTAAACTGAGTTTGGGTTTATTTCCCCATTACAGAGCCCCTCTATGACTGAAATTCTGTTATTTAACCCTTCGGCAGAGGCGCACTTAGGGTGGGGGGGAAGGGGGTCCAAATTCCATAGTCCCCCTCCCCCCGGGGCCATAGCTTGAGGGGGCCCGAAATTTTTTTGGTACATTAAACATTAAGTACATTATCTCATGTCATGGTGTCGAATGTCAAAATACAGGGGCCCCCAAAGAGGCCAAGCCCCCGGGCCCCCAAATCCCTAGGTTCGGCCCTGGCCTCTATGACCCACTATGAAAAAACTAATGGCAGCTCATTTAAAATATACCATAGTTGAAAAAGGTCATATTTTATGTTTCGTTATATGCCAATGACAAGAAATTATTGTTTAAACTTTATGTATACTTTTTAGAGCATTTTCGAAAAAAAAATGCTCTATCGTCCCCGTTTTGTCTGTCTGTCTGTCCGTCGTCCGTCCGTCCGTCATCACCCTAGATCTCAACAACCATAAGTCCTAGACCCATGATGTATATATCATTTTGTAGGTCTTGGCCTGCCAAGAAATGACTTTTTCCATTTCGCGATCTGACCTCTCAGGGCCGTAAAAGGGGCCTTAGTACCGTTTTTTACTATATAAGCTATATTAATAAAGGAGCGCTATATCTCAGCAACTATAAGTCCTAGACCCATGATGTATATATCATTTTGTAGGTCTTGGCCTGCCATGTGTACATCAAAAGTTCATTTCGCGATAGGACCTCTGAGGGCCGGGATTCAGGGCTCCTAAGGGGCTTATATATTATATATACACCTTGTACGTTCAATAACCCATTCATTTGGTGCGAAATACTGCAGCACGTAGTTTCACCAAGATTTATTAAGAAACTCATCAGATGAAATAGTAAGCTTGTGTTCTGAGTTTAATTGAAATTATCAGAGCTATGCAACAATTGACGGAGTTTTCGGACGATTAAATGACTATAATTTAGAATGTTTTCAATTATGAGTCCTATTTCAGTAACCACAAACCACTTGTAGTTAGATTTAAGAGACAATAATTTTTTTTCAAATATAAAGAAACGTCTTTATAATTTTTTTTTTACAAATATATGCATTACACAATTGAATTTATAAACATTTCCAAAATTTACAAATATTTACTGAAAGCTAACAAACGTACTGATACATAACACGAAAATGCGCTAACACGTCCTGTGTCCAGAATGGAACAGGCTTAATTACTTGTTTTTTACGTGAGGGTTTTGTACGCTGGCATTTTATTTTTACTCTACATGTGGGTCTGGGGGGCATTAACTACTAAGGAGGGTGGGGTATGAAGCAAACTTAGCTCCCCCGATGTGTAAAATAAAACAACAACACCAACAATCAACCCAATTAAAAGTAAATCAACAAAAAAACTACAGGTAACAAATCAAACGATATGTACTCTGTGTGCTGTAATAATAAGCTTGAGACATAGATAGCCAACTGTTATATTAGAGAGACACATAGAGAGCCAATTGTTATATGAGAGAGGCATAGAAAGCCAACTGTTATATGAGCGTTATACAGAGAGCCAACTGTTATATGAGCGTCAGACAGAGAGCCAACTGTTATATCAGCGTTAGAGAGCCAACTGTTATATGAACGTTAGACAGAGAGCCAACTGTTATATGAGACATAGATAGCCAACTGTTATATGAGACATAGATAGCCAACTGTTATATGAGCGTTAGACAGAGAGCCAACTGTTATATGAGACATAGATAGCCAACTGTTATATGAGACATAGATAGCCAACTGTTATATGAGACATAGATAGCCAACTGTTATATGAGACATAGATAGCCAACTGTTATATGAGCGTTAGACAGAGAGCCAACTGTTATATGAGCGTTAGACAGAGAGCCAACTGTTATATAAGCGTTAGACAGAGAGCCAACTGTTATATGAAATGCTGTAAAAAAAAAAGAGACGATGTACATGAGCGCTATGTGTGAAGAATGATGACGTTCTATTGTCTGTACCTGCCCACGGTCACCTGTACTGTTTACACCTGGGCTCGAAAACCTGTGACGTGTTTACCTCCCGCCCCCTTGACACGAGGGTTACAGACTGACAACCGTCCAGACTGCGAAAGGCGCTGGTGTCAACACCCAACACTCAAGTGTAGCAGACGATCCGATCTTGGTGACGTAATGTTGAGCCGAGAGACGTAATTCAATGACAAATATTCTGTTTAAAAATAAAATAGAAAAATAATTATTTAAGTCTATATCGTATAAGTCAACAATAACAATGAGATCGCTCTTATACGTCATCAAACTATGACAAATGGGCCCCTTCATTCAGTGGCGCAACTAAGGGGGGCATTGGGGGCATTCGCCCCCTCCGAAATAAAAAAAAAATTAAAAGATTAGACCAAAATTTGTTTAAAATAAAATACAAATATATAAATAATGTGCTTTTTTTAATACAAGTGATTTTTTTTTGCCCCCCCCCCCCTGAAAGTTTGGTCTAGTTGCGCCTCTGCCTTCAACTAGTATATAGTATTAAATCTGATGCTACGAGGGCATCAAGAAGTACTTTTGTCTTAGGCCAAGGCCAGCTTAAACGACTACTATGTACTAGTTGTCGATTTTGGTTAGTAGGGGAGTAAACATTGTGTTCAAGATGCTGTTTAACAATTATTTTATAAAGAAAAATGAAACAAGTCAATTACAATGAGGTAATACTATAATTTTACTATTAAGTAAAAAAAACAACTGCAAATTATCAGAATCTGATGGTGACGTTGCAAAACCAAGAAGCGGGCTCGTCAGAATAGTTTAAGATAGCCTTGCTAGGGCCCCCCATACATTTCCTGAAGTCCCTGCATTGGACCCCCCAAATATATGATATACGCTGTGGTTACGGTTCTGTCCAGACAGAATAGGAAAATAGAATCCGTATTTTTTTTCGGGTACCAGCCATTATATTAGGTTTAGGAATAGGGTTAGGATTAGGATTAGGGTTAGGGATAGGGTTAGGATTAGGGTTAGGGATAGGGTTAGGGATAGGGTTAGGGTTAGGGATAGGTTTAGGGTTAGGGTGTGGAGCAATATCTATGGCTGGTACCTGGAAAAAAAAATACGGATTCTGTCTGGACAGAACCGTAGCCACTCCGATATAAGAATGTACGGATCAAAGACACGTCTGTATATATGTAAATATCTATCGTTAAATATTCAAAAACGTTATCACATTCCTTGCAACACTGGAGACAGGGTGGAATGGGTCTTATTTTGGGATCTCATTTATACATTTATAAAAAGAACGGAAATTATTTGTATAGTTGCTGTTGAATTTTACTCCACCGTTATCAAGCTGACCTTTAACCTGTGTGGGGGATGCCAGGATGAAATATATTTTATAATAAATTTAGAAAGAAAAATATGTCCTTACGCATTCAAACTTGTAAATTGGTTAAAATAAAAAATAACTGTGTAACTTTATTTTTATTTTATTAATCTTTATGAGATTCATTTATCTATATAATATTGCATGAAGTATTCAATCATTTACTTCCAAAACTAAACACCTACAACTATAGTCTATTCTTTCTCTTTGTCTTCCAGCCTGTACTTTTAAAAAAAAAAAAAGAATATCTTGTACGTTCTCTTTTGTTCTTCTTGATCTGCCAGTCTATGTTGGGGGCCTTCATTTTTTTTACATCAACAGCAACAAAGATAAGTTCCAGTCTCTCTCTCTACCTTCAAAGAAACATGTAGTTTATATCTGAGTTGTATTCTTCCCTTTCATTTAGACTACATTCTTTGTATATACTTCATAACACAGCCTCGTTACTTTAAAAAGGTTATTATAAGAAAAGTTATTTAATATTGACATCTTATCTTCACGATATTTCAACAAAGTTTAAAAAAACGATGCAAGAAAATGATTTTATTGAAATGTAAGACTAATTATAAATTATTTTACTATATTTTAGGAATTATTGTAGCATGCAATCTGAATTATTCCTTTGAACAATAATTTACATCATGTCCTCGCAGTGCCGTAGCGAGCTTAACTCGCGCCCGGGGCACATTATCTTAATGCCTTTTTTAGCGCCCTCCCATTCAAAAACCATATATGTAAAATATACCATTTGGTGCCCCTTTGTGAGTAGCGCCCGGGGCATGATGCCCCCCCCCACTTGCCCACCCTTGGCTACGTCTTTGTTTCCCCGTGTAAGAAAGCCTCATTAAAAGCTGTGCAGCAAACCATACGAAGTTTTTTTTAAAAATTATTTTAATATATCCATTATCCCGTTAAAATTAAAAAAGAGAATCTAATACGAGAACTATTGGTGGTAATGTTGGTGGTAATATTGGTGGTAATGTTGATACAAATCTAGGGTCTGGTATTCGTCACTGTAGCCTCATTGGTAATCAAATAAACATCTGTCCTGAATGAAACGAAAAAAAAAAAATCAAAATCGTATTGTATAGCTTTAAGAGATTTTTTTGTTACATGAGGGATTAAAACACAACATTTCTCTAACAAATGAATCAAAACAAAACAATTATTTCATTGTCCAAACTTTTGATGTTCTTTAACTGATTCTTCCGATTGTCATAGAAAGTAATTCATTACTTGGTAATACCAGCACGCCGCTACCAGAGTAACTTGGACGGCGTGATAAGATCTCACTGATACACACACACACACTCAATGACACACACACACACAGACACACACACACACTCAATCACTGACACACACACATTGACTTACACACACACACACTCGTTAACTTCTCGACTGACACCTTAACAGACGGTAGGCGGTGGTTTCGGTGAGATTGTGGGCGGGGCTATGAATAAAAAAAAAAGGGGGAAACAACTCCACCGACGATGAATCGATTTCTGATTGGTGGAGAAAGCGGAGAATCGTCAATGACGTCAGGCTCAAGGCGCGTGCTGAAGGAATCCTCCCTCTGCGGGGTTTCGGGTTTTCTCGTGAAAAATTTAGACCGTGGGAAATCCACAAGAAGGGTCCAGTTTTGTTTTCAAGTGTCACCCTTGCGAGTGTCAGTGTTCATTTAGTGATGTAGTTGAACTGTCCGGTCACATTTCATTGAACTTGAGTGGACTAAACGCAAGTTTTACAAAGTACCCCACTTCGGACTGTTAAGGGGAGACAATTAAAAATAAAAAAAGAGGTTTGATATAACATTGTAATTGTTGTAAATTATTCAAATTTCTATTTACTTATACATTGCTAGAAACGTATGTATAATAGGTTATTATATATTATATTTTATTGTATTTTAAAGTTAACTATTTCTGAAAGAGATAGCTGATTAATTAATTAAAATTAATAATTTAAATTTGTATTTACTTAAAATAATTTTAATCTAGTATTTATAAAATGTAAGAAACCTAATTTAATCGTGCGTGGATATGTGGTTAATAATTGCCAAACGACAAATGAAGAACAAATTCCATCAAGTCAATCTATTATTTCTTGTTTTGAACCATAAGACTTTTGATTTCATCAAATGATAAAATACCTTAACAAATGTCGTTTTAAAATCATTAAATGTTTAAATGCCATCTACTTATTGAACTGATCTATATTGCGTTTTTGGCTGTCTTCCATATCAGTGGCTCCTCACGACCCAGTTTACAATGGTTTCGGTTTCTCGACCAACCATGACATACTTTTGATTGCGCGTCCCTCCCGCAGAGAAAAAAAAAAAACCAACTAAGATTACAGAAAGCGTCATTGATATAGATTTGCCCCCTTTTTATTTGTCCAGTTATACGAACTTATATTTTTGTAACGAATAGAAAACTAGAGTAGTTATAGTGCATATATATATATATATATATATATATATATATATATATATATATATATATATGCTTCCATTTTATAAATCTACGTTTAAATTTTGTAGCGACCAACCCGAGCAGCACTGGACTATAATTTATGCAAGTAATAGAAAAAAAGTAAAAGCTACATAAATTAAATGTTAACTATTTTCTCAGGGCATCTATATTCGATTATGCGAAATAATTCGTTTTCTTGCACATACTACTACAACTATTAACCTAATGAAATACTATTTCTAGTGTTTTAGCAATTATAAAAGATGTTCATTTTTGAGCCTGAATTAAAAGCCTTATCAAACACATTTCTTTTATAAAGAATTAACAATGTTTAAAGAAGAGCTCCTTCTTACCACCGATAATCCAGTCTTAAATAAACTAACATCCAATACATGTATTAATCAGATTAGATATCTTATACAAACTGGCCATCCGTCACACATGTAAAATATTACTAGTTTATATTTTATTTTAAATTTACTGCTGATCATCGCAAGTTGCGTACCATTTGTAAATATGTGTGAATTGTGTGGCATGATACGGTAATGAATACAGATCTAGCACTATTGATAGCTTTGTATTTAGAACTCGCACAGCTAATTGACGTATGCAGGCAGGGCCGCCGAGACAGGGCGGCGGTGGGGGGGTCATTTCCAGGGGGCCCGAATCTGTAAGGGGGCCCGGCAGCCACGACAATGTCGGGTTTCACGACTCATTGTTTATTTGGGGCCCGCAACGATGTCCTGCCCTGGGGCCCGCGTTGGCTCTCGGTGCCCACTGTATACAGGGCAGGTCTTACTTATATCCTCTGGTGTCCCTAGTCAAAGATTGTTAAATATTTCAAGGGCCCCCAGCACAGGTTGTCTGGGCCCTGACAACGTAAATCTAATATATGTTAATACTGACTGGGACCTTAGGTTGTGTTTCAGTCACAAGAAATGTTCTGATCTATGTACATTTTATACTTACATTTTTTTCTCTTTACCTACACAATATCTTTTTTTAAAGCTTATGTTCCCGTATGTTTATAGATACTTATTTTTCGTAACCTAACGGCAATCATTCTTAATAAAGTAATTGTTTTTATTACCTGTCTTATTTCTTCTTTACGACTAGAATACTATTCATTTCAGATTAGATGAACTCAAGCCGTTGTATTGGTTAGTTACATTCATTCATTTATAAATTCAGGAGAAGACAATCCGGTATCATGAGTCTTACAGTCAGTGGATACCCCCAGAGTTATCCGCACCATCCCCACCCTCACCAGACACCACCACTATCACCACGCGCACCATCCACTTCAGAACGGGGGCGGTGCCCCGGTGCCGGGCGGAGGAGGCATGTCCTCGCCGGGCGCCCCGCACGAGTTCTACCCCACCTACCCGCACCACCAGATGACCCGCTTTCCCGACCACCCGGACACCACCGCCACTGCCGCCGTCGCGGGCGGATACTTCCCCAACTGGATGCTGACCCCGCCGCCGGAGCTCTCCACGGTGTCGGGCCACATTCCCGACGGTTATCACAGTTTCGGCGCGCCCGGCGCCAACTCTCCCGGGGGTACGCACTACCAGTCTTTCATCCAGTACGAAAACGGTATCCCGGTCCGCTGCATCAAACGCAGGGTGACCGCCAACAAGAAAGAAAGGCGACGGACTCTCAGCATCAACAACGCCTTCGCCCAGCTGCGGGGATGCATCCCGAACGTTCCCTCGGACACTAAGCTGTCCAAGATCAAAACCCTGAGGCTGGCCACCAGCTACATCTCCTATCTCATGGACATCCTCGCCAAAGACGATCCGGAGCTGTCCCGGTCTGGCTTTAAAGCGGAGATCACCAAAAAAGTCACCGCGAACACATCCCTGGCGCCGTGCGGTGCCCCCGGACTCAACAGCAGCAACATCAGCAACACAGTCTCGGTCAACGCAGGAATCCTAAAACCAGACGTCAGCTGTATGGCGTCTGCCCGAGTACTGATGGACAGGAGCGAAGACAAAAGAAAAAGGGAGTCGGTAAGTACGTCATATTTAAGTCAATGACTTCTAATGTATGAGGCTGGTACGCCCGGGGCACAATACCTTTTTTTAGCACCCTCCTTCCATTCGAAAACCATAAAATATTATATTTAAAATATACCATTTGGCGCCCCTTTGTGAGTAGCGCCCGGGGCATGATGCCCCCCCGCGCCCTCTCTACGCCAAAGGGCTTGTATACTTGTTGAACACAACACACAGCCTCACTCTGTTTTAATAACGTGTGCATCAGAAAAAATATAAAGAAAAAGAAAATCAAAGGGTTTAAAAGCTACATTGTACAATTTTTAATACTTGAAAACATTTACAATTGTTGATACCTATTATTTATCTATTTTGAATTGTGCTTTGATAATAACCAGGAAACTATTGTCATTCTTGTCATTCTTTGTTTATATAATATTATCAACAAAAAATTGATGAAATTGGCCATCTATTTATCGTTACATTACCATTCATCGTACTAGTGTTATTTTCGTCGACGAAAACAAAAAACTAAAACCTTCGTTAACGAAAATGTTGACTTTTCGTCAACGAGAACTAAAACTAAAACTAAAATTAGCAGCATGACTAAAACTAGACGAAAACTAACTCTGGTAGACAAATAAAACTGAAACTAAAAGTAAAACTCCCCAACGAAATAAAAAACTAAAATACCCATTTATCGTTTTTTTCCGGTACTGCGGTCTGCGGGCAAACGAAATTATTATGACCTAGGACGTATCTAATCTGTTTCAACAATAGGTCATGAACAATGATGTTATTTGTTATTGGTGTTTACAAGACTAAAACTAAAAGTGAAACTAAAATGAATAAGACAAAAACTAAAACTCTGGTGTTTTAGTTTTAGTCGACGAAAACTAAAACGAAAACTAAAATTGGGCCTAAAACTAAAACTAGACTAAAACTAAAATTATTACAGAAAAACGAAATAAAAACTGAAACTAAAATAGGACCTGGGACTAAAACAACACTACATCGTACCAAGTGAATTCATTATTTTCTAGTAAAAACAAAGGTCAGATTTAGCAGACTGTCTGTCAGGTTTCTGGTTTAATTTAGGTCAAAACGGAACTGAGTTCCACATATTGAAATATAATGGTTTTTATTTTTCTTGTCTGTTAGTGTATCATACTTGTCTCGATCAAACATGATCTGTTATCTTTGTTTAAAGGGATTCAAAATATATAAGTCATTGAAAGAACGTATTGTCTTTAAGATCATAGTAACAACAATTGAACTATCTCGTACAGTAAATGCACCCGAGCGAGTGGCTGTGCGAACACGGTACTAGAGTTAGGTATATTTACCTCACAGATACGATTTTTATTTTTACACTTTAGAATTCCGTTGCCTCAACACATATTCTATAACTGTTCAAAACTTGTTTCTTTAAATACAGGTACATCACATTAAAAAAACAAACAAACAATTAGTTCTATGTTTCAATCTCACAATTGTTCAATAATGAAACATGTAAAAACTAACGCAACTTGTTGACTATAACACCAAACACCACCGGGCAGTACGCGAGGACTATTAACGTCTGATGTCTTGAGTTCCCTTTCAAATAAAACATCAGACCCGCTCCAGTTTGTTTACACCCCGTCCCCCCATCACCAGGTGACATTTATACGTGTCAGATAGGTCTCCGAGAATAAACGCGCATAACCTCCTTCCCTCCCCCGTTAGGTAAAACAAGAAATAAATAATTAAATATATGTACACTTGTACTTTTCTTTTTTAATTGATTCAACGTTGATCATTAGTCATTCCCATATGTCAAAAAGTACATTCTTCTTTTTATGTTTACGGATTACAAAAATATGTGCATTATTGTGCATACTAATTAGTGAAAAGAAATCCATGCGAAGAAAAACAAAACGAATGCCCATTTCTTCAACAAATAAAAAGTCTAATTATTTTCAGAGATGTGAAATGTCCACTTGCATTCCCCGTATTTGACAATCGCATTGGACTAGCTATCTAAGCTTCATTATTAGTTAGCTATTTTTCTAAATTTACTATTTTTAAAATTACCCAATTACAGCAATACTAAACATTGAATTTTTCATCGTTTCGAATAATGCGAGATGTACGAAATACACTGACTGTGAACAATGACGTACCGAGTCTGAAAATATTGGTTTCTAGCATGCGAAAGGCAAATTCATTCAATGATGCTTTAATGTGAATGTGTTAACCGTTTAATACCAATGTGGGAAGGGGGGGGGCAACAAAGTCTAATGTTTAAGGGTCTCCACTTGCCGTAGGGCCAGTTGACTAAATAGCCAATCAGTCACCAGAATTTTGTCTGTGCGCGTATACAACACAACGAGGACACATAACATTCATTTAGTAGGAATTTTAACCATTATATTAAGCACATATTTGCTTTTTTTTTTTTATTACATTCCAAAAGCTGCGCACATCTATTCTCTTTAGTAGGGCACATGGAGCACATCCTTCGAGGAACTAAAGGGAACTATCGACCACTAAAAACGACTCATCTCTTATTTTGTCCTGAAGGTCCAACACATACATTAAAGACAGTTTAGCAACTGACCGAGTTATATGTTTGATGCTTATGTTGACTCAAGATGAATGACTTTTGTTTAAAAATATAAGTACTATTTACTTACGGGTCAGATGACTTTAAAAAGTAAATAAATCTTCTAGACCACACAGTGTGAATGTACACCTCGACATAAACTGTAGGTGACACTAGTAATGGTCTAGGAAACGACCTGTAGTGCAATCTTTAACAAGTTACTCTCACCCCCTCCCCTTCCATCCCATCATTCCTCGAGTTTTTTAAACTTCTTACCCCCGCCCCTCCCCATCCAGCCCTTACAAGTTTGCTAGTGCGGCAGTATATATTTTTTTTCCTGCCCTGTGCCGCTCAACCCCTAAACATGCCAGCAGTTTACGATCAGTCAAGACTTGAAGTCTTTAAATGTTGCTCTCTGTGTTTAATGTGTCACCTCTGACCCACACACTTTGACCTACCACCCTCGACTATTCAATTCTATTTTTACATTTTGGTTTGGGGGGGGGATGGTTAAGAGCAAAAGAATAAAAATAACTTAATAAAAATAATTCAATAGCTTTTACCGTTTAATAGAAAACATTGTCATTTTATAGGAAACATTGTCATTTTATAGAAAACATTGTCTTTTTATTGGAAATATTGTCATTTTATTGGAAACATTGTCATTTTATTGGAAACATTGTCATTTTATTGGAAACATTGTCATAAGATGTGAACAAACAATTGACTGCAAATACTCACGTTTACTGACGTTCATAAATTATGTACGTCACAGATTACTAATTCATCTATGAATCAAACCTTTCTTCTTTCATCCTGGATTGTGGTGCTGTTTGTCTGTTCCACTGTTTATTTAATGTTCCACCAGTTCCGGTCTGATGGATAGATTAACTAGGCGATGGCATAAGCTTTCCCATCCCCAACCCCACGCCTGCCAATGGGACCGTTTCAAATATTGTTTTAAATATTAAATCGAATACTCGGAAAGCCCAGACCTATACCCACAATATAGTGCGTCTACAGTACACCCAAAATATAGTGTGTCTACAGTACACCCACAATATAGTGTGTCTACAGTACACCCTCAATATAGTGTGTCTACAGTACACCCTCAATATAGTGTGTCTACAGTACACCCACAATATAGTGTGTCTACAGTACACCCACAATATAGTGTGTCTACAGTACACCCACAATATAATGCGTCTACAGTACACCCACAATATAGTGTGTCTACAGTACACCCACAATATAGTTTGTCTACAGTACAACCACAATATAATGCGTCTACAGTACACCCACAATATAGTGTGTCTACAGTACACCCACAATATAGTTTGTCTACAGTACACCCACAATATAATGCGTCTACAGTACACCCACAATATAGTGTGTCTACAGTGCACCCACAATATAGTTTGTCTACAGTACACCCACAATATAGTGTGTCTACAGTACACCCACAATATAATGCGTCTACAGTACACCCACAATATAGTTTGTCTACAGTACACCCACAATATAGTTTGTCTACAGTACACCCACAATATAGTGTGTCTACAGTACATCCACAATATAGTTTGTCTACAGAAGAACCACAATATGATATTGCGCTATTTGATGAAAAATAATGCATATTATTTGGTTGATATATTAAAATCCTGATAATTGCCAAAATTTTTATTTCTTCTACTGAATTTAATTTATTATAAGCTTATTTACAATAAATGTTTCCATTTATTTAATCATATACCAATGACTGTAAACTATCACTTTTTTTTGTCTGCAAATTTTGTGTTATATCATATATTTTTTGAGATTTCTGGAGCTGGAGACAAAAAATTCCATGCTTACATTCTATCATCGTTAAAATAGATCTATTTGCTAACGCGCATTATCTCTTCGGTATATTTTATCCGGAAGAAAAAAATACCAACAAAAACAACCCCAAGACGCACTGGAGGAAAATTACTGCGCGTCTCCTTTCGGATTTCTTCGCGGGATATTTAGCGAGCTTTCCGCATGACGTCAGAGCTATCAATCTATTCAGTCTCACTGGGTAATCCGCCCCGGTCTAGTCCGTTATTTTTTTTCTCTCCGGAAATGATACACCCATTGCAAGATTTTCATTTAGTTCTGTCGCATTCTGGCCAAAAAAAAAATGATACAGGCAAGCGCAACGCTTGTATAAATAAAACTAATTCATTAATTTACAAAACTGAAAAAAAAAATATCAAATTAAACATTTTACTTAAATATAGTGATTCTAGATTTTGGTAAAACTTTTGTAGCAAACATATCTTGTTGTGTATGTGGACGTACATATCTATATAAACACGTCTTATATATTTTTATGCGAGCATCAAAGCATGATACGAGAATGATTTATGCCTGGTTTTCTTTGTGTGTGTTTGTTTACAATTTAAAAAAAAAAGGGGTTTTTCCTGGGGGTTGTACCAACTTCAGACACATCCATTAACCGGCACCGCGCATCTTCTGTCGTCGCCTAAACACATGAAAGTATTTTTAATGTTTATTCTATTCAGTCACCTTAAAGAGGTGAAGGAAGTCATGTTTATGCCGTAATCAAATTTTTACCCATTTCTTCCTCCAATCAATAAAAGATGTTTCAATTTTCTTTACCATAAAGAAAGGATATCAAGTGTCGATGGCAGTGAAGTTATTTGCAGCCATAAGCGTGGTATTAGAAATGGGTTCGAACCCCAGCGATATAAGTTACTTGCTGAATACACACTACCAATGCATGGAAACTTTTTTTTTTTAAATGTGTTAAGCCAATTCTTCTTTAAACTATGGGTCGCCACCCCATTTGGGGTCGCGTAGCAAAAAAAAATTCTGGGGTCGCGAGAGATAAAAATACAATTTACCAGAAAATGTTTTTTAACTTGTAAAATATTAATCTATTTTTCTTTTATATTTGTATGGGGTCGTCAAGAAACTCAAAATCATAAATGGGTCGTGAATTACAAAAGTTTAAGAAGCCCTGTGTTAAGCTATTAAAAGCCTAATATATTTTTTGAACTATTTCAAAGGTTTATGTGATTTTGATACCTCCCATCATATCTGTGGATTGGGTAAAGTAGATGTTCGTATTTTAATTGTTTAATGTAAACCTAAACATCGAATACGCCACATTTAATAATATTTTGAAATAAACTACTGTCGGCAAATGTAAGGCAGGTTAATGATAACATCACCATTTCTAATAAGTGTTTTAAACAATTTTTTTCTACGCTTTGCTTGAATCCGTCATCTTTTGCGGGTTTAACACAAATTTCATATCCCCCCCACAACACTTCAAGTCTTTTGCGGCAGTTGGCGCCCTTGTCAGTTCATCGGTTCAGGATGGATAACTACAACAACAAAGGCGCAATATGCTCACTTTAACAAGGGTAATCTTCCTCTTGCTTGATTCAAACAAAAAAAATGGCCGAAAACATGGCTGAAAACAACCATCCGGGAAAACGGTGATGCCAACTACCACCACGGGCCAATGTTTTCCCTCTGCTCTGACCCTTGCTTTTACACGCGACGCCCCAGCAGTTAATCAGGAGGATCTGATTAATTTAATTATCAGAAGTGGGTCGGGAACAGCTCGGACGGTCATCTGTGATTAATAAGTTGCGGAACTTGGATTGGGGGAACAAAAAGTCATAGCTGGGAAGAGGAAAAAAAGTCAAATTACCAGACGGGGGGAGGCGGGCAGACAAATCATAGGAGCAGTGCCCATTTTGACGGCTCAGGGGGCATTAAGTGGGGAAATTAGATAGGGCGTACTGATATCCGACATTTGTTGTAACCATCAGTCCGTTCAATTTATCTTTGGGTGAGAAGAGCATAATGTTTAATTCTACATTGTGCGATCTATTGTCATAGAAATCTTATATTAAAGTATACATCGTTTAGCTAAGCAGAGAGAGAGAGAGAGAGAGAGAGAGAGAGAGAGGGGGAGAGAGTAGAGAGAGAGAGAGAGAGAGAGAGAGAGAGAGAGAGAGAGGGGGAGAGAACAAGAGAGGGAGAACAAGAGAGAAACAAGAGAGATCACCATATGGCAGATGACGTTGATAACCAACTGTCACGTGATACCATATAATGACCAGAATCAATGTCTGTATTTGACCCTCCCCTGTGTTACCTAACTGGAACTATACATCATAAACAATTAACATTTCTGTTCCAAAGACGTATCACTAGTATGACATTAACTAGCCCATTCCCCTTTGACACAAATCTGTAATTTGCTAAACCAGGTATCTATTCTTAATTGACTCGGTTTTTTGTCTGTAAATGCATTATGTCATTAAAACATATCCATCTATATTGACTTCAAAAAAAAAAAAAACAACAACAGGGGTTTACAATGCTGACAGTATGTTCATGTGTTTAAATCAAAACAGTAACGTCATGAGTTGACAAATACTTTTTTTTTAACTATCGTACTGAACCAGTTTATCATCTTAGAAACAAAGCAAGCTCCCCTCTTCCCCACCCCATCAAAAAATAATATCGAGGGTCGATGCCGCCATTTTTTTATAGGAGTGAAAAAAAAAAATTCTCTGACACGCCTCTGTTCTTCCAGCTGATGTCATGGGGGACATGGTTATCTTCTGCTACACTTTCTTACACACCGAGGGTCTAGCTACTATGACGATATAATTAACACAATGTTGACATTGGTTTCTTGACTGAGACCCCCACCTCGAATAGCTAGTGGGATGATGGGTTGATGTTTGAAACAAGATAACTATGACAAGAAAACTGGGTTTTACTTCACACCGTTCTCAACACAACCCCCCTGCTTCACGACAAAGACCTACTAATTAGACCTATTAGACCTATACGATTAGAGTTTTTTTTTAAAAAACTATAATTCTAGTATCATCTACATAAATAATAGCAGTGTGTGTTCTGCTTTAAATCGAAAGTAAAAAATTAATACAACAGTATTCCCAGTCTAAAATACAATCATGACAAAATCGGATCTGCCCGAAACCAAAAATAACCTAGCCTACCGATCAAGCCTAAGGGGATATAAATCTATGCAAAAGTTTTGCAGGGTACAGCTAGTATAAAATAAGAGCTCATTTTCGTTAGTATTTTATGTACAAAGAATGGGTATTCATATTGTCAAAAATAAATACACTCTTTGTATCATAATAAGGAAGTGCCCGGGGGGAGCAGAGAGGATTTAACGA
>JAGDYQ010000151.1:599293-674577 GCA_021962125.1 Bulinus truncatus | reverse complement strand
GTGTATTTATTTTTGACAATATGAATACCCATTCTTTGTACATAAAATACTAACGAAAATGAGCTCTTATTTTATACTAGCTGTACCCTGCAAAACTTTTGCATAGATTTATATCCCCTTAGGCTTGATCCGGTAGGCTGGGTTATTTTTGGTTTTCGGGCAGATCCGATTTTGTCATGATTGTATTTTAGACTGGGAATACTGTTGTATTAATTTTTTACTTTCGATTTAAAGCAGAACACACACTGCTATTATTTATGTAGATGATACTAGAATTATAGTTTTTTTTTAAAAAAAAACTCTAATCGTATAGGTCTAATAGGTCTAATTAGTAGGTCTTTGTCGTGAAGCTGGGGGGGGGGGGGTGTTGAGAACGGTGTGAAGTAAAACCCAGTTTTCTTGTCATAGTTATCTTGTTTCAAACATCAACCCATCATCCCACTAGCTATTCGAGGTGGGGGTCTCAGTGAAACCAATGTCAACATTGTGTTAATTATATCGTCATAGTAGCTAGACCCTCGGTGTAAGAAAGTGTAGCAGAAGATAACCATGTCCCACATGACGTCAGCTGGAACAACAGAGGCGTGTCAGAGAATTTTTTTTCACCCTTAAAAAAAAAAATGGCGGCATCGACCCTCGATATTATTTTTAGATGGGGTGGGGAAGAGGGGAGCTTGCTTTGTTTCTAAGATGATAAACTGGTTCAGTACGATAGTTAAAAAAAAAAAAAAGTATTTGTCAACTCATGACGTTACTGTTTTGATTTAAACACATGAACATACTGTCAGTGTTGTAAACCCCTGTTTATATTTTTTTTTAAGTCAATATAGATGGATATGTTTTAATGACATAATGCATTTACAGACAAAACCGAGTCAATTAAGAATAATAGATACCTGTTTATGTAAATTACAGATTTGTGTCAAAAGAATGGGCTAGTTAATGTCATACTAGTGATATGTCTTTGGTACAGAAATGTTAATTCTTTACGATGTATAGTTCCGGATTGAGTAACACTGGGGGAGGGTCAAATACAGACATTGATTCTGGTCATTAGATGGTATCACGTGACAGTTGGTTATCAACGTCATCTGCCATATGGTGATCTCTCTCTTGTTCTCTCTCACTCTCTTGTTCTCTCTCTCTCTCTCTCTCTCTCTCTCTCTCTCTCTCTCTCTCTCTCTCTCTCTCTCTCTCTGCTTAGCTTAACGATGTATACTTTAATATAAGATTTCTATGACAATAGATCGCGCAATGTAGAATTAAAAATTATGCTCTTCTCACCCAAAGATAAATTGAACGGATTTAGTGGTTACAACAAATGTCGGATATCGGTACGCCCTATCTAATTTCCCCCACTTAATGCCCCCTGAGCCGCCAAAATGGGCACTGCTCCTATGATTGTCTGCTCCGCCTCCCCGTCTGGTAATTTGACTTTTTTTTTCCTCTTCCCAGCTATTGGCTTTTTATCCCCCCCTCAAAGTTCCGCGACTTATTAATCACAGATGACCGTCGAGCTGTTCCCGACCACTTCTGATAATTAAATTAATCAGATCCTCCCCTGATTAACTGCTGGGGCGTCGCGTGTAAAAGCAAGGGTCAGAGCAGAGGAAAACATTGGCCCGAGGTGGTAGTTGGCATCACAGTTTCCCGGATGGTTGTTTTCAGCCATGTTTTCGGCCATTTTTTTTTTGAATCAAGCAAGGAGAAGATTACCCTTGTTAAAGTGAGCATATTGCGCCTTTTGTTGTAGTTATCCATCCTGAACCGATGAACTGACAAGGGCGCCAACTGCCACTTGAAGACTTGAAGTGTTGTGGGGGGGGGGGGGGTATGAAATTTGTGTTAAACCCGCAAAAGATGACGGATTCAAGCAAAGCGCAGAAAAAAATTGTTTAAAACATAGGAATAGTGAAGTTATCACTAACCTGCCTTACTGTTAAACATTTGCCTACAGTAGTTTATTTCAAAATATTATTTAATGTGCCGTATTCGATGTTTAGGTTTACATTAAACAATTAAAATACGAACATCTACTTTTAATTCATAGATATGATGGGAGGTATAAATGTCAAAATAACCTTTGAAATAGTTAAAAAAATATATATTAGGCTTTTAATAGCTTAACACAGGGCTTCTAAAACTTTTGTAATTCACGACCCCATTTATGATTGCGAGTTTCTTGACGACCCCATACAAATATAAAAGAAAAATAAATTAATATTTTACAAGTTAAAAAACATTTTCTATTAAATTGTATTTTTATCTCTCGCGACCCCAGAATTTTGCTACGCGACCCCAAATGGGGTCGCGACCCATAGTTTAAGAAGCCCTGGCTTAACACATTTAAAAAAAAGTTTCCATGCATTGGTAGTGTGTATTCAGCAAGTAACTTATATCGCTGGAATTCGAACCCATTTCTAATACCACGCTTATGCTGCAAATAACTTCACTGCCATCAAGACACTTGATATCCTTTCTTTATGGTCGAGACTTGGCATCTTTTATTGATTGGAGGAAGAAATGGGTAAATTGTTGATTACGACATAAACATGACTTCCTTCACCTCTTTAAGGTGACTGAATAGAATAAACATTAAAATACTTTCATGTGTTTAGGCGACACGACAGAAGATGCGCGGTGCCGGTTAATGGATGTGTCTGAAGTTGGTACAACCCCCAGGAAAAACGCTTTTTTTTTTTTAAATTGTAAACAAACACACACAAAAACAGGCATAAATCATTCTCGTATCATGCTTTGATGCTCGCATAAAAATATATGAAAGACGTGTTTATAGATATATACGTCCACATACACAACGAGATATGTTTGCTACAAAAGTTTTACCATAATCTAGAATCACTACATTTAAGTAAAATGTTTAATTTGATATTTTTTTCAGTTTTGTAAATTAATGAATTAGTTTTATTTATACAAGCGTTGCGCTGTCTGTATCATTTTTTTTTTTACCAGAATGCGACAGAACTAAATGAAAGTCTTGCAATGGGTGTATCATTTCCGGAAGAGAAAAAAAATCTAACGGACTAGACCGGGGCAGGTTACCTCCCAGTGAGACTGGATAGATTGATAGCTCTGACGTCATGCTGAGAGCTCACTAGGTGTCCCGGGAAGAAATCCGAAAGGAGACGCGCAGTAATTTTCCTCAGTGCGTCTTGGAGTTTGGTATTTTTTTTCAACTGGATAAAATATACCGAAGAGATAATGCGCGTTAGCAAATAGATCTATTTTAACGATGATAGAATGTAAGCATGGAATTTTTGTCTCAGCTTCAGAAATCTCAAAAAAATATATGATATAACACAAAATTTGCAGACAAAAAAAGATGATAGTTTACAGTCATTGGTGTATGATTAAATGAATGAAACGTTTATTGTAAATAGCTTTAACAAATTAAATTCAGTAGAAAAAATAAATATTTTGGCAATTATCAGGTTTTCAATATATCAACCAAATAATATGCATTATTTATCTTCAAATAGCGCAATATCATATTGTGGTTCTTCTGTAGACAAACTATATTGTGGCTGTACTGTAGACGCACTATATTGTGGGTGTACTGTAGACGCACTATATTGTGGGTGTACTGTAGACGCACTATATTGTGGGTGTTCTGTAGACGCACTATATTGTGGGTGTACTGTAGACTCACTATATTCTGTGTGTACTGTAGACGCACTATATTGTGGGTGTACTGAAGACGCACTGTATTGTGGGTTTAGGTCTGGGTTTTCCGAGTATTCGATTTAATATTGAAACAATACTTGAAACGGTCCCTTTGGCAGGGGGTTGGGGATGGCTTATGCCATCGCCTAGTTAATCTATCCATCAGACCGGAACTAGTGGAACATTAAATAAACAGTGGAACAGACAAACAGCACCACAATCCAGGATGAAAGAAGAAAGGTTTGATTCGTAGATGAATTAGTAATCTGTGACGTACATAATTTATAAACGTCAGTAAACGTGAGTATTTGCAGTCAATTATTTGTTCACATCTTATGACAATGTTTCCAATAAAATGACAATGTTTTCTATAAAATGACAATGTTTCCTATAAAATGACAATGTTTTCTATAAAACGGTAAAAGTTATTGAATTATTTTTATTAAGTTATTTTTATGATTTTGCTCCTAACCACCACCCCCCCCCAACCAAAATGTAAAAATAGAATTGAATAGTCGAGGGTGGTAGGTCAAAGTGTGTGGGTCAGAGGTGACACATTAAACACAGAGAGCAACATTTAAAGACTTCAAGTCTTGACTGATCGTAAACTGCTGGCATGTTTAGGGGTTGAGCGGCACAGGGCGGGGAAAAAAATATATACTGCCGCACTAGCCAACTTGTAAGAGCTGGATGGGGAGGGACGGGTGGGGGGTAAGAAGTTTAAAAACTCGAGGAATGATGGGATGGAGGGGGAGGGGGGGTGAGAGTAACTTGTTAAAGATTGCACCCTGATCGTTCCTAGACCATTACTAGTGTCACCTACAGTTTATGTCGGTGTGTACATTCACACTGTGTGGTCTGAAGATTTATTTACTTTTTAAAGTCATCTGACGAAAGTAAATAGTACTTATATTTTCAACAAAAGCCATTCATCTTGAATCAACATAAGGATCAGTTGCTAAACTGTCTTTAATATGTGTCGGACCTTTAGGACGAAATAAGAGTGATGAGTTATTTTCAGTGGTCGATAGTTCCATTTAGTTCCTCGAAGGATGTGCCATGTGCCCTACTTAAGAGAATAGATGTGCGCAGCTTTTGGAATGTAATAAAAAAAAAAGAAAATATGTGCGTAATATAATGGTTAATATTCCTACTAAATGAATGTTATGTGTGCTCGTTGTGTTGTATACGCGCACAGACAAAATTCTGGTGACTGACTGGCTATTTAGTCAACTGGCCCTATGGCAAGTGGAGACCCTTAAACATTAGACTTTGTTGCCCCCCCTCCTTTCCCACATTGGTCTTAAACGGTTAACATACGAAAGGTGGGGGGCATTCTATGATGCTTTAATGTGACTGTGTTAACCGTTTAATTGGGTAATTTTAAAAATAGTAAGTTTAGAAACATAGCTAACTAATAATGAAGCTTAGGTAGCTATACGGGAGTCCAATGCGATTGTCAAATACGGAGAATGCAAGTGGACATCTCACATTTCACATCTCTGAAAATAATTAGACCTTTTATTTGTTGAAGAAATGGACATTCGTTTGTTTTTCTTCGCATGGATTTCTTTTCACTAATTAGTATGTACATATTTCACAACAATCCGTAAACATAAAAGAAAGATGTGTACCGAGACATGGAATGACTATCGATCAACGTTGAATCAGTAAAAAGAAAGTACTAGTGTACATATATTTAATTATTTATTCCTTGTTTTACTAACGGGGGGGGAGTTAGTTATTCTCCTGGAGACCTATCTGACACGTATAAATGTCACCTGGTGATGGAGGGACGGGGTGTAAACAAACTGGAGTGGGTCTGATGTTTTATTTGAAAAGGAATTCAAGACATCAGACGTTAATAGTCCTCGCGTACTGCCCGGTGGTGTTTGGTGTTATAGTCAACAAGTTGCGTTAGTTTTTACATGTTTCATTATTAAACCATTGTGAGATTGAAACATATAACTAATTTTTTTTTTTATGTGATGTACCTGCATGTAAAGAAACAAGTTTTAAATAGTTATAGAATTGTGATGAGACATCGGAATTCTAAAGTGTAAAAATAAAACACGTATCTGTGAGGTGAATATACCTAACTCTAGTACCATGTTCGTACAGCCACTCGTTCGAGTGCATTTACTGTACTATATAGTTCAATTGTTGTTACTATGATCTTAAAGACAATACGTTCTTTCAATGACATATATTTTGGATCCCTTTAAACAATGATAACAGATCATGTTTGATCGAGACAAGTATGATACACAAACAGACAAGTAAAATAAAAACCATTATATTTGAATATGTGAAATCCAGTTCCGTTTTGACCTAAATTAAACCAGAAACCTGACAGACAGTCTGCTAAATCTTCCTTTGTTTTTACTAGAAAATAGTGAATTCACTTGGTACGATGAATGGTAATATAACGATAAATAGACGGCCAATTTCATCATTTTTTGTTGATAATAGTATATAAACAAAGAATGACAAGAATAACAATAGTTTCTCTGGTTATTATCAGCACAATTCAAAATAAATAAATAATAGGTATCAACAATTGTAAATGTTTTCAATATTAAAAATTGTACAATGTAGCTTTTAAACCCTTTGATTTTCTTTTTCTTTATATTTTTTCTGATGCACACGTTATTAAAACAGAGTGAGGCTGTGTGTTGTGTTCAACAAGTATACCAGCCCATTGGCGTAACGAGGGGAGGAGGCATCATGCCCCGGGCGCTACTCACAAAGGGGCGCCAAATGGTATATTTTAAATATAATATTTTATGGTTTTCGAATGGAGGGCGGGGGGGGGGCTAAAAAAGGTATTGTGCCCCGGGCGCGATAGTTAAGCTCGCTACGCCACTGTACCAGCCTCATACATTAGAAGTCATTGACTTAAATATGACGTACTTACCGACTCCCTTTTTCTTTTGTCTTCGCTCCTGTCCATCAGTACACGGGCAGACGCCATACAGCTGACGTCTGGTTTTAGGATTCCTGCGTTGACCGAGACTGTGTTGCTGATGTTGCTGCTGTTGAGTCCGGGGGCACCGCACGGCGCCAGGGATGTGTTCGCGGTGACTTTTTTGGTGATCTCCGCTTTAAAGCCCGACCGGGACAGCTCCGGATCGTCTTTGGCGAGGATGTCCATGAGATAGGAGATGTAGCTGGTGGCCAGCCTCAGGGTTTTGATCTTGGACAGCTTAGTGTCCGAGGGAACGTTCGGGATGCATCCCCGCAGCTGGGCGAAGGCGTTGTTTATGCTGAGAGTCCGTCGCCTTTCTTTCTTGTTGGCGGTCACCCTGCGTTTGATGCAGCGGACCGGGATGCCGTTTTCGTACTGGATGAAAGACTGGTAGTGCGTGCCCCCGGGAGAGTTGGCGCCGGGCGCGCCGAAACTGTGATAACCGTCGGGAATGTGGCCCGACACCGTGGAGAGCTCCGGCGGCGGGGTCAGCATCCAGTTGGGGAAGTATCCGCCCGCGACAGCGGCAGTGGCGGCAGTGTCCGGGTGGTCAGGAAAGCGGGTCATCTGGTGGTGCGGGTAGGTGGGGTAGAACTCGTGCGGGGCGCCCGGCGAGGACATGCCTCCTCCGCCCGGCACCGGGGCGCCGCCCCCGTTCTGAAGTGGATGGTGCGCGTGGTGATAGTGGTGTGTCTGGTGAGGGTGTGGATGGTGCGGATAACTCTGGGGGTATCCACTGACTGTAAGACTCATGATGCCGGATTGTCTTCTCCTGAATTTATAAATGAATAAATGTAACTAACCAATACAACCGCTTGAGTTCATCTAATCTGAAATGAATAGTATTCTAGTGGTAAATAAGAAATAAGACAAATAATAAAAACAATTACTTCATTAAGAATGATTGCCGTTGGGTTATGAAAAATAAGTATCTATAAACATACGGGAACATAAGCTTTAAAAAAAGATATTGTGTAGGTAAAGAGAAAAAAATGTAAGTATAAAATGTACATAGATCAGAACATTTCTTGTGACTGAACTGACAACCTAAGGTCCCAGTCAGTATTAACATATATTAGATTTGATGTTGTCAGGGCCCAGACAACCTGTGCTGGGGGCCCTTGAAATATTTAACAATCTTTGACTAGGGGACACCAGAGGATATAAGTAAGACCTGCCCTGTATACAGTGGCACCGAGAGCCAACGCGGGCCCCAGGGCAGGACATCGTTGCGGGCCCCTTAATAAACAATGAGTCGTGAAAAAATTGACATTGTCGGGGCTGCCGGGCCCCCTTACAGATTCGGGCCCCCTGGAAATGACCCCCCCCCACCGCCGCCCTGTCTCGGCGGCCCTGCCTGCATACGTCAATTAGCTGTGCGAGTTCTAAATACAAAGCTATCAACAGTGCCACACAATTCACACATATTTACAAATGGTATGCAACTTGCGATGAACAGCAGTAAATTTAAAATAAAATATAAACTAGTAATATTTTACATGTGTGTCGAATAGCCAATATGTATAAGATATCTAATCTGATTAATACATGTACTGGAATTTAGTTTATTTAAGACTGGATTATCGGTGGTAAAAAGGAACTCTTCATTAAACACTTAATCTTTTACAAAAGAAATGTGTTTGATAAAGCTTTTAATTCAGGCTCAAAACATCTTTTATAATTGCTAAAATACCTGAAATAGTATTTCATTAGGTTAATAGTTGTAGTAGTATGTGCAAGAAAAAGAATTATTTCGCATAATCGAATATAGATGAACTGAGAAAATAGTTGACTTTTAATTTATTTAGCTTTTTTATTTTTTCTATCACTTGAATAAATTATAGTCCAGTGCTGCTCGGACGGATTTTCAGGTTGGTCGCTACAAAAATTTAAACGTCTATTTATAATATGGAAACTATATATAAGCACTATAACTACTCTTGTTTTCTATTCGTTACAAAAATAAAAGTTCGTATATAACTGAAATAATAAAAGGGAGCAAGTTTATATCAATGACGCGCGGGATGGACGCGCAAACAAAAGTATCTTATGGTTGGTCGAGAAACCGAAACCATTGTAAACTGGGTCGTAAGGAACCACAGATATGGAAGACAGCCAAAAACGCATTAAAGACCAGTTCAATAAGTAGATGGCATTTAAAAATTGAATGAGTTTAATATTACATTTGTTAAGGTATTGAAGATAGCCAAAAACGCATTAAAGATCAGTTCAATAAGTAGATGGCATTTAAACATTGAATGGGTTTAAAACGACATTTGTTAAGGTATTTTATCATTTGATGAATTCAAAAGTCTTGTGATTCAAAACAAGAAATAAAAGATTGACTTGATGGAATTTGTTCTTCATTTGCCGTTTGGCATTTATTAGTCACACAGAATAGTGCGATTAAGTTAGGTCTCTTACATTTTATAAATACTAGATTAAAATTATTTTGAGTAAATACAAATTTAAATTATTAATTTTAATTAATTAACCAGCTATCTCTTTTAGAAATAGTTAACTTTAAAACACAATAAAATATAGTATCTAATAACCAATTATAAATAAGTTTATTGCAATGTATAAGTAAATAGAAATTTGAATATTTACAACAATTACAATGCTATATCAAACCTCTTTTTTTTTATTTTTAATTGTCTCCCCTTAACAGTCTGAAGTGGGGTACTTTGTAAAACTTGCGTTTAGTCCACTCAAGTTCAATGAAATGTGACCGGACAGTTCAACTACATCACTAAATGAACACTGACACTCGCAAGGGTGACACTTGAAAACAAAACTGGACCCTTCTTGTGGATTTCCACGGTCTAAATTTTCACGAGAAAACCGAAACCCGCAGAGGGAGGATCTTCAGCACGCGCCTTGAGCCTGACGTCATTGACGATTCTCCGCTTTCTCCACCAATCAGAAATCGATTCATCGTCGGTGTAGTTGTTTCCCCCTTTTTTTTTTATTCATAGCCCCGCCCACAATCTCACCGAAACCACCGCCTACCGTCTGTTAAGGTGTCAGTCGAGAAGTTAACGAGTGTGTGTGTGTAAGTCAATGTGTGTGTGTGTCAGTGTGTGTGTGTGTGTGTGTGTATGTGTCAGTGAGATCATATCATGCCGTCCAAGTCAGGCCTACTCTGGTAGCGGCGTGCTGGTATTACCAAGTAATGAATTACTTTCTATGACAATCGGAAGAATCAGTTAAAGAACATCAAAAGTTTGGACAATGAAATAATTGTTTTGTTTTGATTCAATGTTTGACAAATGTTGTGTTTTAATCACTCTAGTAAAAAAATATAAAAAAAATCTCTTAAAGCTATACAATACGATTTTGATTTTTTTTTTTTCGTTTCATTCAGGACAGATGTTTATTTGATTACCAATGAGGCTACAGTGACGAATACCAGACCCTAGATTTTTATCAACATTTCCACCACTATTACCACCAACATTACCACCAATAGTGCTCATATTTGATTCTCTTTATTATTAATTTTAACGGGATATTGGATATATTAAAATAATTTTAAAAAAATAATAACTTAATATACTATACTGTATGGTTGGCTGCATAGCTCTTAATGAGGCTTTCTTACACGGGGAAACAGAGCCGTAGCCAGGGGTGGGCAAGGGGGGCATCATGCCCCGGGCGCTACTCACAAAGGGGCACCAAATGGTATATTTTACATATAATATATCGTTTTCGAATGGGGGGGGTGCTAAAAAGGTATTATGCCCCGGGACATGATGTAAATTATTGTTCAAAGGAATAATTCAGATTGCATGCTACAATAATACTTAAAATATAGTAAAATAATTTATAATTAGTTTAACATTTCGATAAAATAATTTACTTACATAGTTTTTAAACTGTTGAAATATCGTGAAGATTAATAAATTTATCTCACGCTGTTTATCTCTTTACGTATTTGATGAGTTTTAAAAGTCGATAATCGTACACAGTGCCACTTAAATAATAATGATTTTAAAATGCCTTTATTCGACGCAAAGGAAACTTAAAATTATTATTATCCTTAAATACATAATGCGTGTGTCTCGGGTAGTTTTCATATCGTGCGGTGCATGCGTTGTAACCCGTCGGTAGTTTTCATATTATATTATAAAATAACCAGTGTTAAATAACTTTTCTTGTAATAACTTTTTTTTTTTTTAAAGTAACGAGGCTGTGTTATGAAGTATATACAAAGAATGTAGTCTAAATGAAAGGGAAGAATAAAACACAGATATAAACTACATGTTTCTTTGAAGGTAGAGAGAGAGAGAGAGAGAGAGAGAGAGAGAGACTGGATCTTACCTTTGTTGCTGTTGGCGTAAAAAATGAAGGCCCCAACATAGACTGGCAGATCAAGAAGAACAAAAGAGAACATACAAGAATGTTTTTTGTTTTTTTTTAAAGTACAGGCTGGAAGACAAAGAGAAAGAATAGACTTAAGCTGTAGGTGTTTAGTTTTGGAAGTAAATGATTGAATACTTCATGTAATTTTATATATAATGATATCAAATGATATCAAATGTTTGAGATACATGAATCTCACAAAGATAAAAAAAAAAAAAGTTAGCTATTTTTTTTAATTTTAACCAATTTTTTAAGTTTGAACGCGTAACTACATATTTTTCTTTTTAAATAAATTATAAAATAAAATATATCTCATCCTGGCATTCCCCCACACAGGTTAAAGGTCAGCTTGATAACGGTGGAGTAAAATTCAACAGCAACAATACAAATAATTTGCGTTCTTTTTATAAATGTACAAATGAGATCCCAAAATAAGACATATTCCATATTTGGGGGGGGGGGGGTCCAGTGCAGGTACTTCAGGAAATGTATGGGGGGCCTTAGCAAGGCTATCTTAAACTATTCTGACGGCCCGCTTCTTTTGGTTTTGCAACGTCACAATCAGATTCTGATAATTTGCATTTTTCTTTTTTTTTTTTTAACCTTATAGGTCATTGTAATTGACTTGTTTCATTTTCCTTTTTAAAATAATTGTTAAACAACATCTTGAACACAATGTTTACTCCCCGACTAACCAATATCTCGAAAAAATAGTAGGCTATATAGTAGTCGCTTAAACTGGCCGTGGCCTAAGCCAAAAGTACCTCGTGAGGCCCTCGTAGCATCAGATTTAATACTATATAGTAGTTGAAGGGCCCGATTTGTCATAGTTTGATGACGCATAAGAGCGATTATCATTGTTATTGTTGACTTATACGATATAGACTTAAATAATTATTTGTCTATTTTATTTTTAAACAGAATATCTAAGTCGGAAAAGATTTTAAAAACTTGGGTTTGTAAGCTACGTCATTGAATTATGTCTCTCAGCTCAACATTACGTCACCAAGATCGGATCGTCTGCTACGTTTGAGTGTTGGGTGTTGACACCAGCGCCTTTCGCAGTCTGGACGGTTTGTCAGTCTGTAACCCTCGTGTCAAGAGGGCGGGAGGTAAACACGTCACAAGTTTTCGAGCTCAGGTGTAAACAGTACAGGTGACCGTGGGCAGGTACAGACAATAGAACGTCATCATTCTTCACACATAGCGCTCATGTACATCGACTCTTTTTTTACAGCATTTCATATAACAGTTGGCTCTCTGTCTAACGCTCATATAACATTTGGCTCTCTGTCTAACGCTCATATAACAGTTGGCTCTCTGTCTAACGCTCATATAACATTTGACTCTCTAACACTCATATAACAGTTGGCTCTATGTCTAACGCTCATATAAAAGTTGGCTATCTATGTCTCATGTAACAGTTGGCTCTCTGTCTAATGCTCATATAACAGTTGGCCCTCTGTCTAACGCTCATATAACAGTTGGCTCTCTGTCTAACGCTCATATAACATTTGGCTCTCTGTCTAACGCTCATATAACAGTTGGCTCTCTGTCTAACGCTCATATAACATTTGACTCTCTAACACTCATATAACAGTTGGCTCTATGTCTAACGCTCATATAACAGTTGGCTATCTATGTGTCTCTCTCATATAACAGTTGGCTATCTATGTGTCTCTCTCATATAACAGTTGGCTATCTATGTGTCTCTCTCATATAACAGTTGGCTATCTATGTGTCTCTCTCATATAACAGTTGGCTATCTATGTATCGCTCTCATATAACAGTTGGCTATCTATGTGTCTCTCTCATATAACAGTTGGCTATTTATGTATCGCTCTCATATAACAGTTGGCTATCAAATGTCTCGCTCCCTTATATTAGTTGGCTCTCTGTCAAACGCTCATATAACAGTTGGCTATCTATTTCTCGCTCTCATATAACAGTTGGCTATCTATGTCTCGCTCTTATATAACAGTTGGCTATCTATGTCTCTCTCTCATATAACAGTTGGCTATCAAATGTCTCGCTCCCTTATATTAGTTGGCTCTCTGTCAAACGCTCATATAACAGTTGGCTATCTATTTCTCGCTCTCATATAACAGTTGACTATCTATGTCTCAAGCTTATTATTACAACATACAGAGCGTATATCGTTTGATTTGTTACCCGCAGTTTTTGTTGATTTACATTTTTATTGAGTTGATTGGTTGTTTTTTTTTACATATCGGGGAGCTAAGTTTGCTTCATACCCCAGGGGACAAAACCCTCACGTTAAAAAAAAAGTATACATGACGCTTAAGCAATAATTTGAATCGATGCTTTGTTTCTTGTGATTGGCATATAACTTAACATAAAATATGACCTGGTATATTGTAAATGAGCTGCCATTAGTTTTTTTTATAGTGGGTCATACAGGCCAGGGCCGAACCTAGGGATTTGGGGGCTTGGCCTCTTTGGGGGCCCCTGCATTCTGACATTCGACACCATGGCATGAGATAATGCACTTAATATTTAATGTACAAAAAACTTTTTTGGGTCCCGGGGCGACTTTCGAATTGTGATCCTTCGTCCCCCCCCCCACCCTAAGTACGCCTCTGCCGCAGGGCTAAATAATAGACTTCAGTCATAGAGGGGGCTCTGTATGGGGAAATAAACCCAAACTCAGTTTAATAAAATGCGTTATCTGTATGTATTCTATAAAAAAAATTAAGTTTTTGTTGTATTGTTTTTTTTTTTTATATCTAAGTTGAATATTACATTTTTAATTAAAAGTAGACATTGACCGCTGGGGAGGGGGGAGTGAGAGGTAGATGGAGTTTGTCCAGATACCGGGTTTTTATCCGCCATTGAAATAGGATCAGTAAGGAAAGATGGCAGGATAAATGTTCATTCATTATTTCAATTAGTCGTTCATAATCATTTTAGATTAATTTATTATTATTTTTTTCAGTACGTAAAATGTATTTTGGAATATCTAGAACGAATGTAGCAGCATTTTCAATTGATTCACTTGTTATTTATTGATTCGGTTTTCGCCGCATTCGCTTTGATCGATTAGTTTTGCATTTATAATTATGGATTGTCACTGGATAGGTTAGCAACCAAAACACTAGGGGGAAATGACTTGAGTGTGTGGTCCAGGAAGAGGAACAGCCGGCAGATGTTAACAAATGTTTGTATGTTTTTTAAATCTGCTAAAGCACAAAATGTTTTTTTTAATGTCCCCCCCCCAACCCTCTTTAGCTGCATTCAAAACAAAAACAAAAACAAAACCTAGTCAAAAACACAGTCATATCTTTTTTTTTTTCAAAGTGAGGGATCTTGTGACTGCATCGCAACTGTTAAGTCACTTTATCTTGGAGCCCCTGACAAGGGCTTTGATGACTGTTTATTGTGACGTGCCTGACTGCAAGCAATGTAGGCCTGACTGGTAGACTCGTCGAAAGCATCCTTTTTTTTTTTTAGACTAAATTGACACCTCTTTTTAATAACAAACAGATTCAACTTTCAATTTTTATTGGGTTGGGGCAAAGAAAGTCGCGATACGGGAGGAGGGAGGGTAGTAAGTTGCCTATTTTACCACATATACATAGTGATATGGGAGGGGGAGGTAGGGCACTAGTAAGTTGCCTATTTTACCACATATACATAGTGATATGGGAGGGGGAGGTAGGGCACTAGTAAGTTGCCTATTTTACCACATATACTTAAGAAGAGTCCTAGATGTACACTTTTATGGTTCATTTAAACAACAACAGTTTGTTGTAATACGTACACTGTCGTAGCAATATATCAATCAACAGAAATCGATCTCAAGTCTAGTCATGTAATAGTCTCAGTCTAGTAATGCGAGTCTCAGTCTAGTAATGCGATAGTCTCAGTCTAGTAATGCGATAGTCTCAGTCTAGTAATGTGATAGTCTCAGTCTAGTAATGCGATAGTCTCAGTCTAGTATGCAATAGTCTCAGTCTAGTAATGCAATAGTCTCAGTCTAGTAATGTGATAGTGATGAGAAAAGAAAAATAAATAAATAAATGTTTTCTTTCTACCAACATATATTCGTTCGTGTTTTCTATAATATTTTATTATCACCTTTCCTTCTGGGTGAGTACTGTTACACTGTTTTCCTACTTAAATTCTTCGGACTCCCTCACCTCCCTAAAGACTCCTCGCACCCACAGCCACACGCCCACGCCAGCCACCCCTCACAAAGAGCCACGTGGACATCTAGGTCCCTTCCGGCTAATCCACATAAAGGCCAACCACTCCAACAATACAGATTTTGCAGTTTTTATTTTTTTTTTGGATCTTGATATAAATGCGCCCAGGGTACCTTGCGCCGATGCAAGGGGCAGATAATAAAGATAGTATCGTGAGTTATTGAATGACCGACCCCTTTGATCGCTAAGCGCCAAATAATTCGCAAGCAAAAACGTTTGCCCCGAGGAGATGTGTGTTATGCAGGGGAGGCAACCATTTGGAACTGCTGTCTGTTGTGTTATACAGGGGAGGCAACCATTTGGAACTGTAGTGTTAACCTTCTGTTCTTAATTGGAATGAAATTTTCAGTTATCATCCCCTTCCTTAAAAATAAATTTCCCGGAAGTGGGGAAGATTTGCTGTCTAACGATAAACAAAAAAAAAGAAGAGAGAATTGTCAGAATTGGTGATTGTTTCATGTCCAGACATCTGAAATTTTTTTTTTAAATAAAAAATGAACTTATCAGCGGCACATGCAATTTGGGGCTCTTTTGCCGAATGTTTTTGGTATCCAATGTTTTCTCTGATTTTCAGAAAGATGTGTGTGGCTAAGGTATTGAGCTGGAAATTGACAAATGCCTCTGGGAGGGGTGCCCCTCTTTCAGGTATCGTCAGGTAGGGGTGGAGGGGACGCCATTGGTAGAATATTTTTGGTGATGGTCTCGTACATATGACCCCCACGGTAACGTAACATTGCTAGTTAGATGGTAATTTAGACGAATATAGCCCCCAAAACAACAGCCCTCATGACTAAATACCCCTTCCCCCTCCTCACCAGAGGACGAAATTTTCCACGAATGAATACCCCACGACAATAGCGCCTCTGGACTAAAAGCCCCCACAATAATTTTTTTAGTCATTTATGAAAAAATTATTTGAATTTTGAGCTTAAAATTTTAATTATTCTTTAATTATATACGGTCAGTCTTGATCTTGGGCTAATTGATGTCTATCAATGTGAGAGATTATGTTTATCCATTTAGAGAAATCATATCTTTCAACCAAGGGTGTGAGTCAAATATGATGTTCCAATGTGCTCATTAACTTATTACGTAACGTTTATTTTATTGTTTGTATTTATTTGTTATATTTATGTATTAATTAATTTATTTATTTATTTATAATCATCTAGAGACAAGAGTGTATCAATCGACAAGTCCCTATGTTGTTTACACCTAAAAAGCTAACTAAGGCTTGGCATTGGACCACTGTGACTCCAATGTTCTTTGAATAAGCCAGCACTTTCTATCACGCATCAAAATATGGCCCGTCTTGACCTTGGGCTAAAACAATTTATTTTGTTTGTACTACCTCGTGTTAGAAAGATTGGTTTTGACCACTGGGGCTAAATAAGAAATAAAAAATCCACATAAAAGTTAAACAAAAAAGTGAGTATTATATATAATCCGTGCACGATATCGGACCAGCAATGTACCTAACGCCATTATAATCATGGGGGCTATTATCAGTGGAGGCCACATTGTCCTGAGAACCCCCCCCCCCACCAAGCGGAAAACTTAGATGTTTCATTGTAGCATAAATAGCTTTCTTTTTAGAGCATTTTCGAAAAAAAAAATGCTCTGTTGTCCCCGTTTTGTCTGTCTGTCTGTCCGTCATCACCCTAGATCTCAACAACCATAAGTCCTAGACCCATGATGTATATATCATTTTGTAGGTCTTGGCCTGCCATGTGTGCAGCAAAAGTCCATTTCTCGATGTGACCTCTGAGGGCCGAAAAAGGGGGCGTATTAAGTACCGTTTTTTACTATATAAGCTATATTAACAAAGGAGCGCCCTATATCTCAGCAACCATAAGTCCTAGACCCATGATGTATATATCATTTTGTTGGTCTTGGCCTGCCAAGTGTACATCAAAAGTTCATTTCGCGATAAGACCTCTCAGGGCTGAATATAAGAGTTTCTTAGATATCGTTTTTGCTTATATTTTAAATATAAATAATAAAAGCTAATCAAAGGGGCGTAATCATTATTTGTTTTTGTAACAGTTATTCAATATGATTACTTCCCTCTCTATTTATCAAAATCCATACTGCGTACACGAAAATTCTCTAAAATGTCCTTTGTCCGAAACGGAAAAGACTTAAATTGCTTGTTTTTTTAACTACATTTTTTTTCTTATGACTGACATAAACGAGACATGATGCCATTAGAGATTTAATGTATTTTTTTCAGAGGCGTACCTAGGAGGTGTGGGAGGGGGGGTCCAAGTTCGAAAATTCCCCGGGCCCCTGCTTGTGGGAGCGGGGCAAAATTTTTGTTTACATTAAATAATAAGTACATTATCTCATGTCATGGTGTGGAATGTCAAAATGCAGGGGTCCCCAAAGAGGCCAAGCCCCCCCCGGAAGCCCAAAACCCTAGGTTCGACACTGTATTTTTTTTGGGCTTATTGTAAATAATCTTACAAAAGGCCTATAATTTTACAAATATAATCAACCTTATTTTTATTAGGGTTCTTTTTTATTTTTATTTGCACTTTGATGTTTAATAAGATGCTCTAACTTAATGTGTTAAACCCTATACCGAAAATAGGATTTACATTTTTTAACATCTAAGTTACAGAGTACATTTTATATTCAAAGTGGGGAGATGTATTCTCTGATGGTTTTGTCCGTGGAGTTTAGTCCAGTGGGTGTGTGTGGGGGGGGGGGTTGTCCTAAATGGGGTTTGTGCTAAGGGGGGGGGGATTCGTCCTATGAGGGCAAAGTCGCCCATTGATCTCACATAAAATACAGATATACGCCCTGCCTTCATTGACCTTCTGCCCTATTATATACGGATCATTGTGAGTGGAGTGTATAGCCGAGTTCAGAATGATGGGTAGAAAAAAAAAAGGGAAACAATAAATGAAAAAGATTAGTCCCCCTTCCCCAGTAAACGTTTAATGTCGTCAGGGAGTCTAAGACGGAAACGTGATGTAAACGGAAGGACGAGCAGTGTATACAAATTCCTCCGCGACTGTAAAAGAGCTCACTCGTCTAATGACCAGTCGTAAAAAAAGAGATTCGGGAGGGGTTGAGATGGGGACCGGTGGGGGTGGGGGGGGGGGAAGAGAGACGAGAGAAAAGACGGTAGTAGAAGTTAGAAGAATTTAGTGGGTTGGCATGTATATAAACGAACGAACTACTTTATGGAGCTTCAGGGTGGTGGGGGAAAAAAAAGGGGGGGGGGATAAGAGTTTGAGAGAGAAGCGCGACCAGAGAAACGGAGCCATGAAATAGATTTTTTTTTCCAATGATGGCAACTTTGGCCATCTCCCTAGTAACCCCCCACCCCCACTTTATGTTTACGTTTCCAAGGGAGTGGCGAGGGGGGGGGGGGAAGGTGGACGATTTTTATGACTTCAATAATAAATAACTAGAAAGAATCACACTGCAATGCTATTCTAAAAGTAAATTTGAAAAGAAGTTTAAAAAAAATCTATAAATATATATGGCATGTACTAATTTCTTTTTTTTTTTTTTTTGAAAAGACAAAACAAAAAAAAAAGATATTTAATAGATTCCAAGAAAGAAAGATTATTTCATTTCTAAATTTCATGGCAAAATTTAATTGTAAGCAGGTGAAGGATTCAGTTTTATGAAATGTGTTTTAATACAACGCCAGATGGTTTAATGGCGATACTGAGTGGTGAATGTGGTCTATAAAGGTTTTAAATATGACCGGAAGTAATATTTGTAGTACGTTGACTTTTAAAGCCGTCTGTTTCGTTTGGCTCATTTTGGTTGTAACTACAACATTACATAAACATAGACATATCAGATAGGCTGCAGACATTTTGTTTTCACCATTGTAGTATATGTAGGTAAGCTACAAACTCTCTACATTTAAGTGGTGTGAGGGCAGGGGCTTCATATGCGGAGGGAGGGGGCAAAAGCCCTACCCCCGGGACGTTTTTTAATTCAAAGGAATAAATAAATCAATTAGAGTCATGTTTTATAATTGTCAAAAATCACGATATGCTCTATTTGTTTTATAATAGAAAGCAAATAATTGGTACAAGTAATGCGCCAACAGCGTCTGTGAGAGCGCTATGAGTCTATGGTCGACGTTATGTTGATTTGTGTATTATCTGATTTCATTTCGCTTGGTTCAAAGTATATCATTAACTCTTTTGAATGCGCTAAAACCGGACGCGTCAATTTAGGGAGGGGTAAGGAAGCAGGTGGACAATTGTTAATACTAAACCCAACCAAGGACTGCATAACGTTGACATTTGGCAATAGTAAGGCTCCGAAAATTGGGGACACGAAGTTGTCGACTAGAAAAAGATTCTCAAAGTGTGTGTGCGGTCAAGGTTAAGTTTCCCACTGGCGCCGAGAGCCACCACGGACCCCAGGGCAGGACATCATTGCGGGCCCTTTAATAAACAAAAAGTCGTGAAAAAATTGACATGGTCGGGGCGACCGGGCCCCCTTACAAATGCGGGCCCCCTGGCAATGACCCCCCATCCCCTCTCGGCGTGCCTGGTCACGAGTAGTCACGACCCATCGAAAAATGTCATTTGACGTCATTTTGTTTAGCTGGCTTTTATAAAAATGTTCTCCAAATTTTGTTACTTTGTCAGAATTGTATGTATTTTTTTTTATTATTATTATTACAAAGGTAAGATGGAAATGTTTGAAAATTTATAGTGAACAAGATAAGTTAAGCAATAAAAAAAAATGCTCATTGGAAACCGCTCAAAACTCATAGAAGAGATATGTGCAGCTCTTAGAGAGAGTCGCTTTTGACCAGCCCTTCTATAGACCCCCCAAAAAATGTACCAAAAAAAAAAAATCTCTGTAAAGTACCCTTAATATGATGCGCAGTGCACGGATAACTAAGAAACGAGGCAAAGTGTGTCTAATTTGAGCAATGAACGAAAATCAGACATTTCTGCTCTTTAATCTAACCAAATGTTGGTACCATATATATATATATATGTATATATATATATATATATATATATATATATATATATATATATATATATATATATATATATAGTTGGTACCAGAGTTGTTGTTTTTTGTTTTCGTTTGTCTGACACAGGACCTTTAAAAGGTCTTGCTAGAAGTTGTTCTCAAACAGTGATGTGGGTCGCGAGCTCATTTCCCCATAGTTACCATACTTGTTTATATATTTATCTACAGTGCCGGCTTTAGGTATAGGCGATATAGGCAGCTGCCTAGAGCGGCATTATTTCAAGGAGCGGCAAATTCCAGCAAAATAAAATACAATCAAAAATATAAAAATTAAAATAAAATAAATAAATTTGAGAAAGTGTAGAATTAAATAAGAGCACAAAATTGCTTAGAATGGCGACAACAAATAAGTCACATGGATTAACGCTCTTAATTTATTACATCACTATTATGGCATCACTATTTTCAAAATTATTTTTTTATTTTGCATTTAACAAAATTAGATTCAGATATAATGGAGGATCCTGCTAAATGGCCAGATATAGGTGATGATATTCGTTGTTTTCTTATTCACCATGATCCAAAGCAGATCAAATTTGAGTCTAGTTATCCAAAAGATGAAAGCGGGAGACAATTTTCTAGATACCACTATACACGCAAACTGGCTAACGGAGAAATGGTTGATGTATTCTACGTCAGTAGATAATGTATTTTGTTTTTGCTGCAGAATATATAACAGGAGTAAATCTGCCTTTGCAACACATGGCAGTTGTGAATGGAAAAATATGTCAAGTATATTGCTGCATCATGAAAAATCTCCAGATCATTTAACCAGTTATCATGATTGGAAAGAACTAAAAATGAGGATAACAAATAATAAAACTATTGATGACGTGAATCAGCACCTTATAAATCGTGAAGCGAATCACTGGACGGATGTATTAGAAAGAATAATATCTTTGATCAGAGTACATGGAGTTCAAAATTTACCCCTGAGAGAGCAGTCTGGTCGGTCATATACACCTCATAATGGAAACTTTTTGAAATTTGTTGAAGTTATTGCTGACTTTGATCGGTAATGAAAGAACATATAAGACGTATAAAATCAGATGAAATTCGTGACCATTATTTAGGAAAAAATATTCAGAATGAGATCATTCAACTTATGAGTAAGAAGGCAACACAGAAAGTGATAAATGATCTAAAAAATGCAAAATATTACGCTATAGTTCTCGATTGCACACCAGACGCCAGTCACAAAGAACAGATGACAACGATTATTAGATTTGTTACAGCAAATGAATCGACAAATGACAAACCTTCAGAAGTTTCTATCAATGAACACTTCATTGGATTCGTAGAACTTTAAAAATCTACAGGTGCAAGTATGGTGGAAATTTTACTTAAAGAACTGTCATTAGTCTATATGATATGAGGAGACAATGCTACGATAACGGAATACATAATGCAAGAGTTAAACAGCTCAATCGAAGAGCCTTTTATTTCCCATGCAATGTGCATTCGTTGAATTTGGTGGTGAATGTTGACGTAAACTGTTGTTTGGAAGCTGTAAGGTTTTTTGAGGTAATTCAAAATATATACACCTTTTTTTCTGCACCAACACATCGCTGGAATGTATTGTTAGAATATGTCAACAACAAAGAGGCAGCAGGTTTAACTGGGAAAGTCGAGTTAATGATGTGAAGGTAATTCGATACCAAACAGTTGAAATTTACGATGCACTCGTTTCAATTGCTGATGACATTTCACTTTCTGGACCACGTGGAACCCAGTTCCGTGCAGAAGCTAAGGGAATTGCACAAAAATGCTCGATTTCAAGTTTATTTGTTCATTAGTGATTTGGTATGATGTTTTATTTGAGATCAAAACATTTCAAGAAAGATATCTTGATTTAAAGAAATCAATTCAACAATTGAATGCCACTAAAACTATGCTCCAGAATTATAGAACAGATGAAGGTTTTGCCAAAGCAATTACAACAGCTAAATCATTGGCTGAAAAATTTGGTATTGAGTGCAATTTCCCTACGGAAATACAAATAAGATCTCGAGTAAGAAAGAGACACTTTGACTACGATTGCAGAAGATTTGGATCTGACGGAAGTAATTGAAGAGTTTGCTTCTGCCAAAGCTAGAAAAGCATATTTTTCTTGAATTCTCTTAAATCTTTTTAATGCTTAATAAACATGACATTTCTTTTTTTTTTTTTAAATTTCCATTACTTTTTTAAAGAAGCATGAGCAGAATAGCAAGGTTGTAGGAGACTTTAGAAAACATTATAATATCATTTTAAAAAATGATAACTGATTCTGAGTCTGTTACATTAAATGCTGGAGTGAATTTTAAAAAAAGAAAGAACCATATTTTAAAAGATAATGAGATGTTGCGTGTATATGGCAACTTTGGCAAGGCCATTCTTAAGGCATACAGCTGTTCCAAGACTTTATAACTCATAGAGACCTTTCGATTAATTATTTTAATAAAGATTGTACCTTTTTTCTCCATGAAATGCCGCGATTACCCGCGATTTAATTTTAAAAATAAATACATATGTATGTGTACTCCGCGAAGCAGTCTGACATTGAAAGTTTTTTTTTTTTGTTAAATTGCAATGAATACTCCCTATACAGTATGGCGTCAAACTTGTTTACATTTTTACTGCATCCAAATTTACTAATATGAAAGGAGAAAATATGATACAGAAAATTGCTCTAAATATCTGTTTATGAATTATAAAATGCTAAGTGGCCGAAGTATTCGTTTAGCTGTTAAATGTCGTGCTTGGAATCCTACTCAACAAGAATGGAAATTAGCAGCACAATGTGTTCAAGTCGAAGAAAAAGACAGGATAGGAAAATTTGTTTTTAAAAAAGATGCTAAGTCAGCAATGGTAAAAAAAAATAATGTAATATTTTTATTTAAAACAAACATTGCACTTTTTATTTCAGAGCTAAATAACTTTTAAAACTGAAATACTTAATTTTTGGTTGTTTTGAAATTTTTATGGAATTATTGCATTCACATATGAATGACATATTTAATAAAACTATAAATCAGCCCCGTAGCGTGAAAATTTACAGCAGGGGCCAGACATTCTGCAGCAGGGGCCAGGCAATAGCAGGGGGGCCAGGTTATCATTTTACTAAGTAAAAAAAATAAGCAGGAAGGGCCAGACAAAACCAGGGGGCCCGGCCCCTGCCCCCGCACGCTACGGGCCTGCTATAAATACATCATATTTTTATTTTCATAAATTTGGATTTACTTCAAAATAAATAGCATTTATAGAGTTTTCAGAAAAATGAAACTAAAAAGGGCGGCATATTTGTCCTTGCCTATATCACAGGCCGGCACTGCAAACATCACAACATTGACCAGTGTGCACATACACACAAACATCACAACATTGACCAGTGTGCACATACACACAAACATCACAACATTGACCAGTGTGCACATACACAAACATCACAACATTGACCAGTGTGCACATACACACAAACATCACAACATTGGCCAGACAGTGTGCACATAGACACAAACATCACAACATTGGCCAGATATCAGGCAAATACACACAAACATCACTATATTGGCCACAATAATGTAAATACACACAAACATCACAACATTAGGCCAGGCAGTGTGCGCATACACACTAAGATCACAACATTAGACAGTGTGCACATACACACAAACATCACAACATTGGTCAGACAATGTGCAAATACACACAAACATCACAACATAGGCCAGACAATGTGTAAATACACACAAACATCAAGCAACATAGGCCAGACAATGTGCACATACACACAAACCATCACAACATTGGCCAGACATAGTAAATACACACAAACATCACAACATAGGCCAGACAATGTGCATAATACACAAACCATCACAACATTGGCCAGACAATTTGCACATACACACAAACATCACAACATTGGCAAGACAGTGCATACATACACAAACCATCACAACATTGGCCAGACAGTGTGCACATACACACATCATAACTTTTTTAAAATAAATTTTAGAGCTACTGTTCGATTAAAAATTTTGTCAAAATTATTTGATCGCTAAGTAAAACATATTTAATCGATACAAACTATTTCATTTATTATTTGTATTAAAACAGGTCTGTCTTTTAATTCTATAAAAAACATTATCATCATAAATTGTCATTTTAATTTACAAAGGAGTTAATTTTAACAGATCAATTAAGCATTAACATATTTGTCTATTGACAATACGTTTATTGACATCAATCAATTCAAATGACGCTATTTTGTATTAAAAATAATTTCAAACATTTATGTCTTTCACTGAAGTGTAGGTTCCAAACTCATGACATTTGACTATCAACTGTAGGCTAAGTGTCACGAATCAATTGCTTACCTTTTATTTCATTACACAACCTTGTTATTTGGTAATAGTGTAACTCTTATATAGAATATGAATGTGTAGCAATGGTTGAGTCGATATGTACGAATGTTAGTGTAGCAATGATTGATTCGATATGTGCGGATGTTAGTGTAGCAATGATTGATTCGATATGTGCGGATGTTAGTGTAGCAATGATTGATTCGATATGAGCAGATGTAAGTGTAGCAATGGTTAACTCGATATGTGCGGATGTTAGTGTAGCAATGATTGATTCGATATGTGCGGATGTTAGTGTAGCAATGGTTGGATTCGATATGTGCGGATGTTAGTGTAGCAATGGTGATCCGATATGTGCGGATGTTAGTGTAGCAATGATTGATTCGATATGTGCGGATGTTAGTGTAGCAATGATTGATTTGATATGTGCGGATGTTAGTGGAGCAATGGTGATCCGATATGTGCGGATGTTAGTGTAGCAATGGTTGATTCGATATGTGCGGATGTTAGTGTAGCAATGATTGATTCGATATGTGCGGATGTTAGTGTAGCAATGGTGATCCGATATGTGCGGATGTTAGTGTAGCAATGATTGATTCGATATGTGCGGATGTTAGTGTAGCAATGATTGATTTGATATGTGCGGATGTTAGTGGAGCAAATGGTGATCCGATATGTGCGGATGTTAGTGTAGCAATGGTTGATTCGATATGTGCGGATGTTAGTGTAGCAATGATTGATCTGATATGTGCGGATGTTAGTGTAGCAATGGTGATTCGATATGTGCGGATGTTAATGTAGCAATGATTGATTCGATATGTGCGGATGTTAGTGTAGCAATGATTGATTCGATATGAGCAGATGTAAGTGTAGCAATGGTTAACTCGATATGTGCGGATGTTAGTGTAGCAATGATTGATTCGATATGTGCGGATGTTAGTGTAGCAATGGTTGATTCGATATGTGCGGATGTTAGTGTAGCAATGATTGATTTGATATGTGCGGATGTTAGTGGAGCAATGGTGATCCGATATGTGCGGATGTTAGTGTAGCAATGGTTGATTCGATATGTGCGGATGTTAGTGTAGCAATGATTGATTCGATATGTGCGGATGTTAGTGTAGCAATGGTGATTCGATATGTGCGGATGTTAATGTAGCAATGGTTGATTCGATATGTGCGGATGTTAGTGTAGCAATGGTGATCCGATATGTGCGGATGTTAGTGTAGCAATGATTGATTCGATATGTGTTAATTAAGCTGATCAAATTACCGTCTGACTTTGTATACTACAACAGATGACGTCAACCAAAAAGATGGGGAGAGATATATCGACTTGAAAAATCAAATTGACCAGAATTTGTGATGCTGTATGACAACTTTCAGTGCAGTCTTCTTCAATGTCAGTCAGAGGTCATATGAATATTACTTACTTCTTCAATGCCAGTCAGAGGTCATATCAATATTATTTACCTCTTCAATGTCAATCAGAGGTCATATGAATATTATTTACTTTCAATGTCAGTCAGAGGTCATATCAATATTATTTACTTCTTCAATGTCAATCAGAGGTCATATCAATATTATTTACTTCTTCAATGTCAGTCAGAGGTCATATCAATATTATTATTTACTTCTTCAATGTCAGTCAGAGGTCATATCAATATTATTTACTTCCGTCTCAGCTTTTGTTAGTTTTTGAACAAGTAAAGACCACAACCTATACAGTACAACTGAGAAACTGAAACAGCCAGGTCACTGTATCCTTACACTAATTTCATTCCACATGTTCATTACAATTACATGGAGCTATTTTGGTCCTAGCTTATTGTTTAGATTTCACTGACAATATTTAATGTAACTGGCTGCCAACAATCTGTCCTTCCCTCCTTTGTCTGGCATTGCGGCGTCATATGGCGTACAATAGCAACATACACCTGAGTAATCTGCCCCTGCCTGGCCTACTGAAATATCGATTGACTTGACGAGAGAGAGAGAGAGAGAGAGAGAGAGAGAGAGAGAAGCGATTTAAATATCACCCATAAACGTTGTGATAGACATGCAACATCGCCAGGTAATGTACGTTAAATAATTATTTCTTACAACTTGATAATTTCTATGTATTAAAATGGCTAACACAGCTTAGTGTTTTACTTTCTACCGTGTTTTACCAACAGTCACACACGCACACAAAATGGCTATTGAGCTGTCAACATCTAATGTAAAATTAGGTTATTAAATAGACCTGTACACGAGTCATTTATCCAGCGATCAGCTGAGTTAATCAATTTATATTTTTTAACTTTCGTTAAGCCTAACATTTTCTAAAGTGCAAAGTTTTTGAACAAAGTTTATGGTTTAAAATATCACCAGCTTTTATTTCGATTTTATTTAGTAAAATACATATGGCTTTTGATTCACGTATTTATCAAACCTCACATGAAGGACGTCAATGTAATGAATTCTTCTCAGGTTGCACCGTACTTAGGTACAAAAACCTGCTAAATCTTCCTTTGTAAAATAGAATTTTTGATAACTTCCATTTTATCACTCTAAGTTCTTGTAATCACAAAATTTTTTCTAAATTAATTTTCCCATCTAAAGGTCAAAGTTTGAACTTTCTTTATATAAAAACGTTTTCTGATTGTTCCGTTAACAAACTATTAGTTTCATCCCCTATGAGAAACAACTGCTTAGAAATACTTGTAGAAGCAAACGTTCTAAATGTTCAGTACTAGTATATGGTATAACAATATGGTATAGCAAATGGTATAACAATATGTAGCAAATGGTATACAATATGATATACTTCTTGAAGAATACTAAAGTTCTAACTTTAAAAGAAATGTCCAGATTCCTACATGGTCTGTAGAGAGTAGTGGTGCTACATGTGAACATTACATGGTCTGTAGAGAGTAGTGGTGCTACATGCTAGAACATTACATGGTCTGTAGAGTAGTGGTGCTACATGCTAGAACATTACATGGTCTGTAGAGAGTAGTGGTGCTTACATGCTAGAACATTATATGGACTGAAGAGAGTAGTGGTGCTACATGCTAGAACATTACATGGACTGTAGAGAGTAGTGGGTGTTATAGGCCAGAACAGCATGGGCTGTAGAGTCAAGGAATATTAATGATTAAGGCTTCAGCTTCGTATACTGTGCATATGTATCATGATACTTCAAGCTAGTATTCTTCTGTTCTGACATATTTTGGTTCCTTGGGTAAAGGTTGTGAGAGAAAATTTCAAAAATCAGAAGAAAATATTTCTATTTCCATTGAATTTGGGAAATCTAGTAAAATACTCGAAATGTATCAGACACAACAAATAAGTTTCATTGGTTGAAGCAAAGTCCTAAAATCTTTGTTTAAATATACTTGTGTTTCTCAGCTCTTGATATACCACTTTATGGTCAATTTGTGAAAGATTTGAGCATTACAAAATACCCAATGCAGACCTATGTATTTATGACCTTTAAACAAACAAGTATGATTATAAATAAAGATTTGTAAACATGATGAAATAAAAAACAGCTAATGAATTCACTGATTTGATGGATGTGGTATTTTTAAGTGGTATATTCAGTTTATGAACTTGCATTAACAAAAGAATCCTGGAATCAGTTTTCAAAAACACCAAATAAGAGACTATTGTGACATATTGGGACATATTGTGACATATTGCGACATATACCTTATAACACTTTGTATATAAGACTCTATGGTGATATAGGTTTATGTTGGTGAAACTCCATGCTGGTGAGACTCAATGGTGATATGTCTATATTGGTGGCTCTGTGGTAGAATCCCATCACTTTGTACGGACAGTTTTATATTTTCCACCCACTTTCCTTCAGTTTGTGTCTGTACTTTCCGCGAGCTATCTCTTCTCTTGTCCAGACTTATTTTTATATCCATATTTTCTAGCTCTCAGCCATCTTGACCTTCACCTGGTCCGTACATTCCACCCATCATATACATTCCACCCATCATATACATTCCACCCATCATATACATTCCACCCATCATATACATTCCACCCATCACATCTATTATAGTTTTCCCTTTTACTCAGCAAATCAACAAACTTTCAGTTTTGGGTCAAAAGATTTAGAGTTAACCTTATTCACACACATATCAGTTAATGATTGAATTAAATTCTGTTCAGGCACACCCTCAAATTGTCCACATCGTTAAGTACCTACAATTTAAGAACCACTGCTATATTGTCCGGATAATATGTTGATTAAAAAGCTTGTGTTATGATAGTTGTAAGACTATCTGGTGGTATTAAAATATGATGGTAAGACTATCTGGTGGTGTATGAGAAGTAGGCGCAATGATATGACTCGATAAGTCACTAATGTAAACGAAGCGATATGACTCGATATGTCACTAATGTAAACGAAGCGATATGTGACCCAATATGTCACTAATGTAAATGAAGCAATGGTTGACTCGATTAGTCTAATGTAAACGAAGCATGTGTGACTCGATATGTCACTAATGTAAGCGAAGCGATATGTGACTCAATATGTCAATAATGTAAATGAAGCAACGATTAATTCAATATGTCAATAATGTAAATGAAGCAATGGTTGACTCGATATGTCACTAATGTAAACGAATTAATGGTTGACTCGATACGTCACTTGCTAATGTAAACGAAGCGATATGTGACTCAATGTGTCACTAATGTAAATGAAGCAATGGTTGACTCAATATGTCAATAATGTAAATGAAGTACAATGGTTGACTCGATATGTCACTAATGTAAATGAAGCAATATTTGACTCAATATGTCACTAATGTGTAAATGAAGCAATGGTGGACTCGATATGTCAAATGTAAATGAAGCAATGGTTGACTCGATATGTCACTAATGTAAATAAGCAAATGGTTGACTCGATATGTCACTAATGTAAATGAAGCAATGGTTGACTCGATATGTCACTAATGTAAATGAAGCAAATGGTTGACTCGATATGTCACTAATGTAAATGAAGCAATAGTTGACTCAATATGTCAATAATGTAAATGAAGCAATGGTTGACTCGATATGTCACTAATGTAAAATGAAGCAATGGTTGACTCAATATGTCACTAATGTAAATTGAAGCAATTGGTTGACTCAATATGTCACTAATGTAAATGAAGCAATGGTTGACTCAATATGTCACTAATGTAAATGAAGCAATGGTGGACTCGATATGTCACTAATGTAAATGAAGCTAAATGGTTGACTCAATATGTCAGTAATGTAAATGAAGCAATGGTTGACTCGATATGTCATCAATGTAAACGAATTAATGGTTGACTCGATATGTCACTAATGCACACGAAGCGATGTGTGACTCGATATGTCACTAATGTAAATTAAGCTAATCAAATTACCGAATTCCTTGATGGGGCGAGAGATATCGACTTAAAATCAACTATCTTGTTGTGTGATACAATGTTGATAAGACTCTCAGGTTGTATGATACTATGTTGATCACTATCTGAGGATATGACACACTTGTTGATAAGACTATCTGCTGGTATGATACTATGTTGGTAAGGATTTCGATGGTATGATAAATTGGTAAGACTATATGATGTTACGATACTAGGTTGGTAAGAATATGGTGAAAAGTCAAAATCATGGTACTTCTCTGAATAACTAATTTTGTCCCGAGTTCATGTCTTCAAATAGTCATCTTGAAAATTATCCAGTACGTCTTGACTGTACATTACCTATTCAACTTACATCTTCTAGTCACACGATCCAGTACAAGTCTTGACTGTACATTACCTAGTCAACTTACATCTTCTAGTCACACGATCCAGTACAAGTCTTGACTGTACATTACCTAGTCAACTTACATCTTCAGTCACACGATCCAGTACAAGTCTGACTGTACATTACCTAGTCAACTTACATCTTCTAGTCACACGATCCAGTACAAGTCTTGATTGCACATTATCTAGTCAACTTACTTCATCTAGTCACACGTTTCAGTGCATGTCTTGATTGTACATTTTCTCTAGTACACTCACATCATCTAGTCACACGATTCAGTGCATGTCTTGAATGTTCCTCATGTAGTCAGATTACACGTTTCAGTGCATGTCTTGATTGTACGTTACCTAGTCAACTTACATCATCTAGTCACACGATTTAGTGCTGTCTTGATTGTACATTTTCTAGTACACTTACATCATCTAGTCACATGATTTAGTGCATGTCTTGATTGTTCATCATTTAGTCACACGTTTCAGTGCATGTCTTGATTTACATTATCTAGTCAACTTTTATCATCTAGTCACACGATTTAGTGCATGTCTTGATTGTACATCATCTAGTCACATTACACGTTTCAGTGCATGTCTTGATTGTACATTATCTAGTCAACTTATTAATGTTTCAGTACAAAACTATTCCGTCGGCCTGTGAAATCGCTATAAAAAATGTATGCCTCCAGGCGATAAATGAGATCGGTTTTTTTGGTCGTGAATATGTTATTCGTCACTAGTTTCATCATTAATTTGAGAGAGAGAGAGAGAGAAGAGACTCACGTTGCTCTAAACTGACAAATTAAAATTGTTACTACATGGATGTTTCCATTTGATCAATAATAGTTTTACTTGTACTATCATTTGTAATTTAGTATCGTCTGATCAATAAATTAACATTGATTTACCTTGTATCTGATTGAAACATAGTACAACATATAGGTATACTAGGATAATAGTGTTATATGTAGCTGTTATTGTCTGAAGAGTGTTATATGTAGCTGTTATTGTCTGAAGAGTATTATATGTAGCCGTTATTATCTGAAGAGTATATATGTAGCAGTTATTGCCTGAAGAGTGTTATATGTAGCAGTTATTGTCTGGAAGAGTTATATGTAGCAGTTATTGTCTGAAGAGTGTTATCAATTATCATCATCATGTTTCCTTTTAGTTCCTTGTGGAACATAGGGACCGTGAAAGAGCTGGAAGAGCTTAAAAAACTTGCTAGAGATCGTGACAAGTGGCGAGCTTTCACAGAAGATATGATATGTAGCAGTTATTGTCTGAAGAGTGTTATATGTAGCAGCTATTGTCTGAAGAGTGTTATATGTAGCAGTTATTGTCTGAAGAGTGTTATATGTAGCAGCTATTGTCTGAAGAGTGTTATATGTAGCAAAGTTATTGTCTGAAGAGTGTTATATGTGGTGCAGTTATTGTCTGAAGAGTGTTATATGTAGCAGTTATTGTCTGAAGAGTGTTATATGTAGCTGTTATTGTCTGAAGAGTGTTATATGTAGCTGTTATTGTCTGAAGAGTGTTATATGTAGCTGTTATTGTCTGAAGAGTGTTATATGTAGCAGTTATTGTCTTGAAGAGTGTTATATGTAGCAGTTATTTTCTGAAGCGTAATTTAGTTCAAGATTCATAGTTCAATCAAACGTTCAACTTCTCAAGAATTTTTCGACAAAGACAGGAAATGAAATGATTATTATAAATATTTATCTAATCTTTCACGTGTTTAAATTTAATTGCTTTGAATGGAAAAATTGGTTTGAAACTTTCATATATTTGTATACTGCCCTTCTTTTTATTCCACCAATTGTATTTTGATTCAATTCAGTTGATTGTCTGCATAGAGAAATTCAGCTGACAACTCCCTGACATCATAGTAAACAATGACCTCTTCATGCCGATCGATAAATTTGTTTTATATTGTGATCCGATCAAACCAATCTCGAGGAAATTTATTTAGTACTTGACAAAATCAACATGTTATCAGCCATTTATTTAGTACTTGACAAAATCAACATGTTATCAGCCATTTATTTAGTACTTGACAAAATCAACATATTATCAGCCATGTAACCAGTTGTGTAGTTGGAAAGGGGGTATAAATGGGGAACAAATATCTGATTTGTTTTTTCGATTTTGATGAGTTTTTAAATGAGACAATTTTTTTTCCCACAAGATGCATCTTTTGTTTCACTGTTTGTAAATTGTACAACATGTTGTCTTAAGACAAGATGAAGATCCGGTTAGATACTAAACGCCAACCAGCCATCCGGTTAGCTACCAAAAACGCCAACAAGCCATCTGGTTACCTTCCAAACGCCAACCAGCCATCCATTTAGATACCAAAACGCCAACAGCCATCCGATTATACCAAAAACGCCAACCAACCATCCAGTTAGCTACCAAAACGCCAACCAGCCATCCGGTTATACCAAAACGCCAACCAGCCATCCAGTTAGCTACCAAAACGCCAACCAGCCATCCGGTTATACCAAAACGCTAACCAGCCATCCAGTTAGCTACCAAAACGCCAACCAGCCATCCAGTTAGCTACCAAATGCCAACCAGCCATCCAGTTAGCTACCAAACGCCAACCAGCCATCCGGTTATACTAAAACGCCAACCAGCCATCCAGTTAGCTACCAAAACACCAAAACGTTTATAAGTCCCTGCAAGGATGAGATGTTTATCTCTCAGATACTATAATCCACTAATGGGACAGTTTTTGCAGTGCCCTCCTCTTTCATCCCACTATAATCGATAATGCATTGGCCATGGGAGATATATTCAGGTAACTTAACTGACCATTTATTAATAACCATGTGAAGGGAGTAAACGTTGTTGCAGTGCCGGCTTTAGGTATAGGCGATATTAGGCAGCTGCCTAGAGCGGCATCATTTCAAGGAGCGGCAAATTCCAGCAAAATAAAATAAAATCAAAAATTAAAAGAAATGAATAAATTTGAGAAAGTGTAGAATTAAATAAGAGCACAAAATTGCTTAGAATGGCGACAACAAATAAGTCACGTGGATTAACGCTCTACTCTAATTTATTACATCACTATTTTCAAAAATTATTTTCTTATTTTGCATTTAACAAAATTAGATTCAGATATAATGGAGGATCCTGCTAAATGGCAAGATATAAGTGATGATATTCGTTGTTTTCTTATTCAGCATGATCCAAAGCAGATCAAATTGAGTCTTGTTATCCAAATGATAAAAGTGGGAGACAATTTTCTAATTACCACTATACACGCAAAATGGCTAACGGAGAAACTATGAAAAGGAAATGGTTGATGTATTCTACGTCAGTAGATAAGGTATATTGTTTTTGCTGCAGAATATATAACAGGAGAAAATCTACCTTAGCAACACATGGCAGTTGTGACTGGAAAAATATGTCAAGTATATTGCAGCATCATGAAAAATCTCCAGATCATTTAACTAGTTATCATGATTGGAAAGAACAAAATGAGGATAACAAATAATAACACTATTGATGACGTGAATCAGCGCCTTATAAATCTTGAAGCAAAACACTGGAAGGATGTATTAGAAAGAATAATATCTTTGGTCAGAGTACATGGAGTTCAAAATTTACCCCTGAGAGGGCAGTCTGATCGGTTATATACATCTCATAATGGAAACTTTTTGACATTTGTTGAAGTTATTGCTGACTTTGATCCGGTAATGAAAGAACATATAAGACGTATACAACCAGATGAGATTCATGACCATTATTTAGAAAAACTATTCAGAATGAGATCATTCAACTGATGAGTAAGAAGGTAAAACCGAAAGTGATAAATGATCTAAAAATGCAAAATATTACGCTATAGTTCTCGATTGCTCACCAGACGCCAGTCACGAAGAACAGATGACAATGATTGTAAGATTTGTTACAGTAAATGAATCGACAAATGACAAACCTTCAGAAGTTTCTATCAATGAACACTTCAGGTGCAAGTATGGTGGAAATTTTACTTAAAGAACTGTCAGATTTGGGCATTTGTTCATATGATATGAGGGGACAATGCTACGATAACGGAGCGAACATGCAGGGAATACATAATGGTGTCCAAGCAAGAGTTAAAGAACTAAATCGAAGAGCCTTTTATGTCCCATGCAATGTGCATTTGGTGGTGAATGATGCCGTAAACTGTTGTTTGGAAGCAGTACTGTTTTTTTGAGGTAATTAAAATATATACACCTTTTTTCTACATCAACCCATCGCTGGAAAGTATTGTTAGAATATGTCAAAAAAACAAAGAGGCAGTAGGTTTAACTGTTAAAAAGTTATGGGCAACACGCTGGGAAAGTCGAGTTAATGCTGTGAAGGTAATTCGATACCAAACAGTTGAAATTTACGATGCACCTGTTTCAATTGCTGATGACATTTCACTTTCTGGACCACGTGGAACCCAGTTCCGTACAGAAGCTAAGGGAATTGCAAAAACAGCAATTAATGTTCCATTCTGGACACAGGACGTGTTAGCGCATTTTCGTGTTATGTATCAGTACGTTTGTTAGCTTTCAGTAAATATTTGTAAATTTGGAAATGTTTATAAATTCAATTGTGTAATGCATATATTCAGAAAAAAAATTATAAAGACGTTTCTTTATATTTGAAAAAAAATTATTGTCTCTTAAATCTAACTACAAGTGGTTTGTGGTTACTGAAATAGGACTCATAATTGAAAACATTCTAAATTATAGTCATTTAATCGTCCGAAAACTCCGTCAATTGTTGCATAGCTCTGATACTTTCAATTAAACTCAGAACACAAGCTATTATTTCATTTGATGAGTTTCTTAATAAATCTAGAACACAAGCGTAAGGTCTGCACCAAATGAATGGTGTTAAGGTACATATATATATAACCCTAGATTTCAGTTTCAAATTTGAGTCCTTTGACATGAAATGAACTTTGATACATATAAAATAAGACCTACAAAATGATATATACACGCGGGTCTAGGGACTTATAGTTGCTGAGATATAGCGCCTTTATTAATATAGCTTATATAGTAAAAAACGGTACTAAGGCCCCTTTTGCGGCCCTGAGAGTCAGATCGCGAAATTGAAAAAAGTCATTTTCTTGGCAGGCCAAGATCTACAAAATGATATATACATCATGGGTCTAGGACTTATGGTTGTTGAGATCTATGGTGATGACAGACAGACAGACAGACAGACAAAACGGGGACAATAGAGCAAAATACACGATTTCAAGTTTATTTGTTCATTAGTGATTTCGTATGATGCTTTATTTGAGATCAATATATCTAGAAAAACATTGCAAGAAAGAGATTTTTATTTAAAGAAATCAATTCAACAATTGAATGCAACTAAAAACTATGCTCCAGAATTATAGAAGAGATGAAGGTTTTGCCAAAGCAATTACAACAGCTAAATTATTGGCTGAAGAATTTGGTATTGAGTGCAATTTCCAATACGTAAATACAAATAAGGTCTCGACTAAGAAAGAGACAATTAGACAATGAAGTTTCAGATGATCCACCCCCGAGTCAGAAATAAATTTCACAGTAAATTTTTTAACCAGATACCGCAATTCAATCAGTTAATGATCGATTTATGCAGTTAATATCTTATAGTGATTTATTTGGATTTTTGTATGACATTAAAACTGGAGAAATGTGATAAAAGAGAGGTTTTCAAAGATTGCATGGACCTTCAATTAGCTTTAACATCTGAAAACGGAGATTCAGCAGATTGCAACAGAACTGTGAGATGAATTATTTGTTTTTCAAGTAGAATTATAGAAAAATAAAGTCCTAGAGTAGGGCCTAATATTAGACCGTCTGTGTGGAATGGGCTTGGTTGCTCTTTTTTTCCGAATGCATATGTGACAGAATTTTGCTTACACTCCTGATAACAGTGGCGAGTGCAGCGAGAAGCTTTTCGAAGCTCAAACTCATAAAAACATGTCTTCGTTATACCATGTCTCAGGATAGTTTGGTTGGTTTAGTTTCAATATCTATAAAGAAAAAAAATTGCAGAAGATTTTGATCTGACCGAAGTAATTGAAGAGTTTGCTTCTGCAAAAGCTAGAAAAGCATATTTTTCTTGAATTCTCTTCAATCTTAATAAACATGACGTTTCATTTTTTTTCATTACTTTTTTAACTTAGCACAAAAATTTCCTAAAATACACTTCATATACTTAAAACTCTTTTAACTTTTATAAAGTTTCCAAATTTTAAAAATTTGTTACGAAGAATGAAGACCAGTAATAAAAACTATAAATATATCATATTTTTATTTTCATAATTTGGATTTACTTTAAAAATAAATAGAATTTCTATAGAGTTTTCTTACAAAAAGGTGGCATTTGTCCTTGCCTATATCACAAAAATGTCTAAGGCCGGCACTGCGTTGTTGTTACATTTTAAAGCAAGGGGGTAATTCACTCCTGGTCAATACCCTGGCGAATAACTGATAACTTTCCGTTAATTATCTATACAACATAAGTACTAATATAACTGGCTGAAACATTCCAGGATAAATATATTCCGCCATTTTGAAGGAGAACATATAGGTATGCGACCACCTGTCCGAAACTCCTGTAACTAGACCTCGCGAATTCCGTCGCTGTTTCGCTGCAATGTCATATTTATCAAAATATTCAATAAGCTCGGAATTCCGCAGGTCATAAAACTAAACGGCTTAGAAACATTGATCTAAATAGCAGGGTTGTTAACAATACTCTTAAATTGTATCGTCAATACCGATACCAATACTTCATTAAAATAGTATCGCCAATAATTAAAACAAATACTCAAGTAAAAATGTATTGCCAAATCGATACCAATACAATACCAATACTTTTGAGAACAACAAAATATTTTAATTTTCAAAAAAGTTAAAACAATAAAATACAATGTCAAAGCACAATTTTTAGGCCAATCACTTCACCACTTGGCAGCACGTAAGAAGACCATCATTTCAAATGATCATTGGTTAGCCTTGAACGTAATGGCATTAAAAACACGCCCACCCAAAGAAAACAGGCGTTCAACTGCAGCACTAGCCGGAAGTCCAGTGTTCAGTTGCAGGTATAGTTTCTTACTTGGGTAGGCTGCTAATGACAGCGTTTCTGGTAATTTATCTTCAAGATATCTGTGTCTACTTCAGCAGAACTGTTGCTATTAAGCAACTCGTCCTGCTCCATCCGCCGTGCAGTAAAACAAGCAAAAAATCTGTAGATTCGGATATCGGTACTGCTGACTGTACTGAAGCTGTACCATCCTGCTGAGTAAGTTGAATTGAACTAAAATTCTCAGTGCACTGCACGAACGCTTTAAGGTTTATACAACTTCAGCCTTGTGATCCAAGCTGTCAATCCAGTTGGTCTTTAAATTCTTTGGATTGACAACTGCTGCCAGTTTTGCCTCTGGGTCAGAAAATATATAATCGAATCGCGCATTAATTCCATCAATAACAGCTCTGGCAAGGTGTTCACACACCGTGAGAGGGTGTTTATGTCGCACAATCATTTCCTGTAGTTGGCCTTTATAATGGTTAGTGTGGCAAGTAAATAGCCAAAGCCAATTTATTTTCCTTGTAAAATGTCCAGTCCACGACACAATGGAGCAAATACTTCAATGTATTCTGCTATGAATATTTTCTGCTTCGGATTCAGTCTCAAACAACATATCAAGTTTAACTTCTTAATTCTGGATTGGATAGTAAGCAATGTATTTTTGCAACAGAATCGTAAGTGGAATTCCACCGAGTGTCACCGGGAGTAACGAGATACGTGCCAATTGCCGCTTTGATTGCATCTGCAGCCAAAGATGAGCAATTTTGATTGTTCCAGATAGCTACTAACTTTGCAAATGTTGACACTGACAACCGTTTGGTTACTTGTAGTACTTTAGCATCACGCGTAACAACAAGATTTAACAAGTGGCATGCACATTTACGATGTGGTGGTAGCTGGTAAAAATATGTTCATGTTCGTCATCATTAACACATTCAGTAAATCACTAATTTGTTCAAATTCCATATCCACATTTTCATCATCCTGTTGCTCCTGACTGTGATCTTCATTTAAATCCACATTGTTTATACTTAAGTTCATCATTTCATCTTTATTCAGTCCAAAACAGCGAATTGCTTTTAAAAAATTTGATCCGCTGTCTGTTACAGTGAAAGAAAGTTTGTCACTTATTTCATATTCTCTGTTGATTGCTTCTAGTGTTTTTGGCAATTAAACCATAGGTATGTCGGCCAACTATTCTACGCACGGCCAAGCAGCAGCCTTTTCGCTCAAGTGACTCAGGTTCTAACCAATGCACAGTAACACCAATAAAACTTCTTCGTCTGGACGTCCAGCAATCGGCAGTTGTGCACAGACAGTATTAATTGAAGCCAACTTTATCTTTCAGCTGCTGCCTACGAAGTTCAAATCTATGTTCCAATTGTTTTGTCAATGTTTGTCGACAGCGAGGCATCATTTGTCTATTAATTAACGTTCTGAAACTAGCGGTGTCGATATGATGGAAAGGCAAGACTGAATCAATTAGATAATCCATAACCCATTCATCTAATAACTGCTGAGGGACGGGCTGGCAAAATGTAATCTTGGCTTGTTTCAATGCTGGTCCATTGCAATGAGAACTACCACCAGTGTCATCATCGTCGTTATTGTTACTTCCACTATTATTTTCAGTTGAGTGTCTCTCTTTTCGTATCAATGTTTCATGAATTATATTACAAGCCATCTCAAACTTGGTAAGTAATGCTCCATGACGTCTCTGTGAAACAATAATAATAATCCAAGTACTGTATTTGTACAGTGTCACAACTTATCCATAAATAACATATTAAAGTTATTATTGACCTTCAAGTAATAAATAATGAGAAATATATTAAGCTAACTTATCTTTGTAAATTCTAACGTTCTAGTTGTTTAAGGTTTTAAAACCTTATTTATATTATTCATTTATTTAAAATTTACCCTTATATGCTTCTTCAAATTTTGTCTTGACTGGTTATAGCACGATAAAGACTTGTTAGTCAATCCGGGCGGGCAGTGTAAGCATTTATACAGTGAATTGCCCCTTTTTTTCAGCTGGTCCCAGGTATTTGAAAAAATCGGTAGGAATATTAATTGTCTCTTTTGCCATGACTACTTACAGATGACTGAGTGCAACGACTAGTGCGTACCTCAATGTTTTAAATGCGATAAAATATACAACTAGGGGAGCGACCGATAAGCCTTTTTACCGATAGTCCGATACCGATATTTTCTTTAATCAACAAAAATGCCAAACACGTGTTATTCTCGTGCTGTATAGTTCCCGATATAATGACGTATGTCAACCCATGTTCACCCCTTCTCTGTCATATTTTTTGTAACACTTCGCCCACACATAAGTCTTGTTTACCCCCCTACCCCGCCCCCCAACTTCCCATACTAAAAAAAAAAATAGACACAGATGTTCACTAATTGTTTCATTCAAGGTCATAGAATTAAGAAATGCCAATCCTATTGTTTCAAGGTCATATCGCTGATGTAATGTTATGTATACGTGACAATTTCTGTGTACGGGTTTTTTTTTCCTTTTTTTTTAAATCTTGTCTGATCTGGTTATAGAATTGTGTTATTTACTGGATTTTTTTCTGCATCTCTGTAACAACTGTTACTATAACCAAATATAATTCAAAGAAAGAATGTATAATGTTGACACATGAAAGAACAACAGAAGATGAAACAATGAAAAATGAAAGCCGACAGATCAATAAAATAATTTTACTTTGAACGTTTGAAAATTGCCATGGTTGCATCAAAGAGTTTCATTTACAAGATATTTTTATTTGTTAATTTTCATGTATTTACATTCAATTAATTGTTACTAACCACCTATAATTTTATTGTTTGTTGAACTCAGCATATAATTTAATAATATAATATGTGTTAATTAAATGATATTGTTTTATTACACAGTTTTCAATTTTAATTACATCATGCAGTTTTAGAATTTAATACCATTCAATTAATTATTTTTAATGAAATGTAGTAAACACTAAAATAATAAATTAATAAATAAAAACAATATATAGATATAAATAAGTTACTGATAGATCGATAAAAAAAGAAATAAAGTTTTCTTTTTTCTGTTGTTCATTGAAACATTGAACAAATAGTTGATAGAAAGAAAGTAAACGAATGACAGACTATAAGAATAACATTTATAGACATAGGCGCGCAAAGCAAGAACTTCAAAAGAAAATTTATTTTTTCCTTCAACTCGCCGACCGTGGTTGTATTATGGGAAGGTGGGTGGTGTTAGTATTGGTGGGGGTTGTTGACTATGATGACTAGTAGTGATTTAATGTATGTAGCCTTAGATTACTCTTAAAACAAGGCATTAAAATCGCTATTGTTTTTTCTGCAAATAGCTAATAGTGGCAATAGAAAATTATTGGTATCGAGTATCGAAAATTGTTCGTTTAAAATGTATCGGCGATACACAAATCAATACTTATTACAAAAAGGATCGGCAATACAGCAACCAATACTAAAAAAAGTATCGCCGATAATGTATTGGCCGATAGTGATACTTCGATACTAACAACCCTGCTGAATAGACAATAATCTACATTAATATTTAGAATGTCATTGCACGAAACTTACACGGAATGAGCGAGTGTCTTAAATATCAATATCTCGTAGCGGTGGTGGCTTACACTACTTCTTCGCCTTGGTAAGCAAACAAAGCCTAATTGACTGCTTAGAAATATCGACTCAAACTTTTAAAATAAATGTGCATTCTGTAATGTAAGCACGTAAACAACTTAAGACATACATCTTAAGAAGAAAACTTAAACTGCGTGGAGAATTAGAAGAATGTTCGCTCGACAAATAGTGTATCTATGTATGTTTATAAAGCACTATACTAATCGTTCATGCAGGACATTGATGTATTTCTAAAAATAATTTCATATGTTGATGTATTTCTGCAAATAATTTCATATGTTGATGTATTTCTGCAAATAATTTCATATGTTGATGTATTTCTGCAAATAATTTGATATGTTGATGTATTTCTGCAAATAATTTGATATATTGATGTATTTCTGCAAATAATTTCATATGTTAGTGCAGGTCTCAAAGTGTGGATCAATTATTGGTCGCGAACTGATTTCAAGTGGCTGCCAAGACTTTTGATGATTTTTTAAATCAATAATTTATACAATAAATTTTAGCACTTCTTGCTGATCCTCTTCCTCTAATTTTCTTGGGTAGCAAAAAACCAAAAACTGTCTTTATGTCAGTCATAAATCGGACAAGTTTTATAACTAAAGTGCAAGTGAAACGCACTTATTATGGTTTAGCATCTATTTCATACATATTCAGCCAAATTAGAACTAAAGTATTTAAGTGATTGATTTCTTCATTGATTCACAAATATTTTCAAAATACTTTTGTCTAATATATAAATATGGAATGTGTGAAGGACAAACAAGCTGTTGATATTATATTTGAAAAATATAAATAAATATGGATTCTAGATTATGAATATAACAAATGAAACTAACATCATTTCACATGAACATGACAACTGTACGTAACATATTTTCAGCAAACTATTATCACAGATTATGAACATGACAACTGCACGTAACATATTTTCAGCAAACTATTACCACAGATTATGAACATGACAACTGTACGTAACATATTTTCAGCAAACTATTATCACAGATTATGAACATGACAACTGCACGTAACATATTTTCAGCAAACTATTACCACAGATTATGAACATGACAACTGCACGTAGTATATTTTCAGCAAACTATTATCACAGATTATGAACATGACAACTGCACGTAACATATTTTCAGCAAACTATTATCACAGATTATGAACATGACAACTGCACGTAACATATTTTCGAAACTATTATCAACAGATTATGAACATGACAACTGAACGTAACATATTTTCTTATGAACTTAAGAACTGAGTCTTTATTGGAATATATTTTCACCAGATTATGAACATATCAACTGGAACCAGCTTGAGCAAAAAACTTACTGACTTGTTGTATCTGGCGACATCAAGTCAAAAATGAAACCTCGTCTGTTAGATCTACCTCAGGAGATGTTACTGGTAAATATAAATTGTTCATTTCACTGCATCAAGACTATTAACTGTAATATCTATTTTATAATTAATGTATTAAGTCGATTAACTGTAATATCTATTTTATAATTAATGTATTAAGTCGATTAACTGTAATATCTATTTTATAATGACTATATTACGACCACTAAAATTATTATCTATGAGTATCAAAGCAAATAAACCTCAATATACGATTATATTAGTATCAACTACCAACAATCCTACCATCTATGTTGGTATCTAAACCATCAGCAATACTAAGTATGTCATTACCACTGACCAGCAGCAGTACTAAGTATGTCATTACCACTGACCAGCAGCAGTACTAAGTATGTCACTACCGACCAGCAGCAGTACTAAGTATGTCATTACCACTGACCAGCAGCAGTACTAAGTATGTCATTACCACTGACCAGCAGCAGTACTAAGTATGTCATTACCATTCACCAGCAGCAGTACTAAGTATGTTAGGACCATTCACCAGCAGCAGTACTAAGTATGTTAGGACCATTCACCAGCAGCAGTACTAAGTATTTAGTACCATTCATACAGCAGTACTAAGTATGTTAGTACCATTCACCAGCAGCAGTACTGCTAAGTATGTTAGTACCATTCACCAGCAGCAGTACTAAGTATGTTAGTACCATTCACCAGCAGCAGTACTAAGTATTTAGTACCATTCACAAGCAGCATTACTAAGTATTTAGTACCATTAACCAGCAGCAGTACTAAGTATGTTAGTACCTCTTCACCAGCAGCAGTACTAAGTATTTAGTACCATTCACCAGCAGCAGTAATTAAGTATGTTAGGACCATTCACCAGCAGCAGTACTAAGTATGTTAGGACCATTCACTCAGCAGCAGTACTAAGTATTTAGTACCATCTACAAGCAGCAGTACTAAGTATGTTAGTACCCTTCACCAGCAGCAGTACTAAGCATTTAGTACCATTCACAAGCAGCAGTACTAAGTATGTTAGTACCCTTCACCAGCAGCAGTACTAAGTATGTTAGTACCATTCACTCAGCAGCAGTACTAAGTATGTTAGTACCATTCACCAGCAGCATTACTAAGTATTTAGTACCATTCACCAGCAGCAGTACTAAGTGTGTTAGTACCTCTTCACCAGCAGCAGTACTAAGTATTTAGTACCATTCACCAGCAGCAGTACTAAGTATGTTAGGACCATTCACCAGCAGCAGTACTGTATGTTATAATTCATTCACCAGCAGCAGTACTAAGTATTTAGTACCATTCACCAGCAGTACTAAGTATTTAGTACCATTCACAAGCAGCAGTACTAAGTATGTTAGTACCATTCACCAGCAGCAGTACTAAGTATGCTAGTACCATTCACCAGCAGCAGTACTAAGTATGTTAGTACCATTCACCAGCAGCAGTACTAAGTATTTAGTACCATTCACAAGCAGCAGTACTACGTTTTTTTGTCATTACTACACTGACCAGCAGCAATACTAAGTATGTTAGTACCATTCGCCAGCTGCAATATAAGGTTACATTTTATTAACATATTCTTATACATGTATTATATACTGTATGACTAATGTCTTGATTTATGAACGTATAAATAATCATCGTTTCTCACAGAACATTCTTCAGTATCTGCCTCTAGTTCACTAATGGCATGCAATTATTCAAACAAAGCTGAAGGAATTAATGTTACAACGTCACTTTAGATCGACACTTTAAAAATACTCTTGGTCTACTAACTAGTGAAGGTAAGATCTAATATGTGTAAGATCTGATACAGTGTTAGATTTGGTGCTAATATATGATCATCATCTAGTTAAGTTGTTAGAATTTAGAAACACTGCCAAGGGTAGGTCTCTCCTTTTACTCACCTTTCAGTGATTTCAAGTAGTATTGCTATAACCTGGCCTCCTGTCTATTCCTCAATGAACGCAAAACCACTTTTTCCATTACAGTCTCATCTCTGTGCTCCTCGGTCTCATCTCTGCGCTCCTTGGTCTCATCTCTGCGCTCCTCGGTCTCATCTCTGCGCTCCTTGGTCTCATCTCTGCGCTCCTTGGTCTCACTCTGCGCCTCGGTCTCATCTCTGCGCTCCTTGGTCTCATCTCTGCGCTCATCGGTCTCATTTCCTGTGCTCCTCCAATGCTATATTGTATTAAAGTATTGCACATGGTATTGTGGCATAAACATGACCAAACAAATTCAGTTTTCACTGTAGCCAGGACTAAGGACACACAAGACAGTTCATCCTTTCTTTGGCATAAATATTGGTCTTTGCTCCATTTATGACATTTGGAAAGCTAGCTAAAGATCCGGTGCTCAAACGCACGAATCCTTCTTTCTCAGAATATAGAGTCCCGGATTCTCATCCATAGAGAGGGTTGGGGATTACCAATGACATCATGTACATGGTTCTGAAGATCAGACTTATCAAGTCAAGGTAACCATATATCTGTTGTGACTAGTGCCAATCAGAGTTACATAGGATTCTTCCTTGGATATTGTTTACTCCAAGTAACGGAATTTTTCCACCACTTCCAGTCTTTCCCCTTTCCACCACTTCCAGTCTTTCCTTTCCACCACTTCAAGTCATTCCCCTTTTTACAACCAACAGTCTTTCTCCTTTCCACCACCACTAATCTTTCCCATTTCCACCACTTCCAGTCTTTCCCCTTTACACCAATTCCAGTCTTGCCCCTTTCCACCACTTCAAGTCTTTCCTCTTCCACCACTTCCAGTCTTTCCCTCCTTTTTACCACCACCAGTCTTTATACTCATGTCAACACTCTAGTTATACTCATGTCAACACTCTGTGTTACATTCATGCCAACACTCTAGTTATACTCATGTCAGCACTCTAGAATTTCCACCATTAAATAGGAAGTGGTACACATCGCCATCAAGCATCAATTCTCTTAGATTTTATAACCCACAATGGCACTGGTTTTATAGTGCCCTTTTCAAACCCGCCATGCCCAATAGTGCACCATGGAGAGAAAACTTTCAACATGACCTGAAAATATTTCCGGTCGAAAGTCGTGTGCTTTACCTCACGACCGTATGTACAGTCATTTTGTTTGAAATCGCCCGAAAATAAAATGATAAAGCTAAAAACATTTTTTTCAAACAACTGGCTCTGTATGTAAATTATTTGAATTATTTTCTATTTAAAAAAATTCTATATATTTTTCATAGCCTAATTGAATAAACCATTGCCCAATAAATCTCTTTTCATATTTTACAAAGATGTTTCTGTCAGCCAAGACATCGTTCCGAAAGAATTGCTGCATTTGATGCACCTCTGTTTCTCACCCACAACTCTGCCTGTACAAATGATGACCGGAAGTTCCTACTGTCACGAGAGAGTCCATTCTACCCAATGGAGTCTTTCCGACATTCACTGCTCACTTGGGTGGCTCAGGCCATCTCAGCCAAGGCTGGTATTTAGAGTGAATCACAATGTGGCCTCCATCTACTACCACATTTCAGATTACCAGAAGTTGAACCTGTTCAAGGATGTCTTAAGTTTCTACTCCTAGTTCATCCTTCAGCCTCTGGGGAAGTTGGGGGCCTTAGTATTTCCTGATATTATATGGAAGTCCATTCTGGCCACTCACTGCTCACTGCACATTGGTAAACCGGTGAATCTTCAAAACGTCTGGTATGATGGGTTCAGTGAGGAGCAGAATTTCTTTGAGCACCACTACTGTATGGAGATATTATGTGGTCAAACTGACACTCATTGGCTCAGATGTCAGCCATGATGATTCTCTTCAGACCTGATAAATATATAGTATGGACAGGGCTGGTGGCGTGTTTTCCAGGCTGCAAATTTGAAGAAACAGTGGGTATTGGCTGTTTTAGACACATCGTCTAGTGTTGAAACTACCGGTCTGATGTACAACTGTGATAGAGTCATTCCTTTTTCAAATATAGTATTAGAACAAAGCAACAACTGCCAGTGGAAAAAACAAAATTTTTACCCAGGACTGTGTTACCAACTCCACCAACAGCCACGAAAAGATTTAATTTCTAGTCTTCAGGAGACAGTTAAAACTTTAACTCAGAGTTTAAGTGAGCTTAACCCAGATGATCATTTCAATATGCTCTCCATTCTGGACACAAAGTATAATCTAAAAATGTTAACACAAAGGAGATTTACAATTTCATCTGACCTTCACTCTTAATTTAAACGGTTCTGTTGCTATTACCAGTGTTCATATTCAATCCAGTCTTCTTCAGCAGTTGGATAGTTTGTTCCGAGCAGAAGTTATGGATTACTTTGCTGATCCAGAAGCTCATGAAATTATTTGTCCCAACTGCTGTAAAAAGTGGTTCATATCACTATCCACCTTCTCATGTTGTGTCCAACAGTTGGAGTCTAGTTATCTTTTGCCTTTTGATGTCTGGCCTTACGTTCTCTTGCTGCCTTAGCAAAACTACAAGACTTTCAGAATGCATTTTTTCAAGCTTAACCCAATGTTTACGATCATTCCAATCTATTTCTTATGCATTATTCCCCTAAAGACCTATATATTTTGTAAATAATAAAGGTTATTATGTCTATAGCATTTTACAATTGTAAAAATAGGTATGTGTTTTTGTTGCTAATGATAAAGTATATGAGCAGTTGCTAAATATAAATGTACACCTATTTCTTTGTTTCATTAATAATCTTCAAGTCATGCATGAAAACTATTTATACATTTATTTATTTATTGAGCCTTAAAACCATAAGCTAACTTATATTTATGTTTGTACACATCAGGGCGAGGGGGTGTTAAACACATTCCCTCCGCCATTACAATCATGAATTTGAATTAGCTTTTTTATTTTATTCCGGCAATTAGTGGGTCTTCATTTCAATTCTAACATCACTAAGCATTAGGCAAACCTATATCTTTTCTAGCATCATTACATTAGGTAAACTTATATCTCTGTCATTTGTTTGTACACGGCGGGCCATCTGTCACCAGGGTAAAGTCTGAGGTTGTCATCATAGGGTTATATTTATGATGTGTATATATTTATATATGTCACAGGGGAATATGTTGTCTGTATAGTGATAGAAATATGATATATTTCATCTCATCAATACAGCTGGTATTTTGTTACATTCCTGAAAAATTGTTATTAAATGGTAGCTGTTTATAGCTTTGTGTTAATGCTGCATTCATTTTGTTGATTGTTAAATAATATTTGTAAATTATATTGCAATTGAATAAATAAAATAACACAGTGCGTTTAAAAATGCGAAACAAATCAAACAAAAGCAACAATATGAGCAATTGTACGATGTAGCCTATAGAGCAATTGTACGATGTAGCCTAGAGCAATTCGTATGATGTAGCCTATAGAGTAATTGTAGGATATAGCTTATAGAGCAATTGTACGGTGTAGCCTATAGAGCAATTGTACGATGTAGCCTATAGAGCCATTGTACGATGTAGCCTATAGAGCAGTTGTACGATGTAGCCTATAGAGCAGTTGTATGATGTAGCATATAGAGCAATTGTATGATGTAGCCTATAGAGCAATTGTGATGTAGCCTATAGAGCAATTGTATGATGTAGCCTATAGAGCAATTGTACGATGTAGCCTATAGAGCAGTTGTACGATGTAGCCTATAGAGCAATTGTACGATGTAGCCTATAGAGCAATTGTATGATGTAGCCTATAGAGCAATTGTACGGTGTAGCCTATAGAGCAATTGTATGATATAGCCTATAGAGCAATTGTATGATATAGCCTATAGAGCAATTGTATGATGTAGCCTATAGAGCAATTGTATGATGTATTTAAAAACAAATATATTAATAGGATGAAAATATAAGTTTCATCTAGGTGGGAGTAAAGCCTCTATTAAAATTTTTATTTGCATCATCTGTACTAACTAGTTATCAAAGGCGCCCGGTACCTGGACCGGCGAGTAGGCACACAGTTGGAGTTGAAATGGTGATATATATTTTAGCGCGTTAACAATCAGTCTATATACTTGCAGTGGCCCCAAGGACATGAACAGATTATTGTAGCCAAAATACATTTGAGAATAGGGACACCTAATAATAAATCAAATAAAGTTCATATGTTAAATAGTTCCTCCCAAAGAAAATAATCCTCACTATGGGTAAACATAAACAACAACTCTTAAAAATCATATCTCTTCATAATATTTTAATGGACTCCTTTCCAAACAGTTATTCATTTAATGTTTTATGATGTTCAACATGGCGTATTTAAAAAAAAAAGAGAGACGGAGTGAGTGCTTGTGTTAAGCAAAACGCTACATGTTTAACAGGTGGTTTATTTACTGTTATACACATTGTAGCATAGTACAATTAACTAAGAAAAAAATTGCTGACCCGGCAGTGCAGAATCTAAGGATTTAGGGGCCCGGTGGGCTTGGCCCCTTTTGGGGGCTGCCCTCGCATTTTGACATGGGATAATTTTTTGACGCTTCTCAAGCTTGGTCACGAGAAGATATAATTGTTGTGTAGCTTTTAGCTGACCTTCAATTAAAAACATAGTATTCCATCAATGCAGTTGAGGCCGCAGACGCAGAAAACATTAGGCCTCTTAAAAAGAAAGACATATCAAAGCTTTCAACATTATAGTTCTGTGAAGCCAATCCGAACCAAGGGATTTTAGGCATCTTCGGGAGCCACTACATTTTGACATGAGATAATGTACTTAATATTTAGTTTAAAAAATATTTTGGGGGCCCTCCTCAAACTGGGCCCCCTCCATACACCCTCTGTGTGAAGCCCCCATCATAAATGGGTTAGTTTGCATTGTAAACGTTGTGTACGGCGCTACTCAAACTCAAACCCTTATTCAATTCATTCATGTGACGTAATAGTAAAAAAATGAAAAAAATGACTTATTTTAGGTTAGTAATAAAGGGAAATAATTGTACATTAGAAATAGACATATTTTAGAAATAATAACAATTTAAACAATATAAATATTACATTATATTGAGGTATCCATAATTTTGGTTTAAAATTTAGATTGTGGAACATACCACAGAATATTAATTGAACGATTTCTGCAAATATTTCTTTTATGATCGCTTCTCATTTAATAACAAATTGAACACCAAAGATTTATTACGTTACTGTGAGATATACATAGGCCTATGGAACCACTTTTCGGTTTAACGCCGCAACGTTCATATATACAAAGAGATTCGGAGAGTATCACAGAATATTTTGGTATTTTGTGATCTCTTCCTTCCTGCTGGCAATGGCGGCGTTAAAAAAAAAGAGTATCACAAAATATTTTAGCATGATATTTAGTGAACTCTCCTTCCTGGTCTGAGAGACATACCATGATCCACGGGGATGGATCATAGGGTTCTCTAGTCAGGAAAACCCATTACTTTCGAGGGTGGTGGCATTGTGGTCAATGAGGACTATCCGAGACCGCAGTATTCACAGCTGGCGGTGTTGACGGATGTGGTCGGCACACAACACCCTTCCACTCTGTCCCACTCAAGCACACCTGCGCAGCCTGCCATTTCGGGCTGAGGGTACAGGCACACTACACCCTCCCTTCTGTCCGAGTGGCAGGAAATTCTCAAGTTCCTTGCCATTCTGGCCGATCGGCAGTACACACACCCAAGGTCTGGCCAGTTTGGGCAAGGATAAAACCCATCTTTCTGCCATCCCCCTGCAGATGATAGCGGGCACATTCACCCCGCCGCTCTGTAGGCATGGCAGACGTGCATCAGCGCCGCCAACAGTGCTGGTGTGGTAGGCACACTACACCCTACCATGCTGGCAATGGCGGCGTTAAAAAAAAAATTATTAAAAAAAAAAAAAAAGAGATGGGACGTTTACGCTTTTTTTCGTTAATTAGAGTTTTCATTTTAATTTTTTAATTTTATTTTTTTTATTCTTTTATTTATTATAGTTTTTTATTGTATAAAAATGGTTAAAATAATAAAAAAACCATGTTAAAATTAAAAAAATATAAAGTTTTATTATAAAAAATACTTTGAAAACATCGTAAGGAGACGTGTTTGTCCGCCATGTTTGGAAATTTCTCGAAGCACATGTTGAATAACTCGACTCGAAAATCTTTGTTCCTTGCATGAAAAAAAGCTCTAGTAACATCAAAATTATATTAAAATGTCTGTTAAGGATTCCTCTTTCGAATGGATTACTGATGAGGACTATTTTTGGTCAGAAAAGAAAAATATTGCTCCAAATGTTCAACATGCTTCCTGTCCGACTTAGTAAGTTTTTTGCCCAACGGAATTTTTTTACATTTCAATGTATTTTTACAATTTAGAAGTGGAAATTTATAATTCTAGACATATTTTATATTATGTGGGCTAATTTTATGATTATTTCAATAGTTAATATGTGTTATATTTCACATTTTGGCCTAAAAAATAAAAAATAATTGATGGCTTTTTTTTACTTCAGCTTGTTTACATAATCAGCTGATTGAACAGCTAAATTTATTAAATCAATACCTACTTATAACCATTATGCTACAAATTATTACTTGTACACCCCTATACAGTTTCTAATTAACTGATAATTTATTTTAGTTTTATATATAATTATAAGTTATATATATTTATTATTTCAGTATAAACAATGTAAACAAGTCCCTTGCTGAAGGTATGATTCTACTGATGTTGATATTGGCTGACCCTCAGATAAGATTCTTAATATTCAGATCATCCTGAAAGCCTGGGCTACATGATATAAAGTTAACTACAACAGGTTAGTATGCATTTTTTAAAGAACAAAAAATGTGTTCTGTTATAAAATTGAAATGAGGTGAACTAGTCATCTGCATTTTCTTTTCCCTCTTCATTTATTTACAGATATTCAGATTTCTTGACAGCACAGATTATCCAGTAGCAATTCTTATTTGTAACATTTTTGCATTTATAGTTTATGTATAATATATATATGTATATATATATATATATGTATATATATATATATATGTATAAATATAAACTATTTTATGTGTATGATTATTTAATGAATTGATTTTATTTATTTTAGGTACATTCTTCAAACTATTTTGCACTCAAAGACCTGATGTGACAACACCAACAACTAGGCTGTACAGGTGAGGAACAATGAGAAATCTTTTCAATATTGGATAGGCATTTTAAAATCATGGGAGGAAGAATGGATGTTAGTAGGTTCTAGTTATGGGTATATGTATAATCTTGAGGCTTATACTGGAATGAGTTAGATAAAAATAAGAATGCTCAGAATTGGTTAGCTTATAATGTAGTAATGGGATTGTAAATCTATTGTGGGATAATGGTATAGGATTTATGTGGATACTATTTTTTTGGAACTGTTGAAACGGAAAAAAATTACCTTATTCTATAAATTTAAGCTACTTGAATCTTTAATGTGGTTTGATAATAATATCTTGTTTTGAAATATTTTTTTGTCTATATTTATATGCCTTTAAATATTCTGTATGCATTTAAAACATTGTTTTAGCATAAAATATCTTAAAGTAATAAATTAATAAGTTGTTTTTTATTCTGCGCAAAAAGAAAATGGTTTCACTTAGCATGTCTTTATATAAGTTCACTGCCAAAATTTATCTTTAGGGATTTGTTTGATTTTTTTATAGATTGTTTTAGATTTATTGTACATATACTTCAATACTTTTCATTATATCTTTGTACAAAAATTGTTCTTCATTGTTTGAGTGTACTAAAATTGTAAAAAAAAACAAAAAAAACAATTGTTACATTTTATCCATATATGATTAAAAAATTGTGCAGCATATGTGTAAATAAAATACTTATATAGATTGCTCATCTATTTCTGATAAATTTGATATATAATTTGGCACATTTATAGCTTTTAAAAAAGTTAGGGAAGACACTGATTTTTCTTAAAAAAATTCAGTGTATGCATAAACAAAAACTTATATAATTTTGTATTTTACTACTCAATTTTGTTTCATGTTTGCATATTTTGTGTAATATATGTGGTGAAATGAAAATAAACTTCAATAGCACTAAATTTGTGTATAGATTTTTTTCTTTATAGCCTTTGTGAGAGTGTGTGAAAGTTGCTTTGAACAAAAAAAGAAAATTTCACCTCAAGTTCATTAAATAAAATAAATAATGATCTAATTTACAATTAATTACCATATCTATAAAGCCCATTCATTTCTGATTAATTTGATATATAACATATCATAAATAACTTACACTAATATAAAAAAGATATGAAATATAAAGGTAACCCAATTTCGGGTAAATAACCTTGAAAAATCAAAGAACGATTAAGTGTTGGGGTTTGTTTCGGAGAGTATCACAAAATATTTTGGCATGATTTTGAGTTACCTCTCCTAAGCTCAAGCCTACCCTTTTGGTAATTGAGGCGGACGAAAACAGATACATTGTGATTGCCATTTGGCATTCACGATCTTACCTGCCGTATGTTAGTGTACGGTGTTTTGTCACCTCGGTATTCAAACATATGGCTGGTCCAATGTCAATTCTGGCAGCCATGTAGGAGACTATTCTTACTGGCTGGCTCGTTGGTAGCCGGATCATGCATGTTAAGAAGAAAAACAGTCAATGTTTCTGCCATCTTTGAATTGTTTATGCTGCCATGTTGGATGACAGACGAAGTCGCGATGACAGACACCGGAACACATGATGTAAAATTTGTATTATAGATGTGTCCTGAAAATTGGTTAACACGGTAACATTGAAACAATACGACACGGCGAAACATGTTGCTGCCGGATAGCTAGGATTATCCAGCCGATAGGGAGAATTATACGGTCGATAGCTAGGATGGAAGGTTTTACTGAATTCACTTTTGTAAACATTTTGTTATAATGACATAAATTAAATACAGTGGTACCTTGACATACGACTGCCCTAACATACGAGATATTTTAGATACGAGATGTCGAGCGAGCGACGTTCTACTTTGTGACGAGAAAAATTTGAGATACGAGCGGATTGGCCGGCTGCACACGACCCAGTTTACCGCGCCTCGTGCATCTCGCATTTTCCCGCTCACTCGGTGTGCTTGTTTGCCTCGCTGTCGAAGTATCTTTGATAAGTTGTGCTCGGATTTTTGTGCTGTTTGTATTAAACGGTACTTTATCACATTTCTTTGTATTACCTTGGGTCCTAAGAAAATGAGTGGGAAAGGTTTTAAGCTCAGACAAAGCGTGAAATCATAGGGCGTTGAAATAATTTCTAAGTTCCTGCACCTATCTTCTCCACCCTACACCTCCACTAGTATCTTTCGTTAGATCAACTCGACTATTTTCCAAGTAAATACACATTAAAATATTGTGTCACAGTTGATGTTCTAGCGGAGATATGACCAAACTGTGTCAGAGCCGTAGCGAGTTTAACTTCTGCGCCCGGGGCACAATACCTTTTTTTTGCGCCCCCATCTGAAAACCATATAATATTATATGCGGAATAAATTTTATGCCCCTTGTGAGTAGCGCCCGGGCATGATGCCCCCCCGCCCACCCCCTCGCAATATTCCTTTCCTTATTGCAATCTTGGATTAAACATCTGCTTTAACAAACAAAGTATTTAAAGTGTAATACGTAAAATAAATTAAAAGGCTATGTTCCACGACTTCTAGAAAGCGGGAACCCCTGAGATAAAATTACAAAAAGACTATTTTCGATAATCATTATCTTACAAAGATGTTACATGCAGAAAATTGGCAGGAATGTAAATTCTCTTCGCGGCATAGTAAAAATTGAACATACTAAATATACATCACATATTGAATATACTAAATGTAATTCACATATTGAACGTACTAAATTATCAAATATTGAGTATACTAAATGTACTTCAAATATTGAATATACTAAATGTACATCAAATATTGTACATGCTAAATGTACATCAAATACTGTACATACTAAATGTACATCAAATATATCTATATATATATATATATATATATATATATATATATATATATATATATGAATACGTAGCTAGCTATTGTGGCGCCCTATGAGTGTTACATTTTTTTTTCCTAATCTGAAAAGTGTACAAACATTTACATTGCTCTTTCTGCGCCCCGTCCAAGTTCGACACTTTGTGCGGCCCCAAAACCCACATATATATATATATATATATATATATATATATATATATATATATATATATATATATATTATCAAGTGCGAATAAGATGAGAGGAGTATTGTACTTGCTTTCATCCTTTCGTCATAACATTAACATTTTTGCTGCAGCTCGCTGTTTGAGATCCACCCCACCTGTACATCTAGATAAATGTGTCACAGCTCGCTGTTTGAGATCCACCCCACCTAGTACATCTAGATAAAATGTGTCACAGGTTGCTGTTTGAGATACCTCCCACCTAGTACATCTAGATAAATGTGTCACAGGTCGCTGTTTGAGATCCACTAGCATATCAAAAGGTCATCGACTGCTTAATAAACTGAAGATAATTAAATTGTGTCGGTTCTGCACCAGCTGTTGTACTGATCCAAAGGTACAACTAATGATATTACTTTTATTGATCTTAAGTCTATGCCATGAAAAATGTACAACAATGACGCTATTCAGAGCGTCATCATGGGTTATTTTTATGTAACATTTCAAGATGCGTTAAGTTCAGAAAAATAACAACAACATATTTAATACATTTAGCAGTGAAGATACTGATGTACTCATATTAAATGGTTACCACCTCATTATGAATCCAGTAGTTGATACTCATACTGTGGGCCTCCCACTTTATTATGAATACAGTTGTTGATAATAAGGTCATTTCTTAATAAATGTATAAAAATGTTTGGTTTGGTTAATTTTTTTATTAAACAACAACAATAAAACATAATTAACTAACAAATTAATAATAATTATAGGTTTAGCTATGGAAAGAAATCAACAACTATTGAAAGATAATCTCAATCAATGTGACTTCCATCAAACAATTATTAGTTACCATGGAAACAATGGAGTACAAGTCATATTTGACCTTCATAAGCTATTGATTTGGTTTGAGTTTTATTTGGGCCAAGATTCACACTTGTAACATTCAAATCAATATTTGTGTGCACTGAAGACAATGTGCCCAAATAAAATTATCATAAATGACAAACAAACTTTGTCATCTGGTTTGACAAGCGAGTAATAAGATATTGTGCAACATAAATAAATGTCTATTGAAACATTTCGGAAGTTTTTCATGTCAAGTTATTTGCTTATTATACAGTTGACGTGACTTGGTCAAGGGGCAAATGATCAGGTCAAGCTGTGTAAAATAGTTAAAGTGTAAAATAGTTAAAGTGTAAAATAGTTAAAGTGTAAAATAGTTAAAGTGTAAAATAGTTAAAGTGTAAAATAGTTAAAGTGTAAAATAGTTAAAGTGTAAAATATTTAAAGTGTAAAATATTATTGTTTAAAATAGTTATATTGTAAAATAGTTATAGTGTAAAATATTATTGTTTAAAATAGTTATAGTAATGAGCAATAGGTAGTATGACTAGGCCTGCGGAGCCGCCAAATATTTTTCCGGCTCCGGGCTCCCACAAATTTGACGGCTCCGGCTCCCTATTAAGATAGTATCACACGAGACAAACATTTTTGTAATTGCGCCACGCAAACATGCCGCTGATAAAAAGTTATGCAAATTTTGTCGCGTTTACCCCCATAGCCTGGCCCTTGCTGTAGAATGCCTGACCCCTGCGGTAGAATTTTCACGCTACGCTGCCCCATAGTCAGGAACTTGAAAAATATACGCATGTCGGTTTTACTAAAAACAAACCATTTCAGTGCATCCAGAATTATGCAGCGACCGATAATCGGATAGGTAATGGTATCGGACCGATATTGGCACTATCGGTTATCGGATCGGCCGATTTTTGTAGGGAGCGATCGATAGTCGGACCGATATTGCCACTATGGGTTTTATATCTCATATGTGCCTTTTCTTCCTAAAATAATAATATAGCAAGAAAGTAATCGCTCCCTTATCATTAACGCGGTTTTTTATTACCCCCCCCCCGCCCAACCCAGTTTCATTTTAGACACAGCAGCACAAACGTCACTTACCAACAGGGTCGGTGAGAAGGACAAATTTTACTTTTAATCTTCTTTGAAGATTTTGCTTTGCGCTTCTATGTCTATAAATGTTACTCTTATATTTTTTCATTCACTTACTTTCTTACTATCAACTAGTCGTTAAATGTTTTAGTGAACAACAGAAAAGAAAATTGTATTGTAAAATGACACTCTTTGATGTTAGCGCATGCAATTCAAAGCAAAATTTTGATCGGTCGGCTTTCATTTTTTATCTTCGTGTGTCAACTTTAAAAATTCTTTCTTTCGTTTCATTTTGGTTATAGCAACAGTTGTATCAGCTAAGAGGCGTGAGTGTTTGCCGGTTTAACTCTTAGAAAAAAATCTTTTGATGTTTTTATTGCTATGTACAAAGCAACGAAAATATGCCTACCATCATATCGACATCGCTAGTTTCAGAACGTTAATTAATTAATAGACTTGCCAGGCACAAACATGCCTAGCTGTCGACAAACATTGACAAAACAATTGAAACATAGATTTTAACTTCGTAGGCAGCAGTTGAAAGATAAGTTGGTTTCAATTAATACTATATTTACAACTGCCGATTGCTGAACGTCCATACGAAGTTTTATTGGTGTTACATTACATTGGTTAGAACGTGGGTTATTCTCTTATGATAGCTGAATCCCAGGATAGGTCCTGGAAATTTTCTTTCTCCGGGATATTGTTGGGTAAATAAAAGGAGGCTGGGAAAGGTACCACCCCCACACAATCCCATACAATAGCCGTGGCTACAGAATTATAATTATAAACGGGTTCATTATACGTTCAACAATACGCTATAGTACTTTCACCAGTACACTGCAGTATATAATGTTAACTAGTGAATGAAAGTTTTCTCTTTTTACACTGACAGGGAATGGAGCTTGAGGTTAACTTGTCGAAGGGCTAAATAAACAAAACATCTTCATCATATATTACAGGTGGGGCTTCAGTCGACATACCTGGGGAGAGGACGTAAAAGGAACTACGACAGGGTGGGGGTGGTAGATCTACTCAATAAGTGAATGACCTTAAACTTCAAATGGCTGAGTGAGATTCTGTTATTTATCGATTTGGTGAACTTTCCGCATTTGGTCAAATTAACGCATTTAAGTGTCGCGCTGTAAATTTTAATCGCAATTTTTGGGCGCGTTAATCGCAAATTAATGCAGTTTAATCAGCACCCCTAATAAATACATTTTAACTTTTTTAGTTTGGCATTAATTATTTACAACTTTATTCACTTTTCTGTTTGTGAACAAGTAAAAAGTAAAAAAAACAACAAATTGTTTGTTATAAGTTTAATTTTAAACAATAAACATACAGATTTCTGAGATTATGCAGGCATGGTTTGTGTTTCTGACTTCGGTCTTTCGGTCTGTCTCAAATCTTTGTTTTTCCAATCTTCTAATCATCTGCATAACACCCTTTATCGGTATCGGACTATCGGTAAAAAGGCATATTGGTCGCTCCCTATCCAGAATCATATCATTATTTTCGACCGAGGTTTCACTAGTCGCCATTTTCATAAGTAATAAAATTGAACAAATAGATAGTGAGTACTGTATACATTTAATTAATCAACATCCTCATCACAGGTGAAGTAGAAGATTTGTAGGCCAGGTGGATGTGAGTACGGAAGTAGTGGGGAACGTTAAACAAATGCACGTGAGATCATTTACTCCATTAGTGGACGCTGGTCATTTGCACGCGCTGGGTAGAAACATAAATGTTTACAGAAGACGTCGGATCACAAGGAGGGTGGGTGGGTGGGGGGAGGATTTTTGCAATTTAATTCAGGGACTGGAAGTAGTTTTGCTGGCGCCGACAGAACGACTGGCCACTTATTTGACAAAAGGGAGAGAAAATGTAGACTTGCTGGTAAACTGACCATTACTGACCATTACAAGTTTGAACAAACAGTGGTCTAAAACAAAACAAATCTCTGTGCATTAGTGGTTAATGCGCAGTTGGTATTGGGGTGAGGGTAATTCAGTTTTAAGGGATAAACAGAACCGTTCATATGGATAGGTCTAGGCCCCCCTAGCCCCACAATGACCCATTTCCGGCCTTAAAGGGAGCCCCAATCGGAATTTGTATTTCGCCACACAGGGCGATCAGGACAGGGGCTTAATATTTGCAAGTGGTGGCGTTAGAAGTATTTCTCTTGAGCCACCCCCTCCCCAATAGTACTTTTTACTTTTAACTCCCCCACTTGAAAGGTAAGAATTGATCTGGTTATATAGATGTATAGATATAGTTCAGAAAAGGCCTAGCGTCAGTATCATAGACCAACCCCCCTCGCCTTTCCAGTGGGCTGCGGTAAAATTATCAAACGCTGACCGGTCCGTGGCGAAAAATGAAGGTTTAGGGACCACTGCCATAGACGTCATGATAACCATTATTCATGCACTCGGTCGATTAAAATATTAAAGACAGTTTTTTTTTCAAAGTGCCAATTCAAAAAATTGACTAAACTAATAGATTAATAATAATGATGAAAAACCTGAATTAAATAGTGAATGGAAGTCACACTAAAGTCAAGAAAAGACAGCACGGGGCAACGAGAGCCGTGATTCGGCCACCCACTGAATAAGAAGAAATTCGCGTCTCATATATTTATAAATATCGGTCTTCGCTCCTTTTATATGTGGGCGGCAAATTTTAGAACCTCGCGGGCTACTGATCCGTTAACGTCAATCTATTCTAAGACCACAAAGTTTTATAGTTCATTCCGTTGACCATCAATTAACGAGAATACTTCAACAGACCATTGTCACATTTACTCTTCCACAGGTTTATTAGTGTTTCAGTGTGGGGGTGGCTGGGGGTGTATGTGTGTTTGTGTATGTATGTAATGTGTGTATGTGTGTGTATGTATGTGCGTATGTGGTGTGTGTGTGGATCTCCTGTGTGTGTGTGTGTGTGTGTGAAGAGTAGATATCTTTTTAAAAAAAAATCGCCAATGAGGAATTGAGACTTCAATGATCATGCGATTATTTCTGTATATTTCTTCTTATGACCAGTAACAATCTTCGTAACGGACCACTAATCATTATTGGATCCACCAGTTGGGTACCACAAATATGCAAATATATTCCTAATATGACGGTGATGCGAAATGGACAAGTCATTAAAAAAAAAAACCATTATATTATTCTCAAAAAATAGGTTTCATGCAATGTAACACATTTAACACATTAGTCTTCCTCCCTCTTTACCCCTATTATTTTGATACTAGCTGTACCCTGCAAAACCTTTGCATAGAGTTATATTGCCTTAGTAGGCTAGGGTTATTTTTGGTTTTGGACAGATCCGATTTTTTCATTATTTTTATTACTATTGTTTACGTTTGACGATTTTAAACTGGAATACTGTTGTATTGATTCTTTATTTTCGAGTTAACGCAGAACCCACACTGCTATTATTTATATAGATATAAAGTAAAAAAAAAAAATTGTAAGTTTTGCACTCTGTAGACGTTGAGTTACCCTAATAAATTTGTTGTTTTTTTTTAATATTGAAGAACGGTTATTAATTTATCTCCCTTCAACCCCCTCCCTTCTTTCAAATTCTCTGACAGCCTCGGTTTTGCACTCTAGTGCTTCAGTTTCCATTTCGATCAAACATAATGGCAGCTGGAAGCTACAAATTTAAGAAAGTTTTTTTCTTTTCTTTTTTTACAGAGTGCCAAGCACAATTTGATTGCTCTCATCAACATGGCATTAATGCACCGCCATCCTTGTAAGAGTCAGGCGGCAAAGATAGATAACTCTCAGCTCCGGTGAAACGCATTGATGATCACGGCTATTACCTCCCCTATTCTTAATCTCTCATTCCCCCTCCCCCTTTTCATCCTTCTACGAACATTTATTCAAGATTATATCTCCATTTCAGAAACACAACATCATATATAGAATGACATTACAAATGTTTTGATTTATAATTCATTACTTGTGAAGGTAAATTTCCATTTTCTTTCGAGTCATGTATCTTCCCCCCCCTCCCAAAATAAAGTTAATGAGTTCAAACATGTCAGTGTAAAAGTGAAGTGCTGTCAAACTGCCCCCATAAAAAGTCTGTCTCTGTGACAGTTCACTGCGGACTTCTTGAAATTCAAGAAACTATCATCTCTCTAAGTTTTGCTACTTTGCCTTTTAGCACTCGCACACCATAGACGAAAAAATCAATTTGTACAGAAAATATTTGCGGTGATAAAGGTTGAAAACGGGCCCGGATTAAAGTTACTGTGAGCATAAGGATTGTTAACATTGGCGGAAAAATATCTGTGGCATAATTTAGATATTTTTACGCCAATGTTAACTTTTTACGGCAGTGTTAACCTTTTAAGTCAATGTTAACTTTTCAGTCAATGTTAACTTTTCTCGTCAATGTTAACCTTTCAGTCAATGTTAACTTTTCCGTCAATGTGTTGGCTTTTTTACGTCAGTGTTAACTTTTTACGCTAACGTTATCTTCTTTGCGCCGTACTCATACTTTCAGTCCACACTGCAGTTTTAAAAAAAGTCACGGATTTAGTTAATATTGAAGGTACACGCCAAATGTATTCTGATACAGAGATGATGTACTTAAGGTTAAAGTTCACAATTTTAAAGCATAAAGCGGTCATGGAGAAATTAAAAAAAAAAAAAAAAATTGAGAGTGCATGGACAACTATCTTGTGTCTGTCAGCACTCCAGGGATGTCAGCACAGACTCGGAGAGCTACACAGCCTCATGCGGCCCTCAAGCGCCTCATACCCTGAACTCTAGTCTCATGCGCCTTTTTATTTAGCATGTATTCATATAAATATTTTCAATGTCATTTCTATTATCAGTTGTTGTTGTTTTTTTTTAAAAGGAGATATAGACGGTAGCTGGGCGGTGTGTGTAAAAGTGGAAACAACTCATTACAATTGTGCACTGTGAGAAAACAGAAGGTCATTAAAGGTAAACAGGGTTTCCGGAGGTCCCCCCCCCCCCCACAGTCCTGTGATCTGTGTGTGCCCACAGTCGGTTGTTTACTATTTTGAAAAAGAAGTTAGTAAAAAAAAATGAAACCTGGACAGTAGAGTTGGTTAGTCCGTTATGACCTTGAACTTTTCCTCCCTCAGTAGAGTGAAATAAACCGGTGTGTATTATTTATACATATTTTCAAATGCCTGTGGCTGTGTTATGGGCTGACTTTTTGATTGGCTTTGTTAACCCCCTTTTACTCATCTGACATGTTTTAAGAAAGTATGAAAGTAAAAGGAGGAATCACATGATTATTTTACTCTTCCCAGTTCTGAGACGCTCTAGTGAAAAGGCAGACTAGCGCAACTATCAAAAGAACCCATTGTCAAAGGCAGTACCCTCAAGGTGGGATAGGGGGCAAATGCCCAGGGGGCTGGCCAGTTTTAGGGGCCCGGACTGAGCTGGCTAATCAACATTTAAAATATTATTTTCAGCACGGGGGGACCCGTGACAGCCCTACCCGGGGCCCGTAGGAATTTCCTGTCGGTGGGCCTGGCCAAAGGAGCCCCCTCCCTTTCAGTAAAAAAAAGGCTGTTATCTGATTATAAAGGTCCTAACAACAGAAGCGGCATCAGCACCAGTATCGCGGGATCTAGGGCGAGTGTCAGAAGCAGCGCCCGAAGTCGTACGTGTAAAATAGAATTACCTTTCAATCGGTTGCCCTAAGGCGGTTGTCCAAGCCGCCATCCCTAAATGCCCTGACATGTAATGTTTCCTAGGACTCTGTAAACCTAAGGAACAAAACGCTCTAGACATTACCTGAAACAGTGTACGACGGCATTCGCTCATTTTTTTTATACTAACGTATCACAAGAACATATTTTTACTGAAGTGATTACCCTCAAAACACAACAAGGCCAAACGTTTTCCAACCCAATTTTTTAAAAATTAGATTTCCCTAAAGGGCTCATCGGACAAGATAAAGAGTAGAATTCATCTATTTCAGTAACCTCAGCGTATAAAGGGATTGAACGGTTAGCACTACACCCAGCCACTTTTACTCCCCAAGTGTAAAGTCAAAATTCATGAGATAATGTACTTAATATTTAATGTAAAAAAATTCTGTCCCCACCCTTCTAGCTTGGACCCCGGGAGGGAGTTTCGAAAATTTAGACGCCCCCCCCTCCCTCCACCCTAGGTACGCCTCTGGATTAGCTCAATTAGTTGCATTTATATTTCTTTGACTTCACGGTGATACTATAACATTTTGGTGCTCTACTGAAAGTTGGTATGCATTCGAGGCTGGAGTAGTGGATTTATTCTAGAAAAACAAAAAAAAAAACTGTTCACATGGAAAACTTGACCCAGATTTGAATTTATGAAATGTGTTGGAAGGTAATTATGTTCACGGCTTAATAGGAAGCATCTTATGAGCCAAGCAAAAACAAAAACAAAACAACTACAACGAGGCACCGTTCAAGAGTGTCAGGTGCCAATGTCTTGACAAGATGGTGACATGACAGTGATGGCAAGTGACACCGTACAGATTTCCCCCTCATTGGCACGAATCTGCAGATGTCGGTTTTGAAGCTCACTTTTTACCATCCCCCAACCCCGATCTTTTTTTGTGTGTTCGTTCTACTCATATTTGAAAAGTGAGTCCCTTATCTCTACAAATAAAAACAAAAAAAAAAGAAAGAGTGAAATTTGGAACGAAAAAAAGTCGCCAAATTTATGTGAACTAAGTATTAAACATTATTAAATACGACGTGAAAGCCGTCTTCCTTGTCAAAAAAAAAACCGCAATACAGATATACACTGTTTTACTCTAAGTAAGACTGGAAGGAAGATTTAATCTCCCTTAGATATTCCAACGGGACTAAGGAGATGAAAGCCAGCCCCCGGGTTTTTTCAGAGTAGAAATTTATCTCCACTACACACTAAACATCTATCCGCATCGTGATTAGTCATACATTTATTAAAATTATATTAGGGTTCGTCCACCAGTTCTTTGTTTTTACAAAAAAAAATAGAAGTCTGCGGCAAAAAGAGAGGAGTAAGGGAATAGGCAAGGATTTGTGGGAGGAGGGATGGAGGAATGTAGATGGACAGGTGGCAGTGAAGGCTGCTAGAGAAGGCTTAAAAGATAATTAGCCAGATGTGCACTCACCCTGGGCCTCATGTTGGTGGTTGTTATTGCCCCTTCTAGAAACCTAAAGGAAAGAAGGTCCCCTTTTATATAATGAGATAGAATGTGCATTTGGTTAAATTATATCAGTGAGACGCATGTGCACGCACACACACACACACACACTGACACACACACTGACACACACACACACGACACACACACACACACACACTGACACACACACACTGACACACGCGAGTATTTACTCAGACATATTGATCCAACACGTTATTCTTTGGGAGTGAAGGTGGTTGATTCTGTTGATCTTGGAATCATCCACAATGCATTCAGCACCATTACAAGCTCTTACGAAAGTACATAAAATGTGGAAGGGTCAGTTGAATGTTGTCATCCACCACCGACCGACAGACTGTCACAATTTTGAAACCAATGTCCCAAAGGCCCAAACATTTTGGGTCCAATTTTTACTGACTCATCTTGTAACGTTTTTACTTAAAATATACAATGGTTGATTCATATGTTTACATTCTACAGCGTTGGTCAGCCCATATGTAATGTGATGGTTAGATTTTATAACTGCTTACAAAGGCTGACCAAATGGTATCAAATTTGATATGTATGGTACAAAGACACAGAGGAGTCAAGGACCAGATAGCTAATTTCTTACCATAAATCAAAATCAGGGACCGTAACATGTGCACCATTTCAAGGTTGTCCAAGCTTTTAGCTCACATATGCCAAAGTGGACAAAAAACGATGTGTTTTTGGGTCTCAAATACTCATAACTAAAGCAATATTATATATATATATATATATATATATATATATATATCACCTTGAAATCTATACAACAAGAGACAGTATCAAAATGTATTGGACAAAGTTAATAGAGAAAGGGGGTTCACTGGGTGCCGTATTAAATTAATGGAAGTGACGCCCTCTGCTTGAATGTTACGATTATCTGGGAAGCCTGTCTAGCTGTACTATGTCACGTGCAGCCCGGGTCCCTAGGGACCCAGTAGGACATCCCAGGTGTTAACTGTATTTCTAAAATAAGGGGTTTCCCTAAATTTTTTTTTTTTTTTTGCTTAATTTTTTAACACGATTAAATTCCTTTTTTTTTTAACTTTTATTTATTTTTTGCAAATATGACATGTCAACCTTGAATATTTATTAAATTAACACCGGAAGGGTGTTTATTATAACATGTTTATCACAAAAAAAACTTGATACAGTTGCTCACTTATCCATTAGATCATTCATCTTATTACAAATTTCTTTTTGCAGATTGTCACAGAAAAGTGGTGGAGGTACGGCGGCGATGTAGACAGGAAATGTTCTATTTCCACGTAACCGAATGACTCCGTGTATATAGGATGAATAGGAAAATGTGGTGAAGATTGATTGCGCGTTACACGAAGACGATGCGGAGGCGGAGACAGGTCTGAACCTTATCTCTGTGTGCCCCCCCCCCCTTCCCCAACTGTCCCATCAGATCTGTTGGTAACATCGTTGGAAACGTTGATACCACCGCTGAGCCTGATAGACTGGACTTGTTTATTATTTGTTGTTGTTGTTGGTGTTTTTTAATACATCTTTTCCCGTCTGTCAATGTGTCTGTCTCTGTCTATATGTCTATGTGTCTGTGCATATATCTGTCTATCTATACGTCTCTTTCTGTCAGTCTATATGTCTTTCTGTTTCATTATCTATCCGTCGGTCTATCCGTCCATGTTTAATTATCTATCTGTCTGTCTTTCTATCTGTCTATGACTACTTGATGATATTTGCGTTAAATTGATAATAATAAGAAAACGTCTGCTTGTTATCAAGAAAACTGTATACATTAATCATGTTATTAAAACTCAAAACCATATTCAATTGCTGAGGTTATCAATAATTAATCCGAAAAAAAATTAACGATGTAATTCCAAAAGTTTTTTTTTTTAATTTATTTATGCGTGAAGTTCCTAATGAGATGAAGTAATATATCTTTTAGCCCATTTTGAACTTGTTCGGAGATGCAAGTATCCCAAACAAATCCAATGGCACAAAACTACGGCAGAGAGTGAAGCTGGTAAATTAAACTGAGACTTTACAAATCGACTATTTACATATTTTTTTACCACCAAAAAAAAATAATAAATAATTTACATGATGACTTTGTTGAGAAGAAATATCTGCACCTTTAACATTTGTATATTACATCTCAACATTGTATATTACATCTCAACATTGTATATTACATCTCAACATTGTATATTACATTTCAACATTTGTATATTGCATTTCAACATTGTATATTACATCTCAACATTGTATATTACATCTCAACATTGTATATTACATTTCAACATTTGTATATTGCATTTCAACATTGTATATTACATCTCAACATTGATATTACATCTCAACATTGTATATTACATCTCAACATTGTATATTACATCTCAACATTGTATATTAATCTCAACATTGTATATTACATTTCAATGCATTTACAGAACGGTCGGCATCAATGTTGGTGAAGAAAATAAACATCAATTTTGAGATCCACCGTTAACACAGGACATGAGAGGCCCCGGAGTTGTGATGTATTCAGGCACTAACCTGCTTTCATCACTTGTAAACTCTGACGGTTCAAGATACGGAGCCTAGTTTATTTACCTCCCCCTTCCAATGGATACCGGAAGACAGACAACTTTTGGGAGAAGCGAAGAAAAGGTAAACGGTAAGGGAAGGGGGTGGGAAGGGGGGGGGGACTTGGGATCGGTTGGGGGGGGGGTGGATTGTAGAGGATAAGATGTTAAAAAAATATAATTCTTGAAAAAAAATTTTTTTTAAAAAGAACATGTCGTGAAGGGAGACCAGATAATGACCAACAGTTTCATGTTTGATTTATGACCTTTGATAAGGGACGTCACTCTGACGTGAGACCCCCGAGGTCCTGGATATTGGTTTGAGTCGTGGAGCTCGGCATGTTCCAGTGGATCAAATGTTTATATGACAACATAACATTAAATAGGGCGTGAGTACTATTGGCAGAATTTTGAGTTGGGCTCTTGTAGAATATGGAACACGCACACAGCCACTATGATATGTGAAATTGTGTGTGTGTGTGTGAAGTTCCTGTAAGGATGAGATGAAATAATAATGGGACGGTTTTTTTTATGGTGCCCTTCTTTCATCCCCACCATAGCCGATAGTGCAAAGGCCATGGAGGCACCACGGGAGATATATCGGGAACTTGAGCCAAGACCTGAAAAATGTCCTTGGTCCTCACCGGAGATCGAACCAGGTATCTTCAGGTCAACAGTCGAGCGCTTTACCACTCGGCCATCCGTGAAATAGTAGCACACAACATTTAACTGATCTCATAGCCGGATTTTTAACTGCGGGTGTAAATGGCCCTCCCCCGAGGTATCATATTGTGAGGGGCCCGCAAAACCCAACCTTTTAAGATGTGTCCATTCAATTTATGAGCCTTAATTATGTTATGCGCCACAGAACCAATCAACCGTCACCAGCCTCTGGTTGAGTTACATAGTTTACCGGTAATGATAACTTATTTAAAACGTTTTTAATATATTAATAGCATCCAGTATCAACACTTGTATAGAAATGTATTTACTACAGCTGGAACAGTATTGTTGAACAGAGGAGAGCGTTAGTGCTTGCCCAGTGAGTTCCAATTGTATTCTTGTGTGTTGTTGTTTGTTCTTTTTTATGGGGAAGGGTGGGTGGGGGTGATTTTCTGTCTCAGGTAAAAGTAAAAAGTGTTGACCCATTTGAAAAAAATTGAATTCAACAAGCAAAAAAAAAAAAGTTGATGAAACAACAATTAGTTGAGCTCAGTGCAACTTTCTCAATCGATTGTCTCGAACGGGAATATGTGTATGAATCACAATATCTGTAAGATGTTGTAGAGTACAGAGAAACTGTATTTATCCCATCTAATCTAATACATTCTGGATAACATTCGTAAATGTAGAAATCGCCTAGAAATTGTGATATAAAAAACAAACAGTTGAACATAATCACTGTAATGTTCTCATTTTATTAAGAGAGGGCTTTATGCTGCCTTTTTAAAAACCTCATAGAACTGTGACCTAATTTTTTTTTTTAAATGTCAATGTAACAAGAGAATAATGCATCATCCAGATTGAAGAAGATTGTAGAATTAGAAGACACATTGAAAAAAATCAAATATTAGTTCATTGTTGAATGTTATGGTCAGATCCTTTCTTGGACATAGGATGGTCTTTGGTCGAGATTTCAGAATCTCGGGGGCTCCAAGCAAAACCCATGTCGTGGCCATAATATCATTAGATATTGATATTTATACCAGAAGTGGTTCTTAGACAGCTGTTGCCTCTATGTTGTGCGCGCGCGTGTGTGTGTGTGTGTGTGTGCCCTCCACTCAAACAACGACCACGCGCACCCACTTTGCATCAGGGTTCAGAAAAATTTTTATTCGCTAGGCCTATATACCGCTAGACCTATATACCGCTAGGCCTATATACCGCTAGGCCCATATACCGCTAGGCCCATATACCTCTAGGCCTATATACCCCTAGGCCTATATACCGCTAGGCCTATATACCGCTAGGCCTAGACCCATATACCGCTAGGCCTATATACCGCTAGGCCTATATACCGCTAGGCCTATATACCGCTAGGCCTATATACCAAGTTATGTTGCGCAAAAAAAAAACTTTTCCCTCCCAAAGTGGCACACAACGTAAGGAATTTTAGGGGGGGGGGGGGGATTGACAGCTGGGAGGCCATATTCAGTCGTCCTTGGGAGGGGGGATGCATTTTTTAAACTAACTGAAATCTCCATTATTCCTATACCCTTCCCCCCCCCCCGGGGTCAGGATCTTCCATTGGAAGAAGGTTTGCGGTGGATGTGATGGATACATCAACTATTATCCCCAAAACCTGACTTGATTACATTTTGAATATTATTACTTTTTCTAGTTAAGACAATAAAAAAAACCATTTAAGTGTTAATAGGTGGCTGGGTTGGGGGGGGGGAAGGGCGGAATGCATGTGTGTGAGCGAATCATAAAAGCTCTTATCTTTGTTACCGCTCACTGTGACACACAAAATGTGAGGAATGTTCATTTTTTATGAAACCCGAGATGTATATTTATGATTATTTTGCAAGGTCAATAAAAAAAAAAGACTTGTAATGTTAACAGATCCAGCTGCTAGATCTCCTTAGAATCACATCCACCGCCATTTATGAGTCGTATGACAAGACTCTCTGTACGGGCTGATATCTTATGTTCCAACTCATTTTATCTTCAAAATTACACCGGGAGCAGTAAAACATTATTACAACTTACGAAACATGAAACTCTTGTAGTAATAAATTCGAGGTTTGGCAAGAGGTCGTCAATGTTTACTTTACTAAGTTGGTGTAGGTTGTTGGTATTGTGTTACTGTTGTTTTGTTTTTACATTTGTGTGTATGATGTACTTTTGATAAAAAAAATGATTAGAAATGAAATTAGTTAAATGCTAAAAAATTTCTTTGCTCATCATCGAATTTTTTTTTTTTTTTACATCTTGTATTTTTTATATTGATTGTTTTGAATAGAGGTAGAGAGATATTTAATAAGAGGTAGAGAGATATTTACAGAGGTAGAGAAATATTTAATAAGAGGTAGAGAAATATTTAATAAGAGGTAGAGAGACATTTAATAAGAGGTAGAGAGACATTTAATAAGAGGTAGAGAAATATTTAATAAGAGGTAGAGAAATATTTAATAAGAGGTAGAGAAATATTTAATAAGAGGTAGAGAAATGTTTAATAAGAGGTAGAGAGATATTTAATAAGAGGTAGATATTTAACAAGAGGTAGAGAGATATTAAGTTTTAGCCAGGAATATGAAATGAAAACACAATGGTGTACTCTCGACAAGAATTTTTTGTAAAAGTTTGCAACAGTCCGCCCACGAGATAAATGATTTTTTTTTATATATTAATATTTTAATATAATGGTCTTAGTGTGTATCAATCGTAATAAACAGTAAAATTGTTTGCTAACAATTCCAAGTTACCTAATAAAATTATTTTCTTTGACTATATTTTGTTGTATTTTTAAAGTAAACACCGCCAATATTTTTAAGCTTGTGACGTCACATGTGCTGCCGCCCATAGCCGACTCACTTAATATACAAAGGTAATTAAACAATTACTGAATTTTCTTATTAATTTGATGCATTACTCTTAAATCTCTTATTTTAAAAGAGTCAATTCTTTACATCCATGAATAGAAAAAATGGCCAGGGATTCAAACTGAGGGTACTCGTATTATTATTTTATTTAAAAAGCTTTCTTCCTGCCACTTTGGCTTTTACGAGAGACCATAATACATTATAAACTTGCTCATTTTTTAGTCTCAGTACAAAATCATAAAAATCAGCACAGAGTGTGTGCTAATTCTAATCATCCATTATATTATCATTTTTCGGGCTCATAAAATGGTAATAAAAAATGTAAATTAGTCATTGATACTTTTAGATGATTGAAGTCAGCGGCAATCAAAATGTGGATTAGAGCTGATAGCAGGTGAGTTGTCAAAATTAAATATTAATATTTAGAGAAATTATCCATTTTTTAACAGATGGGTCGCGAAAACGAAGCAGTTTCTCTAAGTGGGTCAGATATCGCACAAGTGAGAGCTTCTACTTCAGTAGTCATAAATCAAAATAAAATGTAAATACAGATATATACAAATAAAGTGCAATAAAAACATTATTATAAAAAAAAACAAATTCTTTTTGTCCGAGTAAAAGTTTTAAGATGTTTACAGTCTTATTCTAAAAACTGTTTTAGCTTGAACAAACCAATTTAGCCACAGTTCCAGGAATCATGAATTAAATAAACAAGGATCCACGCAATAAAAAAAATATTATAATAAACATTAGATACAATATCTTGGACAACCTCCCCTTGTTGTCTGCTAAATTTTCATTATGAATAATAATAATAAGGCAGCGTATAGCGAGCGTCAGTCCCCGGATGCAGGGAATCGTGGGAAACTGTTTCACCAGGGTAAACAGGTTTTCGAACGTGTGGGATTGACTGTGTATATGAGTAAAGACACTTGAGTTTATAAATACGTCTTCTTGTGTCTCGAGACAGGAATGCACCTCGTCAACGAATAACTCCCGCCACTAACAGGTGGACGTTGGTCCTCTGTGGCCAGAAGTTGTGGCCGTTGATGGAGCGAAGTCGCGAACACCGGCTAGTCTTGTGGGTGCACTAGGTGAAAGGAGGGAAACGTATTCATTTATGAGCGCGCATGTGTCTTCGTTGTTTGAGTGCATGTGTGTTTGTGTGAGTGCATTTGTATTTGTGTGAGTGCATTTGTGTTTGTGTGAGTGCATTTGTGTTTGTGTGAGTGCATTTGTGTTTGTGTGAGTGCATTTGTGTTTGTGTGAGTGCATTTGTGTTTGTGTGAGTGCATTTGTGTTTGTGTGAGTGCATTTGTGTTTGTGTGAGTGCATTTGTGTTTGTGTGAGTGCATTTGTGTTTGTGTGAGTGCATGAGTGTTTATAGGAGTGCATGAGCGTTTGTGTGAGTACATGTGTGTTTGCGTGAGTGCATGTGTGTTTATGTGAGTACATGTGTGTTTGTGTGAGTGCATGTGTGTTTGTGTTAGTGCTCGGTGCAAGGGCATTTCTGACAGGAAATGTAGGATCCATCAGAAAATTGGTACATTATTCAGATGCGCTCTTTCGGCGCCCCTTTTCCTAGTTCGGCACCCTGTGCCGACGCATAACCTGCAGTACCCTTCCTGCTCAACTAGGGCCCATCACCAAAAGGGCCTCCTTCAAGTAATGATTCCTATTAAATTTAATATGTACATCTATGGCTCATAAAAAAATCTCTGAACGTCTGCGCCTAGGGCCTCCGAAAACATAAGAACGGACTCTTGCTGGTGCGCTGATGTCAACAGATCGTGACACACAAATGTCAGTTGTTTACATTAGGGTATTTTTGCTTGAGATATTTACGAAGGACTTGTCAACGCCACTGTCAGGTTACAGCTGTCAAAAACTTTTTTTTTTAAATGCGAACTTATAAATGACGTTAGACTTTTCATATAATTTTGATATTGTTAGATGAATGGTAAATTTGAACATCAAACATAATCTTAGTCTGCAGAAAAATTACTTAAAAAAAAAAATTAGTTGTTTTCCCCGTAAAAAAAAAAGTAAACTCATACCTCGCTATACGGCCGCTCTTTATACGGCATTTCGCTTTAGCGGCCTTCATCATTTATGGCACGGTTTCGATTTACGGCCTAAAATGTTTCGCTATAACGGCCAAAAAAAAAACACTTTTGTACAAAAGTAAAAAAATATTGATTTTTTTGTATAATGCACCAGGGCATCCTACCTAATTTATCCGAACTATCTGAAGATGTCATGATTGAGTACCTTCCATAAAATACAACATCACTAATCCAACCAATGGATAAGGGTGCAATAGGCACTTTTAAGGCACATTACCTACACCGAACTTTCCGACAACTCAGCATAGGGGAAACCAGCCCCGTAGCGTGAAAATTCTACAGCAGGGGCCAGGCATTCTACAGCAGGGGCCAGGCAATAGCAGGGGGGGCCAGGTAATACATTTTACTCAGTAGAACAAATAAGCAGGGGGCAGAAAAAACGCAGGGGGCCGGCCCCTGCCCCCCCCCCCGCACGCTACGGACCAGGGGGAAACCAATGGTGAATCTTCAATTAAAACATTTTGGAAAAACCAGAACATTAAGGATACTGTTGACATCATCAGTGAATGATGGAAGGAATTAAAATTGACAACAATGAACCATATATGGAAAAAAAATATGGTCAGAATGTGTAAAAAATACTGATGCAGACAGAAGCGTACCTAGGGAGGGGGTCCTAATTCAAAAGTCCCTCCGGTCTTAGCTTGCGGGGCCCCCAAATATTTTTTTACATTAAATATGAAGTACATTATCTCATGACATGTTGTCGAATGTCAAAATGCAGGGACCTCCAATGAGGGGCCCTAAAATCCCTCGGTTCGGCACTGCATACAGAAGTTAATTTTCTTCCTGAAATTAGGCAAAATATTTTGGATCTAGTAGAAGATTTCGGCTTGGAAGGTTTGAACGAACGTGACGTGCTTGCTCTACTTGAAGCTGATAGGGAACCTCCTTCTTGAAAACGATCCTGACGTCAGACGTAGCGCTAAATTTCTCAAGGAATTAACTCAGTCATTGGCAGTTATAACTCATTGAAGAATGAACTAGACAAGAAGACAAGACAAACAACATTGGACAATTGCTGTAAGCCAGGCCCATCCTTACCAGCGAAAAAATGAAGTCATTGATCTGCAGGTTACCATTTCTTCATTGTCTTCATTTAAAAAAATATATACATATTCATATTTTATGTAACATGAAATTGTTTCATTTTTGTTTTTAGATTATTGTTGATTGTTGGAGTTTGTTATTATTTTATGTACAAATGTATGTAGCTTTAATTCAAATGAAATAAAAAGAGAAAATACATTTTGAATGATAAACCATGTTACATATTTAAACAACTTGGAACTGATCTCATTGAATTTGTATGGATTTGTACTAGAACAATTGATTCCCTATACGGCTTTTCACTTAGCGGCCAAATTTTGTGGAACGTATCTAGGCCGTAAAGCGAGGTATGGGTGTATCGTATAACAATCTTACAAACTGACACTCACACGCACATTAGCGAACATATACAAGCTACTACTACTACTACACACACACACACAATGGCAATGTCGTTTTACGACTCTTTAACTGCCTAGGATGACGGGAAACATGAATAATACTGCGAACTATAATTGCATTCAATGAATAATTACGTCAAACTAAACTTCCCTCCCGGCAACTCCACGTCACGGGTTAGATCTGACCCGCCTACTAAAACACAAGAGAAACAGCCGTGCCAGTTATCTTCCCTTCGGGCGGCTGAAAGGGCGTCTTTCATTCGGTTCAATGTTTTTACAAAACAAAACAAAAACCGAACTCAAAACGAGGCCAAGTTGCGCTGCTCGCAGAAGCCGCGACAAGTGACTCTTTAACTAAACTCTTTATCTATCATTTATATAGCAGTTGGCGCGCTCTCTCGCGTACATTTTAAACTGCTCTGTCCTGCGTTCGGTCGTGTCCCCGTCACGTGGACTTCATCGGTAACTTGCGGCACTTTCTATACCCCAGGTTTTTTTTTTTACGATAATTGGCTCGACCGCTTGCAAAAAAATTGTATTTTTACATTGATCACACAGATGGGTCGCAGGCGCGGGAGATGCCGACAAGGGCAGGCCGCAGTCAACCCAGACCAATAGTAATTGAATCAATAGGAGTCACCGGGGAACGGGAGCGCGGTCTGAGAAATTAGTGGATACTGTTTCGGATAAACAAAATGGCGATCAAGTCCAATCTACGACCTGTTCGTCACAAGCCTCTGAGTATTGATTTCTCACTTCAACCACCATGGTACCCTCTTCCCCCCCACCGGGGCCACACACACACACCCTTATCGATATTTTATGTTAATTTAGAAATTACTATTAATTGTTTTGTGTAAGAAGTAATTCAACAGGAAAAGTAATATTGAACCATGAGAAGTGGTTTTGCAAAATCTCTCTTGATGTGAATGTAAAAATAATACTGAACCATGGGAAGTGGTTTGCCAAAATCTATCTTGATGTGAATGTAAAAGTAATACTGAACCATGGGAAGTGGTTTGCCAAAATCTATCTTGATGTGAATGTAAAAGTAATACTAAACCATGGGAAGTGGTTTGCCAAAATCTATCTTGATGTGAATGAAAAAGTAATATTGAACCATGGGAAGTGGTTTGCCAAAATCTATCTTGATGTGAATGTAAAAGTAATACTGAACCATGGGAAGTGGTTTTACGCCAAAAACTTTATAAACTGCAACATAATTCATTATAGTAGTTGTATTGTGATTTGTATTGTAGCGGCATTGTATTTAATATTATGGAGCTGTTCTGCAGTTAAAGCTGATGTTGTATTGCAGTTGTATTACAGTCGCGACACGGGGGAAATAAATTGAACAATCACATGCTTACTCAAATTTGGTTGCGAATGTTTATTGTGTGTCGTACTGTATATTTTTTTAATGCATTAAAAAAAATCTTTGTGCAGTCAAATAACTATTTTCTGTCCAGAATACCACTTTTATCATGCGCTAAAATATTCACTCATCCACACCGTGTATAGTATATGAACGCATTAAGACTAATTGCAATGAAGGTACATCATATATTTATATTCTTAGGGCTAAGATTCATTTTCTAGTTAATTTCAAATGTATATACAAAAAATACCCCCCCCCACATACACACACACCAAATCCATCTCTGTTTTCATAGATGCAATAAGATTAATTGAAACCCGTAACGCAGAATAAAAAGTCTAGTCCCATCAAAGCGGGACTTACGCTCTGTATAATGTGGTGCTTTCTGGG